>CAXDIV010000113.1:0-223256 GCA_963989385.1 Ctena decussata | reverse complement strand
GACATTACATTTTCGGGTCGAAGTATTGATGCAAGCTCAGCTTTGTTCTGTCTTAACCTGAAAAAAAAGCGATAACGAGCATGCTATCATGTGTGAACCGTACACGTAACGTTACAGCTTTTCCGAAAACTGAATATGATTTGGACGCTTTACAATTCGTTCTTTCAGGGATTTTCATGTATGGAACGAGTCTTGGTGTAAGCGTCCAGATCTTCCGCCGGGGTTTGATGGGTGGCAGGCGTATGATCCTACACCTCAAGAATGTTTAGAAGGTATATATGCAATTAATTATATATTGCTCACAAAAAGTAGGGGATATTTTGACATAGAAGCGAATATAAGAATTAATGATAATGGCTGGGTAAGATTATTTTTGTATATTGATAGAATACTATTCAAGTGGCAATATACAACTAAAAGAGAAAGAGTCAAAGCACGTCACATGACCTATAGCAACTCATAAAGGACTATGGAGTCTACACCTCAAGTTCGCATCGGCGAAAAAAATCTTTTGAACCCTCAACATCTGTGAACATATAAATTCTTCATAATTTTCCAAAGTGAGGACATATACTTTGGTAGGCTAAATTGCGTTATTTAGGGATTGGGGCCCTTGCAAATGTCACCAGTTGTGAGACAACTCACCATACAATGGTATCGTTTACGCCTACCGTTTCGTTCTTTGATTAAACAGCATAAAAGATATATCTGTATCTTGTTAACTGACGCATTAGGCGTCTGTGTGAATGAATTTTGCATAAAAATGGTCAGTCATTGCTGTGCTGAGTTCTTGCGAAATTGTGGTGTCAACCCTTTGTCTACTTCCAGTTTACTCTAAGTCACGTGACAAGCTTAAACGTATCAATATTCATACTGAAGGTCTTTATGAATATCTATTTTATGAATTATAACATTTTACTGTTCATCTACTTATTTTTTTTTAATTCTGCTTTCTTAAATGCCTTAAAATCCCTTACTTTTTGTAAGTAGTATACTACTACAAACGTAAACGGAAGAAAAGAAAGAAAACGAGAAATTAGTGTGAATGCTGAAAAACATGATTTACAATGAATTAGCGTATGCCAGTACTGGGTATCTTCAGACCATACATTTATTCAAGGCGTTGGTTAACGCGTTATTTTTTATTTTTTTTTTTTTTTTTTTTTTTGGATCTGCTGAAGGAAAAATATGAGTAAATCTTTGTTGATGTAACAGAAAATATATTTTTTTTCTCTTTCATAGTAATATGTCATTGTCCTATCCACATCTTCACGAATCTAATGACACTTTGATGGAACGGCAAAGATCCACATCTCGGGCAAGCACTCTGTTATGGAGAAATATCGAAACAAAAGTGTTGGTGTAGTCTGCGAGGACGTCTGTCGAAATTTTGTGACAGTCTTTGCCGATAAAACGAATCTGCTGAATCAATCAAAGTGCGGTTGGAACCAGATAAATGTGAACTGGAAAAAACACCAGAGTTCAATGAGTGTAAAATATTTGAAAGAGAAATAATAAATAAACTGACATAAGTCAAAAAGCTCATTCCAGCGTATAAAAAAAACCATTTGAGACCCTACCCAGTCGCTATTTTTTCGAAAAATAGAAGTGGTTATATCACCTTGACGTCACTATTTGAATAAGCAACTACCACTTTTTTATGTCACAGAACCGGGCTATATACCAAAACGGCATTTTAATCTTTTGAGTAAAATTTAACTTAAAAGTAATATCGATATGCAATTTAATGCAGTTAAAGATATTTGCTTTTTCAGTATGAATATATGTTAAGTTACCATTATTGCAGGTGTATTCACATGTGGTCCAGCTTCAGTGAAAGCTATCCGTCAAGGGGAGTTATTCTACGGTTACGACACAAAGTTTATGTTCGCCGAAGTCCAAGGGGATCGTGTTCACTGGACCGTGGATCAGGAAGGCAACATGACCCCTATATATAAAGAAAACAAAGTAATAGGAAAATGTATCAGTACCAAGGCAGTTAGTACAATATCTAGGGAGGACCTCACCAATAACTACAAATATCCAGAAGGTAACAAAAAGAAACATTAAAAGGGTGTTTGAAATATTTGCTAAAAAAGTGATATTTGTCATATCTGAATACCTGAACTTACTTTGACAATCAAGTTGATGCTTAAATTTTGTCTGACTGTAAAATCGATTGCTATCCATGGCCTATGTTTAATTGTTGTAAAATGAGACTTTCAAAAGAAAAAAGATTTCATAACTATTATCAGTTTTGCTAACATTTCACTTACCGTTATAAAAAACGCAGGTCTGATTAAAACTGAACACTAATGAATTTTAAACTAGTGACCACGATGAAAATGACATCACGGGTCAATTTTCAACATTCAAAAACGATCGGGGTCACACTCATCGGATCAAAGTTTAATGTTTCACCAATGCAGCTGCTTATCTGAGCAGACTCTTTGTCAATTAGACCATTATATTTCTCAGGCGGTACTAACTGATCAGACAAAAGGGACTAGTCCAGTTGTACAATATACATGTACCACAAAAATTAAGTTCCTAATACAGTGAATTTCCGATATCATAGAAATCTGTAGCAATTGATTGTAGTTAATAAGCACCTTCTTCATCGGAAATACAATGAATCTACTACGTGCTGGTGCTATATTTAATTTGGTGCAATTTTGTCTTAATTTCAACGTGAACTGAGTATATCGTAGATCTATTTCTTGCAGTCATAAATGGTTTTAATGACAGTTATTTGGCTCACATATTTTTTGAAAGTCTTCAGACTACCTGTGCAGGATATTCATAAAGGTCGACACGCTTACACAATATAAATGATAAACGTAATTCTAGGACAAAAAAATAAGTTTGTGAACATTTTAAAAGTAAGATAAAATAATAAACTGCTATCCTTTTCTAAACATAATATTAATGTTGTAGGTTCTTGCGAAGAAAGTGTTACCTTAGAACTGGCGAGCAGACTCAGTTCTCAACGTACAGTCTCAGTGCCGGAACCTAGTGCCAATGATATAGAATTCTCATTTAATACTGACATGCAACGAACTGGCGATTTTAGTGTGAATCTCAGTATGAAAAATACTAGCAGTGAATCTAGACTTGTAGATGTGCATGTCTCGGCGTTGTCTTGTAAATACACAGGAATACCTAATGCAGATATCAAAGACACAAGTACGGCAACGGTGCTAGAACCTAATGCTCGTAAGTAGGTTTGTTTATTCTCACTCTATCTATGACTGCGTGTCAACAACTTCTAGAGCTGCCACGAAGTGTTTTAAAGCTACAGACATGCTGAACATTATATAGAGTTTCATTGTAAAAAGTTAACTTTTGACAATAGTTCAGCTTCACCAATGCATTGGTTCCGGATTCTTAACAGAATCGTCTTTCTAGGGTGTTTCTAATGAATAACCAGAAGTACTGGGGAGGGGGATGGGGGTGGTTATTGAGAAACAAAAACATTAAAAAAGCATAGTAAAACATGAACATTTTTTTTTCACATTGAAACTGACTCAAAAGTTATTAGAGGGAAGAAGTAGCTACTATAACAAACAATAGTGAATAATAAAAAAATATAATAGAAAAAACATAGTAGCCCGTTAGCTTGGAGGCCCTTAGCTTTTACCATTTTTCAGAATGACGAGGCCACTTGAAATTAAATAAAATCACTATTACAATGATTTCAGAGTCCGATGTTGTTTTGTCTGTGAAGTGTACCGATTACATAGGAATTGTAGATGCGGACAGTCACGTGAATATATATGCCTTAGCAACGGTCAAGGAAACTAGTCAACGATTTATCGCTTGTGAAGCTATCTGGATTGAGAAACCACATATAGAACTGAAGGTGAGTTGTCGTACCTGTCTTCTTTTTGGTTCAAGAAGTCTCCAAAATTGTTTGCTTACCAAAATGTGGTGAATTTTTATCTTTTTGCCAAACCTCATCAGAACAATAATTTTTTGGGGGTTTGTCTCGCCTGCGACGTAGGTACTGGTGTTTCTTTTCTGGTGTCGACGTGAGCGACGGCGGCGTAAACCTTGAGTCGAGATTCCTGGTTTAGCTCTGGCCCCAAGGTTATAAAACTTTTTTCCTGCTCAACTCAACTGAGCATGAAATTTTGTCTGCTGATAAGTATGAAAATGCCAACTAAAGTTGGCATTTTCATATTCATAAGCAGTTAAAATTTCATACTCAGCTAAACTGAGCATGAAAACAACTCTACTTATCAATAATTTGCTATTTATCAGCAGGTAAAATTTCATGCTCAGCTGAGATGAGCATGAAAAAAGTTTTATAACCTCGGGACCTGTTTAGTGAGAATGCGCTGACATGCGAGGAACCACATTGCGCAGAATTCTAATTTACAAATAGCAGATACTTTTCATCCTCTTGGTTCTGATAACTTTCAGAAGCTTTTAGCATTTTATTTTCAAGGAAGCTCCCACTAGATTGGAATGATCATTAACCTTTAAGCACCGGAAATGAAGCAAGTCGAATTTGCAAACTGCGTAAATCTAGATGAGGCGGCTTATTTTGTTTTATGTCCTTTTGTTCCTAAACACACTATGTAAAATAGATTTGTTATAAGCGGTTGCAGTTTCATATGAAAACCAATTTCACATGTGATTAATATTTGTATTCAAAACAGATACTTTCTATTTTTGTTAAGATAATTAAAGGAAAACACTCACTAAAATTGAACAGACTTTGATTTGTAGATCTGGATTAGCAATTAAATTTGGTGAAAATTACATGAAAATCAGACATAAAATAAGAAAGATATGAATATTTTAAAATATTTTTTGGAAGTTCATGTCACTTGATAAATATTTTAATCTAGAATAAGTGCATAAATTGCTTACTTTTACAGTATTATTTAGTTTTAATTGTTTGTTTTTTTAATAGAGTAAAAAAAAAAAGACTTATGCATTTCCTTCACCTATAATTTACTTCAAACTACAGTTATTTCGGATTTTCAGTTTTGACTGTGAGTTTATGACCTCATTAACTCACAGATTTGCTGGTTCCCAGCTCACCATTTTGGTAGCGGTTAACTGTCATATCTTTCTTCATTTAAATCTGATTTTCATGAAATTTTCGGCAAATTTTATGTTTTATTAAAATCTTCAGTTGGAGTCCAACATGATTTTAGTGAGTGTTTTCCTTTAAAAAACATAAATTGTCAGAAAAAAAAGTAAAAATTCCTGACAACATGAAAAGACAGAGATCATGTTTAAATACGTTTTATTACCAAAATTTTTTTTCAGACTGAGGGAAGTGCCCACCTAGGGAAAACATTTGATATTCTCATTAAACTTGTAAACCCACTCGCCGTTCCAATGACGAACGGACACATACACATAGAAGGACCTGGTATGCAAAGAATATCATCTCTGAAAGTGAAGTAAGTTTAACTTAATTACTTAATTTGCTTTTTAAGTTATACTCTTGCTTTAATTATGCTTCTAGTCGTCGTTTAAATGTCCGAATATGTCAAGAAACACCTGGTTTTAGCTTACCTGGGCACACACTGTTATAGCGATACACATCGTCCGTTGTCCTTTGGGCGCTGAGTCGAAAGTTCAAAAACTTCATGTTTCCTTGTGTAGTCCTCTACCTACCAAATTTATTCAATTGAAGTTGATCCAAGACGAATTTTGCTTGCCAAGCAACTAAAGGCTAATCTTTAAAACCCACTGGTCTTTTACTAGACAAACAAAATGGCCACCTGGGGGCAGGCCTAGTATTTTGCCGTGTGACGGGGCGGGAGTAAAACGTCTTTAATGCTATTATAACTTCATCCTGTCAAATTATAAAAAAAAAAATCATCTGAATATTTTCATATGTATCCAAAAGTAGTTGTCCAAACGTAGCTTAAACCTGTAAGAGTTCGTCTCTGTCTATGCGTGTATATTTGTGTGCTTGTGTATGTGACTGTCTGTATTCGCCATGTTGACAAAGTAAAGCAACTTCCGTGACTTCCTTTTGGCTTCCCTGGATGACGAAATCTTTTCAGTAGGCGTCCACTCTTAAAGGAAAGAATTTGCTTTTCGAGAAGCAAATTCTTTTATTTAAGAGTTGCCCAATTGAAAAGAGGAGTAAAACAATGAAAATTGTAGAGCTGCTTCCCCTGAAACGTTCCTTTTCAACTAAATTCGTTTACATGTATTAAGGTCAAGTCTGGTAACTTCGGACAGCGGGTAAATTCGAAGATACCACTGCAAATAGTGAAAATCCAGATGAGACGGCTCGTCATGAGCCGTCTCATTAGGATTTTCACTGTTTGCCAAGTTAATTTTGTTTCAATTCCAAACAACTGACATATAAAGGAAACAATGTTACCGTTCGAATTTACCTGCTGTCCGAATTTACCCGACTCGACCCTACTATGCTTTCAGAAAGTCTATAGCACCAGGAGAGGAGGTACGCGAAACAGTTCAGATGAAACCAAGAAGATTAGGTCGAAAGGAAATTATTGCCAGTTTCCATAGCAAACAAGTTTGTGACATCACTGGCGTAACGGAAGTTGACGTCATAGAGGAAAACAGAAACTGATGATAGTGAAAGATTAATTAAAGGCTTACCATCTCTGTTCTGTACAACACTCTATATACCAGGTGATGAGTGAAGAAACATATGTTTTTATTTTATGGTGCTACGGGCAAATATATTCAGTTGAAAAGCTAATCAGATTTTAAATATAATATTGTAGCCTTTTGATAAGTATGAAATATCCTCAATAATGTCAGACAATCAACTCTGTATACTTAGTTTGTTGTTTTACAACTTTTTATGACTCAGTTCGGGACTCAGCTCCATGACTCTCGTATCCAAAGCTGATATTCTACAAGCTGATTCCTTGATTTTACTTGTATCAATGTGTCTGAGCCATGCCACTGGGCCAGTCCAAGTTTTAAAATGTGCCACAAGTGGTGGCGAATTTTAAAACTTGGACTGGCCCTGTGACCTATGCGACGGGAATATGTACAAGCGGTCAAGACATAGGAAAGCAAATCTATCTACTGACCACGGGTTTCACTGTTATGTATTCCACCAAGGAACCAAAGACAGTTCATCCGAATAGGGAAAAGAGCCAAAAATGAAACTGGCAGAGTGTTTCCGCTGAAAGTGTTAGCATTCACGTCATATCCTGTTGAATTTATCCACTAAGCTAGGTGGCGCATACGATTAGACAATCACACGAATCGATATATGACTTAAGGTTTTAGTGTTTCAATTATTCCTGAAATTAGAAATGGCCGAAATTATGATGAGGATAACATAATCCAAAAGATAACTTAGAATCGCAGTCTGAGAAGAAATAGACCCCACAAAGTCTGGATAATAAGTTCGGGGCTATAAGTTTCCGGCTAGCAAGACCATAGTTTTAACTTTTACAACGCCAAAAAGCAGACGACAAAATTTACGTCTGCAATATATTCAAAGAAATATCTCGTTATGCTATGTCATATTCAGAATTCAAAGACTAGAAGGCAAAATAGTATAACTCTAGATTAGGCGACCAGGGGCATATATAGCTAGGGACAATTTTTGATACTCACTACCCTGTCTCATGCTCTTTATAGGGAAGTGTCGGGGCTAAGTCCCTTAGATGTGTCAGATTGTTATGTGCTTTGGCAATTTGTACTTGATCTTGTCCAGTTCATAAAATTTTAGCATGCAAGTACGCAGGGGCGTGTTGAAATTTTGTAAAATTGACAGAATTTCAATAAGCACCTGCGTATTTGCTTAAAGGCAGCTACGCCCTAGGCGACTCAAATAAGCCGCCTCTTCTGGATCTACGCTGTTTGCAAATTCAGTTATTTTCATTTTTGGCGTTTTATGTGTAAATTACATCTCTTAGATTATCAAAATATTAATAATAATAATAATAATAAACATCTCTAGCAGTGTGATTGTTTGCTTTCTTTCCATTTTTGGACATGACTATGATAATGCACAGAAAGTAGAAACATTACTGTATTCTCGCCTGTAACCAATACAGTCGACGACATTGTTGCTAACAGTCGGCATTTTCCGTACCGTCCGTACAATGTACCGTTTACCTATCGCGAGATACGGTCAACCGTTTGCAAAGGGAGCAATTTCATTGTCCTCCTTTTCAAAATTTTAACCCCTTTACTTGTATTGATTTTTTCCCGACAGCAAACCTGATTTAGTCACAATCAGCTGTAAATTGTTCAAATAACGTGACTATCCAATTTCAAGCGGCATACATATTTATAAGATGGGTTAAATAAGGTTAATGGCAAATAAAATTGTTAACCATACGAAATTTATTGCAAACAAATGCAGTTAGACTGCCCCTGTGTATGTTTTTTTTCCATAAAAAATCCCTTAAATAAGGACTGCAGTAGTCCAAATATAAAGCAGAGGAATCCAGTATGGGAAATTAAGACCGTAACAGCTGAGGGGCATGGTACGCCTCCTTGTTTTTCCGCATTACAAAGAAAACCAAATTTAGTGACCTCCTATATGTCCGTTCCTGGGTCTAATGCAAACAAGCTGTTTCATCTGGATTGTCACTGTTTGCAATGGTATGTCCAAATTTATCCGCTGTCCAAAGTTACCAGACTGGACCCTAAACATTAATTAATAGAACTGGGTTCGAGGTTATATAACTTGAGTACTTTCTCAAACTCAAAATGAAGCACACTGATTGGCTGCTTCCGAGCACATGCTCGGAAGCAGCCAATCAGTGTGCTTCATTTTGAGTTTGAGATTATACTCAAGTTTTATAACCTCGGACCCTGGTGCTATGCTGGAACAGCAAGGATGCTAATCTGGAAAGCAATGACACAATGTGGCTGCAGTTGAATGCGCATGCGTGTAGAACGTGCGACGTGTATCGTTACCATGCCTTCCGTGTATTTCGATATCTTGACAATTGTGCACTATATTTTTTCTGACATTTTCAGACCATAATGCAAATAGGTAAAGGTACCTTGGTAGTGTCGTTTTGTTGCTTGATTTAATCTTCATGATTTTATAACTGCAGAACCATTACTTTTGGTTCAATCTTCCTATTTTGCGATGTTTCGCAAGACTTGTATCTTTCATGCGCCGAACCTGGCTGGGAAGGGATAAGCACCGACTCATCGTGTTCTGTAAAATGAATTCTGGTCTATTTTCAATCTATTTATCTTCACTAATATAGCCAACAGTCTGGGCGATTGCAATCTACGCAATCCAAACAACACACAAAAGGTACTTGCTAATTCTAGACTGTAGTTAAACTTTTTTCTTCCATATGTTATTCGACGCTGAATGAACATCTAAAGAAACTCTAACAACGCAATGTCACTGAAACAATGTCTGAAAAGAAATCTGGTCCCGGGGTTATAAAACTTTTTTCGTGCTCAACTCAGCTGAGCATCAAATTTTCTCTGCTGATAAACATGAAAATGCCAGGTAATTTGGCATTTACATATTCATAAGCAGAGAAAATTTCAGCTCAACTGAGCAAAACAAGTACTTATCAGTAAATTGCTATTTATAAGCAGGTAAAATTTCAACCTCAGCTGAGCTGAGCACGAAAAAAGTTTTATAGCCTCGGGGCCAGAATTTCCATCTTCGAGATAGTATTACCTGGGGGAAGACTTGGCTAAATTCTCCATTTTCTTTTAAAAAAACAAGTACAGTTAGTTAAAACAGAACTTGGGTCCTAAAAATATCATACAGAAACCCCTATATGGCTGCGGAGCTATTGAAGATTATTAGCATTTCCTTCTAAACTGTCCTGTTTATGCTATCTTAAGACAGGAAATAATTGAAGTCATTTCCAATCTATGCACACCAAGCTAAAACGTTTTACTTTATGGAGACCTGACACTATCGCTTGAAGTCAATAAACAAACTGGTTTTTCTATGCAAGCATATGCCATTTACGTAAAAGGTTTCAAGTCAGTCGATGAATTATCATCATTCCATACCCCGTCCCAACCACTGGTCTACTTTTCGAATGCTGGCAATAAATAAACATCATTAATAAGCATTTAAAGAGGCCTTGCTTCTGCATCACTTGTAAGACCCGTCTTAAATACTAATTCAGAGTCAACTGGTCGTTGATTCTGAAATGTAATTAAATCTTGAAGAGTTCCTTCAAGAGCAAAGAACACATTCAAAGAAGGAGCGTTGGCCACACTTCGAAGTTTCGGCAATTCAAGCCTCATCTGTGACCCTGACAATATCTGGCGACGAAAGCCAGAGATAAGCACCCGGTAATTTCTGAATCTAAATAAGGCAGTCGATTCACAGACTGATTAGTACTGAAAAGGGTCGAGATGATTAAAAAGTTATGGTCTTGAATAACAGACTAAACCAATCAAACTATTTTATTGTCTAAGATCTCAAAGGCCAACAGTAAAACAAAATCTGCACTATGGATGATGAACGGGGAGACGTTTACGGCCGCTCACAGCACAACACCAGCTGCAGTGAAATCCGGTTTCCGAACAGACGAAGTGCCTTCTAAACAGTCTTGTCAACTAATATTCATTCCTCTCGGACCGTTAATTATAGATACCTGAATAAAATACTGTTTAAACCAAAAATTGGCTCCTTTTGAAAAGATGACACAAAAACATGAATACATGAAGGTGTACCCAACACCTTAAGTCTATAAATTTCATGAACGTTACAGAAACGTTCCGAGTCTACAGAAAGAATTGAAATTTAAATGCGTGATTAGCCATTCTCATACAACGGATGCTCCGAATTTGCAGGTTCGCCGCGACGCCGTTAAGGCCAGTCGTGTTACGGTGCAGAAATTTTGACAGCCACATAGAAGGGTCCATGAACAAATATGGGTACATGTATACAGACAGAAAAATAACGATTGTCATATAAAAAGAATCGCTGTTTTTGCTAAGCCTGGAAGAAAGCCAGCTGCATTTTAAAGTGAAACAATTAAATTTGATGAAAGCAAACATTAATACTTAAAGCGCCAGTGATGCAAATGGCCACCTCATCTAGATCTACACTGTTTGTCATCTAGTTTTTGAATTTTTAATTAGATATAGCTTGGATGAAACATATTTTTAAATTTTTGCAGACGTAAATTTTGTCGTCTGCTTTTTGGCGCTTGAAGGGTTAAAATTTCAAGCTACCAACCAGTTCATGCCAGCTCTTTTTATAATAAAATCTCTTTACTGACTTACCATTCGGCGAAAAGATACCATGATTACGATACGCCATAGCTTTTTTTTTTAAAAATGGTATGCATTTTTGATACCAAAGCATATTTCGAATTTAGCCGTTCTAGTTGAGAGCAGATATATATGCATCTGAAAACATCTATAAGTAACTATCTTCACCCACTGAGGGTTTAAAAAATTCACCTTTTCCCTTTGACCTAACAGATTACATGTTTCCTTATAATACCCCTATTCCACACAGACCACGAATCCTACGAATCGTCACGAATTGATAAATTTTAGGATTCGTAGATGAATCGTAACTACTTCGTGAAGTTCTTAACTGAATCGTATATATTCGTAGTCATTTCTTGCAATTCTTGAGCAATCGGGAATTCGTGTCAAAAGTTTTGAGCTGTTCAAAATTTTGGCCACGAACTCCCGATTAAAAAAATTCGTAGTTAATTCGTAACAGATTCTTTATGCATTCTTAGGCATCGTAACTGAATCGAAATCGATTCTGAGGCGTTCGTAGTGTTCTCAACTCATTCGGGGATTCGTAAATTTGTACCTTTGATGCATTTGCGCACAGTGAAGACTCTGGACGCTTGCATTTATCTACCCAGCTGGCAAATGACGTTGTACTGACATCGATGAGATGTCACTTCGTCGCACTGACCTTAGTACGACGTCGTTACGACATCATGTGCCTCGTGCGTAGATATTTCATTTCGTGGCCATAGATTTCTGATGATTCATACTTATTATGTGCGTACAGCAAAGGAGAAGAACTAAATAAGCAACATGCTTTCGTTCTAATCCTATAAACTTATATGTTGTATTATCTATGTATGTTGTAAAAATGTGAAATAAATATGTTTAAACCCAAGGATCTGATCAGGCTTGGTGCCTTTTTATACCTATCTTGAGAGAAAATCCCACGAATTTTCAAGAATAGTCACGAATTCATTTTATTCGTACCGGATTCGTACGTGCATTCGGCGTATTCTTAAAGCCCCTGTCACACTGTCACGATATCTCTGGCGACAAGCGGCGATTTACGGCGAGATTGAACTCGCAGTAAATCGGCATGGATGACCACGAGTTACAATTTTTTTTTTCTGTCAAAACATTTGTACGAGTAGAGCACGAGATCTCTTCGATATTTCTGACCAAAACGTACGAAACTAGTACGAGTTTGCACCAGTATCTTCGACATTCCTACGATAATGCTTCGATACGTGTTCGATATCATTACGACTTTGTACGAGTTAATACGGGTTTTGTACGACAAGGTACGAGCTCGTACGATATGGTAGGATTTATTGCGATATTAGTACGGTCTTTGTTCAACATAGTACGATATCATCCGAACCTTGTTCGACTTTGTGGGACATAATACGATTTCTGTACGAGTTCTCCAGCATTTTGGGTGTATATAAACTTGTGTATACTGCAGACCAATGGTCATAGTCTCGTTGGTTACCAAATGAGAAACATGACTCTTCAACTTCCACAAAAGCTTCTTAGACTTCGTTTACTGCTGGAACTGAAGGAAGATAATGCTGAAATTGATCTTGGCCTCACCCAGCTGCTCCAGCAGAAAAGGAGGGCTCCTAGAAGATTTTGGATCAGACCATGATTCATGAGTCGAAAAGACTTTGGACACTATGATCGGCTGATGCATGAACTGCGGATTGAAGACAATGATGCGCCCACTAGACTGTAAAAAATTTCCGTTCATTTTACGGTAGAATACCTGGCAACCAGCTGACAGTCAATTTCCTGTTATTTTTACGGGCGCCCGCAAACGCTGGCGGAATCATCACGCACAGCAGGATAGATGAAAACAGATATGGTTTTTGGTCATATAGCCCTTCAACACTACAAAGATATTTTCGAGTGCGGTCAGGTAACATAATTCTACCATATCGAGATTTCCGTAAAAATAACGGAAAATGGACTGGCAGCTGGTTGCCAGTTATTCTAACGTAAAATCTACGGATTTTTTTACAGTAACATTCTGAGAGTACCGCCTGAAATGTTCAGAGAGCTTGAGCAGAGACTTACTCCTAGTCTGCTGAAACAAAACACGTGGTACCGAGAGGCCCTGAAACCGGGATTGAAGCTTGCTATCGCCCTGAGGTACTTGACCACAGGAGAAAGCTACAAGAGCCTCATGTATGGGTTCCGAGTGCCACACAGTACCGTCCTCACGGGGATGCGTGTCTTGGGACTGCTCCCTTTCCCCTGGAGGAACCTCATCCACATTAGACACATCTTCCCTAGGAAGTGGCGTTGGGGTATTTGGGGTATTTCTGGGAGGTGTGCCAGCTCCTTTGTTTTTTCGTTGCAACTTTTCCCTTTTTCTTGGGAGCTATTATCGTACATTGATAAACGTTAAATGAACGTATGACGAATACTGAGATGTAAACTCGGCGACGTTTACATTGAACCTGCTGGACGTGTGTGTGTGTGTGTGTGTGTGTGTGTGTGTGTGTGTGTTTTAATTCTCATATCGACGCCCCCCCCCCCCTCCCCCGCGCACCTCAGCGGAACGAATCCATAGCCGCAGTAACGGGGCGCCGATCGTCCGTCCATGAAACTGTTAGACAATGACTCGAACGGAACTCGTAAAGCACTCGCCAATTGTCGTATAGTTGTCGACACTACTCGAAGGGATCTCGTGGAGAATCGGCCATATTCGGCACAGTATCGTACTGTATGTCGCAGCTACTCGTACCCAACTCGCTTTATATCGTACTATATCGCCAGAACTCGCCTGTTGCTTTGGAACGGCGAAAACACACGAGAACGTGCGACAATAGGCGACAATGTGTACGATAGTTGTACGACAATATACGAGTGAGTTGCGAGTTCGCTACGAGAATACTTTGGACGGCGAGAATTTTAAACAGTTTAAAATTTTCGTAGACACCTCCCGACAATATGCGAGTTATGGCGAATGGCGACATCTCCTCCACTTTCCCTCGACATGTGGCGAGTTATAAACTCGTAGCTTATCGTAGCCAAACTCGTGACAGTGTGACAGGGCCTTTACTGATTCGTAACTAATTCTAAACGTTCGTGCAGTATTTCCAAAGAGATTCCTGTAAATCGTACTGAATTCTTGACAATATTCGTGCGAGTCCAGCCGAATCCAGTCGAATCCTACGAATATTCGTAACCCCATCGTACTTGTATCGTAACTGAATCGTAGAGCATTACGAATTGGACCAGAAAATTTACAATCGCCACGAATTCTAATATTTATCAATTCGTGGCGATTCGTGGGATTCGTGGTCTGTGTGGAATAGGCTATTCCCCAAGGTATTAAAGATAACCATACAATTGATGCACAACGCATGAAAAGGCCCTTAACGTTTCGAACGTCATTTCGAGAAAAACAGTGTCAAACTCGTCGCTTTGATTTCCCGCGTACACGTGTTTTACTGTCGCAGTCAACCAGGAAGTAAATTTCCGGACTTGCTTCTACTTATCCAGATATCGTGAAAAAGAAGGAAAATGGACGAGAACGACATGGAGGTTTGTAT
Organism: Ctena decussata; assembly: GCA_963989385.1. Lineage (NCBI taxonomy): Eukaryota > Metazoa > Mollusca > Bivalvia > Lucinida > Lucinidae > Ctena > Ctena decussata. The sequence goes on along the minus strand of CAXDIV010000113.1, from coordinate 208,530 downwards.
TTTCTGCTGATACCAATAGTTTTGAATGTTGATCGCACGAAATACCGGAAATGTTGCATTTAGCTGACTGGTGTAGCGCTACTGTCAACAAGTCGCGAAAATGTATATTTTTGAACGACTGTTTTGAAGAAGAAATACAACTTAAACAATATATTTTTCATTCTCTTACACTATAAAAAGAATCAGTTATGGCTTATGTATATGCGTGTTCAATAGAACGTACAAATTTATCACGATATTGAATTAAAGTAAAGCCTTCTATGCCTTTTATTCTGAGCCGTTACAGGCTGAAATGGGCTCGACTGTAGTTGCACTCTGTTGTATACTGGCTCACTGGTAATTTTCTCAACTGTGCAATAATATTGCCAAAAATATCTTATTGGGATGCAGGATAATGTAAAGTCTAGTCTAGTTTACAATAGCTTTGAAGTCAAATCTTCCACTGTTTGTTATGTATTTCCCAAGCTCTAGTAATATGGCCTCTCTCCAGTTTGCAATTTCAGAATGGCCATCATGTCCTAATAATGCATACTTCTTGAGATTCTGTAGACCAAGCTGATTTCTGAGATTTGTAAGTAGTTGTAATCTGGCATCTTCAAAGTGGGGACACTCACATAAGTAATGCTCTACTGATTCAACACACCCACAAACACAAAGTTCTGTATCAACCTGCCCAACCTGTGTCGATGTTCATTCAAGATACAGTAACCAGTCCTTAACTGTAGAATCTGCTTGAAAGAGCATTGTCTGGAAAGTCAAGTCTTGTTTTTTTTTTTTTTTGTTTTTTTTATGTTGTGTATACAGATGTAGAATTCTCTTCCAGTCTCATCGATGTCCCATCTATCTTGCCATTTTAGTTTAGCTGAAATTCTGGCATGCCTCTTTGTGTCCTGTATGGTAACAACACTGGTTTCATCTCCCAGCTGCTTAGCTTCTGATTATGCTGCTTTCGCCAGCCTATCAGCAACTTCATTACCTGTAATGTCACTGAGTCCAGGAGTCCACTTTATATCAATTGTCCACCCTCTGGTATGTAGGTCCGTAATATTACACTTTATCTTGTTTATGACGTCCTGCTACTTATCCGTTGACCAATTAAGGGTCAGGATACCAACAGCTGATTGACTGTTACAAAACAATCGAACAAAGGAAAGTAAAAAGTATGCAAAGACCAGGAACTGAAACAATCAAAATCCAAATCCAGCCCTCAAACCATAGTTGGAAACAACTAAGATTACAAATAATCAAGATACAGAGAACATATGGCCAACCGAGTGAGCAGCTTGTTCCCAAAAGGTGGCCACTCAGCAACCCAAACCGAACCAAAAATAATAAGAACATACATAAAGTAAAACATCAGAGAAACTCTGACACCAAAAAACAGGCAACAGAGAACCACAACAGAACTACCGCCTTGGAACGGTCAGTAATGATTACTGGGAGGCTGGTATGTAGAGGTAGTTAAGAGTTCTATAACTGACAAAATGCAAACCAATTCCCCAAGTAAGATAGAACCGAAAGCAGCAACTGGTCTTGTAATATCTATCTCTTGTTCACCCTCGGGTAAGTAGATCACAGTTCCAGCTCCACATGGACCAGGATTTGAGATGCAAAAGCCATCTGTAAAACAAAGGATGGCTTTATCAGGAGTTTCTGCTATCAAGCTTTGAACAACTTCTTTTCCATGACCCTGCTGCTCACTTGTCCTACTCTTGGATGATCCTAACTGGTTCCAGTATGAAGGTTCCTCTAAACATCTCACAAATGAATCTTTCTTGAACCCTGGTTCTGGCTGAATGAACTCCACTTCCAACCCTATCATCCTCTTCATTTCTGTTATCTGAGTTGCTGCTAGTCCCATAGGAGTAGAACCATCATCCCAGCTATCATCCTGTAAATACTTATTCAGCTGATGCCGTAATGTGTTGTCTTGTGACTTTGCAGCTGTTTTAGCCATATCTCTCACTGATATTTCAAGACATCTCAAATCTAAGGGTAATATCCCGGCAGCCACTTCTAAAGCATCTTTTGAAGCTGTAACTGGTTGACCTAAGCCTTTTTGTACATTCTCTAACTTAATGAGGTCATTTCTTGAAACTGTTTGCCAAACTGTGCAGCCATATTCAATAATTGATCTCACTAATGAAATATATAATTGAATCAGATTCCTTTCTGAGATATTTGTTATGTCATCAATTTCCCTGAGAATGTGTAATGCACGGCTGACCTTTATTTCTGTTTGTGATACATGTTCTTGAATATCAAGTTTTTCATCAAGAGTAATTCCAAGCAATTTTGGAGTTGATTTATATTTAAGGGTCTGCCCTCCAGCCGTATCCTGTGCAGTCTATTCTTATCTACATTGACTGCACTTGTATGAAATAAAGTCACTTCTGTTTTGCAAAGACTCAACTTCATTCGCCATCTGTCAAACCATCCCATGATATTTGAAACATCTTTGCAAACCTTATCTGCCAACTGCAAAACAGCCTCCCCAGTGTGCCATATGGTTCCGTCATCCGCAAACTTGGTATGCCTTCCCTGAACTTCACTGAATATGTCCTTGATAAAAAATATTGAAAAGAAGGGGTGATATTACTCTACCCTGAGAAAATCCTGTTCTGGAGACGAATTCTTCACCTTGTACATTCTCTATGCTGCACCTACCAGTTCTTTCACTCAAAAACGATCGGATCCAACACCACAGTCTTCCTGTCACATCCATTTCTGAGAGTTTCACCATTAAACCATCTCTCCAAATAGAGCCATATGCCTTTTCAAGGTCAATACAGCATGCAAGGGTAGAAGAATTGTCATCAAATCCTTCCTTAATGGCTTGAACCAGCTTCAGCACTGCATAGGTGGTACTGTGATACTTTCTAAAACCCTCTTGTTCAACGTCTAGTAGTTTCTTGCCTTCTACATGTGACTCTAGTCTTGAGAGGATGATCCTTTCCATTATCTTAGATAATGTACTAGTCAAGCTGATTGGACGGTAAGAAGAAGGGGAGTAATAGTTGGTTTTCCCATGCTTTCTGATGAACTTGAGTCAAGCAGATTTCTATTCCTCTGGTAAAGCCCTGAGCCGTATTCATAAAAGCACTTAAGTCGTTGCTATGCTGTTGCTAAGGCTAAATATCTATACAGGAGATTCCCTACAACTATGAATTTTGGTCTGGAGGAACAGTCTTTGTAAGACTGTTCCTCCAGAGCAAATTTCATAGTTGTAGGGAATCTCCTTCAAAGAAATTTACCCTTAGCAACAGCTTAGCAGCGACTTAAGTCTTTTTATGAATACGGCCCCTGATGACCAAAAAAGATTAGTAATGTACAAAATTGCAATTTTCAAATTTTCACCAGCATGTATAAAAAACTCGGGATAAAAAGAATCTGGGCCTGGTGCTTTTCCTGCTTTTGTAAACTCAATAGCTGCCTCTAGTTCCTCAAGAATAATGTCATCATTATATATATCTTGGTCTGTTGAGAGATCCATACTGTCGGAGAGGGACTGGCATTTCTGGCTGATTTCTTCATAAAAACCTTGTTGAATGTGTTGTCTTTCAGATGAGCACCATCAAAGAATACTTCTTGCAGAACCTCACATTTTTCCTTGATATCAAAAACAGGAATTCCATCTATATGAATAAGGGGTAGAACTGCATTTTCAGGCTTCTTTGACATCATTCTTCTATAAACATCCCATCGGTCCTTTGGGTTTGTTGCAGTTTCAAATGATTATATCAGCCTATTTGCCCAGTCTTCTTTTGCTTTTAGCTTCACTTCCTCCAACTGCCTTTCTGCAACAATAACCCTTTCTTTGTTTTGTATTGCTTTTGACAAGAATTCAAACACCTCTTCGCTTCTCTGCATGTTTCATTCCACCAACAAGGGTGATTGACTTTTTGATTCACTTTGGAATAACTGCCTCCAATGCTTCCTCCATCAAGTTACAGAATTTATCATAATCTTTTTTCTAAACTCTGTGTTGCAAATTCTTCAAAGGGAAAAATACAGCATAGCGATGTCAGTGCGAAAGGTTTGTTTACAGTACTCCATAGCAGCCTAACTGGCCTAGCATGACGTTACACTCAAACTACTCTATGGGAGGACGAACACACAATAAAGTTTCTGTGAGCATGTTTCAACTACGCACGCCTGCACGCGCGTACACACACGAATGCACGCACACACGGTCACGTGTATTCACATACACACACACACACACGTTTCCACTATGCAGCAATGATCAGCCGGGCCGCGTAGCGCTATCGGTAGGGCACCTGACTCATGAGTCAGAGGTCCTGGGTTTAAAACGCGGTCTGGCCACATACTTTCGTTTCTCCTTCCGCTGATTCAAAGTTACTTGCGAAAGTATGTGCACTTAGTACTGGTTAACCGCTTTGCCCAGGAATAGTGTGGCTAGGTTGACTGGCCGTCCCGACATGACTATAGTTGTTTACCGTGGACATTAAGCATCAAATCAATCAATCAAAATGAAATCAGTCCTGAGTGTCATTCCTGCTAGCTAATTGTCTTAGGCTACGTTGAATTAACTGATCAGTTTTCTGGGTCTAGTTGTTCAAAGCACCGTTAGCTTAAAAAGCTCGTTGAGTGTGAACTAATGAAGTATTTGAGCGAAGTAAATATCAAGTACAGTGATATTTTTTGCTGAAAAAAAATGTGAGTTGCTTTTGCACTGCATAAATTACTCACATTTTTACAAAAACAATTTTTTTAGCGAATCACATGGTATGAATTTTAAAGTCTTTCAACTAACGACGTTGTTAGCTTGAACAACTGGGCGCTAATTATCTTTTTAAGTCTATATAGTAAGCATTAGCTGGATGCATACTGCATTATTTATTTTTGCAGGCGCTGGATGATATTTACAATGAGGCCGACTCTTGTTCCGGAACTGTCCAGTGACTCCGAGTCAGAGTTTGCTGAAAGCAGAGATGAAGAACGGGAAGCTGCTGTGACAGAACCCTATCCTGCCTTAGCATTTATAAGAAGCAGCCAAGAAGAGAGCCAATCATCACAGACATACAACGACGACGATGTCATGATAAAAATTCGCCAGCAGAGGGAAAATGGCTATGGCTGTCAGAACAAGTGTCTGTCGAGATTCGGAAATGGTGACATCTTTGACCATATATTACAAATGCGAGAGTTCTAGAAGGAATAGAAGGACATGTATATTATGGGAAATTAAGTGTAAAGGTATAAGCAGTGACGGAGATGAGAACGCGGATAAAAGGAAAAGATATTCATTTTATTTGATGACCGTGAGGTTTGAAAGAAAACTCTTCTTTTCACACATTATTTTGTTGAAAAAGATTTCAAGAACTTATTTAAGCACATAAACAAAAACGGATTAACCCCTAGGACACATGGTAATAGTGGAAAGAAAACTGAAAAAAGTTTGACTTATGAGGACACAAAGACTGTTGTGCAGTTTTGCAGGTTATAAAAAGTTATGTCCAGTGTTATGGATTGCCTCAGCCAGCCGCTTCTAAAAGGAAGGATTCTGAGCCCTCTGTTCTTCTTTCCGCCTCAACTACACAGAGAGTTGTGTAACGGCGTCACTCAAATCTGTGAAACTCACTTCCTTTCAGGACATATGGCGTGCCTGCAGTGCTCACATTCTTATCCCAAAGCCTCGAAAAGATGTGTGCCATACGTGTGAAAAAAACTAAAGGATAAGATTCAAGTGACGGTGACGCATGCAGAGAAAGTAGCAGCTAGTAACAGTTTAATAGAACATGCCAAGGAAGCCACCGAAGCCAGAACCGTCTACAATGGATGCGTTACAGCTGCGCGATCAGAAATGATGAATTTTGGTTTAAATGAGGGTCCTGTGTGGCCATATTCAAAGGATCTCTCCGAAGTACATTATACGTTCGACTACGCTCAAACCTAAACCCTTCCACAACATGCCAGACAAGCTGGTCCGATTTATTTTGAAATTCCCGCATAAAGTACAAATATTTGGTTTATGTCAGGAGGGAAGATATAAACAATTCAGTTATATAATAGATGATGAAGGAGAAACAATTGGAGCAGATGGCACACAGATGCGTGGTCCAACTCGGTAATCTCCATGCTTCACCATTCCCTGCAGACCCATGGGTACGGTGAGATGGCCTGTGTCCTTCATGCAGACAACTGTGGCGGTAATTAAACTAAGTATTACATGTCCTTTTTCTCAAAGTAACAATTTTATTTTCCTTTAATAACAAAGAAAGATTACTTGTATCTTAAGAACTTCTGCAAAAAAGTTCTTTCTTACGTACATGATAAGCTACTGCAAAACAACCATACAGAATAAAACATGCTGAACAAAGGTGTGCGTTTATGTTACTTCGCTTTACACGCTATTGATACATATTATACTGAAGCTTCTGTGACAGACCATCGAAGATGTTGATCAGACTGCGCAAATGTTACGGTTGATCTTAGCATTCGCTGCGTAAACATGAAAGTTTGAAGGAATTCAAGTGTCAAGAGAGTTATCCCACCAGGCACATGACGTTGAAATGACGTCGTACTGACGTTGATGCGACGTAATGACGTCGCATCAACGTCAGTATGACGTCATTTCAACGTCATGTGCCTGCTGGGATGATTTGAACCTTTATATAACCCTTTATTAGGGGAAATTGGGGCAAGTGGGACACTTATAGGAAAAACAGCTGCTTGTACAGGATAATAAAATAGAACGAGATCAAATATGTTGACACTTTATAACTCCCCATCACATCAGTTCATATCACACATAAGATGCCTTGTACCAGTATATGTTAAACAACCCGACAGCATTAATACCTTGCAGTCAAAAGTCCCACTTACCCCATTATTTGGGGTAAGTGGGACACTAATTGCAAATAAATTTTAAGGATTTCAACTTTCATTTATGCTCACTATAAAACAAAAATGCATGAGTTTAGGTTGCAGATAAAACCATTTGTACCACAGAACAGAAAAACGCAGAAAGCAAAACTCTTTTTTCCTTTTTATAGTATCGGGTGTACATAACAGAGAAAAACTATAGGGATAAAGTTTAGCCCGGCATTTCAGTTATTTACTGTGGGCTTAAGTTATTTTAACACGTTCATTAACTCGAATATGCAAAAACAGTATGATAAAATTCTCAAAAACTATAAACAGTGTACTGACATTAACAAGAGAACGGGTATGTTCCATTTAAAGTTAATATCAAAATACCCCACCCACTACATATTCTTTGTAAGTGTTCTTCCCAAATATAATAAAATTCTGCCGTCGACCCTTTTGTTAAAATGACATTACTATTATGAAGAATCCGTGTAGAAACACTTTAAAACATAGCACTGTGCAAAGAGCGTTTAAAATAATAATAAATAATCAAACGATATAAAGTGGGTGGGGTAAAGCCAAATTATAATGTTTCAATGTTTCAAGTCGAATTTGTTAAGTGAACATGAGCTAACTGATCTTTTGTTACACCAGGTTGCTCCCAGCAAGATTCTGTATACCAAAAGTGTTCAACTTATTCCCTGAGCTTCTACATCATAATATATAGCTGAACTTGTATAGTCAAAATACTGGCGTCCCAGTTACCCCAGTATATTGATGTAAGTGGCACAGCGTCAATTACCTGCCTGACTGTAGAGTTTGAAAGTTTCAAATAATATCGAAACTGTTAAAATCATAATACTTTTCTACCATTCTTTTATTTACCATCTGTTTGAAAAGAAATATGAAGATTGAAATAAAAATAGCTGACTCAAAATTATGAGTGCAACATCATAGAAAGCGACAGTAAACTGACGTCACGTCAGATCGAAATAGCGTTACGTGTATTTGTAGCTCTATGTAGACGTGTTGTTGTATTGTATTGAAAATTTTCATACCGAAAAATTACCACGCTTTCTGTTTAAGACGAGAGTATTGGATTTTCGCATAAAATAATACCTTTTTATAAGTTAATTTCCTTTTTATAACGTTATTTGTATATGTGCCCTGTACATTACGTCACTTCAGTCACAGCTTACGTCAGGAGTTTTATTTTACAAATGGTCCAATAAATATTCGCTCATTTAACGACAAGAAACAATAATACTTTAGCTCGACTTTAGACAATGACCCCTTGTTTTTCCTTGCTCGAGTGACATAATTTTAAGTGTGTCATCGGAAGGGATAACTTATAACGATGGTTCAAACTGACCAATGCTGCTATATCCTTCTTATGCAAATGAATGGTCGAGCCTTTTCTGGACCTTCAGATTTAAAATGCCAGCAGTGCATACTTTTGAAAACCTAAGACTCGTAGAAATATTATTTCTAAACAAAGAAATAGAAGTGCTTTGGCAATATTTATTGTCTTCGTAACTACGCACCATATGCTGGGTCTGGCGCTAAAAGAATAAAATGTGTCCCACTTACCCCATTGTCCCACTTGCCCCAATTTACCCTACATGTATTACTAAATATAGCAACAATTTTCATGGTTAAGAAATCCGATATGGCTCTTAATCCAGTGTATATCAAAACTGTTTATGCATCCATATCAGCCAGCGCACCAATCAATATCTGCCCTCGCATGAAGCCATATTGGCCCGCTACGATACGGCATTTACGGCTAGCGCTGCAAATGGTGTCGAATTTTCATGACTAGCGCTAAGTCCTAAAACATGAATAATAACATCATTTTAGAAATCTAATTCATTTTTTTATTTTGATTTACAGTCAAGAGCAGAATACTAATACTAATAAAAAAAGTTACGCCATGTCTTTTATCGCGATTATGGACATATCCGCCCGACAATTCCATATAAGGCCTTGGGCCGGCTCTCGGGCTAACACGGAGCTATTGGGCCGATATGCCTAGCAACGCGACACGAGACATATTTTTACCTCTATTTATTACTTGCATGTTTTTTAGGCCAGAACAAGCAGCGTTATATGATGGCGTACCTTGCTTGGAGAGTTTTGCCAGGGCAACATCGACAGATTACACTCCATTTCCAGATCCCCGGCCATACACGGTGCTTAGTTGATGCAGGGTTCGCTTACATTAAGAAACTGTACCGCCGGTAAGCCTAGGCATACTATTATTTATTTGAAAAAAAAATTAAATGTGAAAACTTATAAATGTATGAAATCGTAGAATAAAACCAATTTTGCTTTCTACTCAAGATGATTGAACCAATTATGTGCTATCTAATTCTGAGATTCTAACACAGTTTGCTTCATATATACTAGCAGTAATTAGGTGCAGTGGTACCAGTAGGTATGTGTATTTTCATGGCATACAAATGTTGTATCGCCATATTTGATTTTTATATTTAGGGGATAACTGTACTCAACATTGTCATTTGGGGAGGTAAATCGTCGGTTCTATGGTCGGAAATTTCGTTTTACGGCGAGGCGCCAGCGGAGCCAAAAAAAATTTGCGACCATAAAACCGACAATTTACCTCCACAAATGACAATTTTCAATACAGTTATCCCCATTCTAATGCACTTCTCACATTTTCTCCTTTAAACGTGTGCTACTTTGCACCTATAGCAATCGCTTTCAGCGACGTAAAACCAGACGTCAACCGAATATACTGTCGCAAATTTTTAACGTTATCCAATCAGACGTCGCCTTACATACTCGTACGTGAGTGTATTAGAATTGTGTATTATGAATGTTTCTCTTAATGATAATTGTGTGATATCAACCTTCTTCTTCGCAGTTCAGATGTTGACAGCCTGCTTCAACTTCAGACACTAAAAGATGACTCAGTGAAGTCAAACACTGCAGTACGATTGACAAAGCCTGACTGATCACAAAGCTTCGAGTGGTATGACTGGAAAAGCTATTTCAACGAAAAGTTCAGGGCAATCCCTGGTATCAGGTAACAATCAAGTTTCTAGAGGTTATAGCTAAAACTAACTATTCAGTCTTGATTGCTGATTTTTCACCATACTCACAGTGATATTTTTTTTAGATATAACTCCAAAATGTGATGATTTTTATAATGTATTTTTTATATTACTATAAAGTCAAAATAGATGATAAGCATATTGCTTTCGTTCTAATCCCATAGCTTGTACTGATATCTTACTTGTTTATGTATGTATGCATATATATATATGTTAACAGAATAAGCTAAATAAATATGTTTAAACCAAAATAGAGATACATCGATAAATGACAATAACTTTCAATTTGTATGTCATGGTAATGCTATCAGAATAAAATTGGTGTCGCTTTCGAAATTATCCTATACATGAAAATATTATTATTAGAAGTAGTAGTAGTATCAGTATTATAATCATTATTATCAAATTAATTCATAGGAAGTTGAGGAGTTTCCGCTTTGCCGCCACCAACACTGGAGAAGTGTTTGTGCAGGAGAGGACGAATTCCCCTGAAGGGTCCCAGGTGTCTGCGAATTCTCCAAGTTCCAACTGAAATGTTTGAAGGTTCCTTGCCAGAAATCATTCAACCTGCCGGTATCAGTATAGCCAGACAGGTATCCCCTTCAAGAAAAATCCGCCCTTTTCTGAGAGAAGACCACAAGAATGAACTTTGCCCTCCACTGTAAGAATAGACAGCATTATGTAAAACGTGTGAATGCTTTGTTTGTACTGCTAATTACCCACTGGGCACACAAGGTTGAATCAACCTTGAACCAACCTTGATTCAACGTCGTGACGTTGAATCAAGGTTGATTCAAAGTTGATTCAATCTTGTGCGCAAGGTTGAATCAACCTTGAACCTTGAAGCAACCTTTATTCAGTGTCGTGAAGTTGAATCAAGGTTGATTCAAAGTTGATTCAATCTTGTGCGCAAGGTTGAGTCAACCTTGAACCAACCTTTATTCAACGTCGTGACGTTGAATCAAGGTTGATTCAAAGTTGATTCAATCTTGTGTGCCTCCTGACTAACGTCCTGCTAAACAACCGTCGGAATACTGACACGGTCAACTGACCTACCCACACTTTTTTTTTGTCAGGCTGAGTGCCAGCTATTTCGCTCGTCACTGGCTTCGCCTTACTTGAATCGCAGGTGAGGTAGAATTTTCTTCTACGAAAGGCTATTGTCAGACCTGGGGTCGAACACGCATACGTTAGAGCTATGAGGGCGGGAATGCATAAATGTTGTGGAGTGGGATCGTTGTGAGCAAGAACAGCATTACTCCTATGTATTTCAATAATGACAAATCATGATAAATGTCTAAGAAGTTTACTACCTTTTCCTTATTTTTTTACTGATTACCAATTAAACTGCAGGCTATGACCAAAGATGCCATGGCAAACTGTTTGGCGTAAGTTTTGACAAATGTTGACGTTAAAGGAAGGGGGAGGGTAAAGCTACTCAGTCTCATATTATAATACTTGTATTCATAAATTTACAATAAAAATCACTCAAACTATAAGCTAAGACATATATCTATTGAAATCACGCAAAAAGTGAAAATCTGAAAATCGACCCTTAAGGGCGCTTTTTGCGTTGCGCATCATATAATATTGACTCCTTAAAGGATGCTGAAAATAGATTGCATAACATAATGTACCCTTCTTGAATTCGGCTATAAAACTGGTTTTCTCTCTCCATAAAGTCCGCCAAATGTGTAAATCAGTCGTGAGTAATTCGGCTTTTAGATAGTTCTCTCTCTCTCTCTCTCTCTCTCTCTCTCTCTTCCAAAACAAACCTAACTAGAATAGGTGTTTGTAAAACACTATGCCCCCAACCATATGCCTAAAAGGGCAAAGTCAGTGCTAGAAAATATTGATGGAACTCATTCAAAAGTCAATCAGTCAATCTACTTATCATCTTCAATCAGCTGACTAAGTTTCAAAACCCTAGCTCAAATACTTTTCGAGATATCTTGCTGCAAAAGTTAAAATGTCAAAATGTTCAAAGGGACATAACTCGGAAAAATTGACGAAATTCGTTTGAAAGTTAATCAGTGTATCTACTCATCACCTCCAATCGGCATACTAAGTTTCAAGTCCCTGGCTCAAATAATTTTAGAGATATCTTGCTGACAAATTACTAGTAAATTGCCAAAATTTTAAAAGGGCCATAACTCTGAAAATAATTGACAGTTTTTATTCAAAAAATTAATCAATTCATCTACACATCCTCCCTAATAAGCTGGCAAAAATATAAGCCCCCAGCTCAAATACTTTTTGAGATATCCTGCTGACAAAGTTGAAATTCCAAAATTTTCAAAGGGCCATAACTCCTATACAAATTGACGGATTTTGTTCAAAAGTTAACCAGTTCATTTTCTTATCATTTCCAATAAGCTGATAAAGTTTCAAGTTTGTAGCTACAATACTTTTTGAGATATCTTGCTGACAAAGTTAAAATGCCAAAATTTTCAAAGGCCATAACTCCTATAAAATTGACGGATTTTATTCAAAAGTTAATCAGTTCATCTACTGGTCATCTTTAATAAGCTGGTAAAGTTTTAAATCCGTAGCTACAATACTTCTTGACATAACTTGCTGACAAAGTTGAAATGCCAAAATTTTCAAAGGGCCATAACTCCCATAAAAATTGACGGATTTTGTTCAAAAATTAATTAGTTCATCTGCTTATCATTTTCAATAAGCTGATAAAATTTCAAGTCCATAGCTTAAATACTTTTTAGATATCTAGCTGACAAGGTCTCATTATGATTTTTTTCTCAAGGGGCATAACTCCAAAAAGGGAAACAACTCGGACAAGAAAGAAAAATACATGTCAGCTATTTTTTATGTCAAATCCATATGTGAAATTTCAAAACTGTAGCATGCACGGTTCCTAAATTGTGGTATGCGTGACGAACGGACGCACGGACGCACGGACAACCCAGAAGCAATATGCCCCCTCAACTTCTTCGAAGTCGGGGGCATTGAAATCTAAATCTGTCACGTAGGACGGGTCTACAGTTTGGAATTGTTATGGAAAGAAAATCCTTCGGCCTATAAGCGGAAAAATTACGGTTGTAGTCACAGAAATTTAGCTTGACCTTTATTACTACAAAAAATAACAACATTCACTTGGAATTTTTGCTCACGCGCACCTCAGTGCGATAAACTTTGTCTGCACTGGGTTTATTTAGGGTCCAAGCGGCCATCACGTCTTTATTCTTTGTTATCGACCCATAAACTTTTGATACTATCCGGTGGCATATGCTTTAGTCCATTTGACACGGATAGTCAAGACACAATGAAAGGATATATACACAGCGGACAATTTTACGCCATGAATTATTTTTTCGTAAAACGTTTGATTTGGAGGATGCGTAGTTTTATATTTATAATTGCAGCAGTTTCTCTTGTAAGTTTCTGCGTTTATTACAGCTATTCGAGAAATTCAAAGGCAGTTATGTTTCTGCCAGAGTGTCCTAATGGCGTTCCTTTTATACAGTGTGTGTCGAAACAAACAGAAATAACTGAACAGAACAGTTTGCAAAGCAGAATTCCAAGGATAGTACATATGATATTATGGGAAGAAACTATGATTTTCAAAAACTACCTCAGTATTCTGAGTGTTATTAAATATTTTAAACCATATGTAATTATATTACATACAATGAAAACAGTGAAAATACAAGAATTTCAGTATGATAATTGGTTGGAAAAAGCGAAATCGGAGATCGCTGCCTTACAAGTTGTGAACTTAGATGACAAAATTACATATTCTGTTGCTAACGAAATGGGTGCGGCATTTTCAGTTTTGAGGCAAACTAGTGGCTTATATGTTAACATTGATACGATTATGAATTCAGATGTATGGATGCAAAAACATATCAGTTTCCAAGCTGGCTTTGATGGAAATTCATCGCTTGGATTTTTAGTCATGCCGGAAAGCTTTAACAAGCCGAAAACATTCTGGACCAACGTAAGGGCGCGACCCCAAGTTAACTGTCCTTCGTCAGATATATTTACAGGTTCTGAAATTTGTTGCACAATTCGAAATGAAATTTTTCCTGTCGACATCATGTTTACAAATACATCGTTTGGTTCTCTTGCTAGGACTATTTTATATGGAAGTCCAAATATTCCGGTACCAAATACATCATTTCCACCGATACCGAAAATTGTGCACTACATTTTGTTCGATGCTTTTGAAATAAACTATATCAGATTTCTAAGCTTCTTAAGCACCCAGAGATTTGTGAAACCGGACAAGATCTTTATATATGTGAATTCATGGAAGAGACCATCCGGCATATACTTTGACAAAATGGTGAACTATAGCAATGTGGAGGTCATACATTATGGTCCACTGAAAACAGTCTATCAAAACAGAATTAAAAGTCCGGCTCATGTTAGCGACATGGTGCGTGCTGATGTTCTTGTACGATATGGTGGAATTTATTTGGATTGGGATGTTTATTGGCTGAAACCTGTTGATGACCTACTTACCAAAGGCTATGAAACAATCACGTCATTAGATTTCATGAAAGATATGTATCCAAGGCAACGGTTTCCAGACACGGTGAATATGGGCGTGGTTTTAGCAAGGCCAAGGTCAAGGTTTATAAATATGTGGCAAGAGTCTTTTAAAGAATATACAGGGAATCATGACACATATCATGCTGTTGAAATAGTATATAAACTATATGAAGAACATCCAGAATTGTTAGTCATTGAAAAAAGACTTCAAGTTATGTGTTTTCTGTTCAAATGTCATCCTCTATGGTTAGACAATTACAAAGATCAGCATGCCCATAATACTTTTGATTTCACAAAAGATGCCTATACTGTTCATTTTACCCATCTTACGCCCGAAGAATGGCAATCGGAAGAACTTATTATGCAGTCGAAACCAGGGTTTTTTCAAGATATGGGAAGGCATATTTTAGGACAAAACTGATTTGTGATAGCAATATACCAAACTGGAAAATATCAAGTCTCGAGAGAAGAAGGAGGGTATCCGTCCGGTGACCATTATTTTAAATCACTATTATTTTACGTGTGTGGTTATTTTTCTACGATATATTTCTAGAGGCTACAGTCAGAACTACTGACTATATACACTCTTCGCCAAAGGTTAAGCATAATTGAAGTTAAATGTGCTAAACATCATGATTTAATTTTACCTTTCTGAGTGGAAATACGTGATTCTTTCATCAGTAAAAAATTCAGGTCTGGATTAATTTTCGCAAAGCAACCGAGGTCTTAAACCAATGATGTACGGTCGTGTTTACCGAAAAGCTTAATGCTCTGGATTCGAAAGCCGGTGGGCCGGTGTAACGAAGTAAAGTGACCCCAATAGAATAACGTCCCCCCCCCCCCCCCGGTCATTATTCTTCAGAAAAAGTGACCCCTTTTCTATAAAATACTGACTCCCTTTACAAAATAACGACCCCCTGAAGTCATCTATAAAATAGTGACCCCCGGTCATTTTTCTTTAAAGAATAGTGACCCCCACCTCCCACCTCGGTCATAATATTATGTCTCCCGATGAAGCAATTGTGTCTTTATAATGCTTATGCATGCAGGATGTTGTGTCCGCTCTGTTACAACTCTCTTGTTTAATGATTGATATTAAAATAACTTGGCATAAATGTCAAGACGATGTGTCGCGCGCAAGTCCTAGGTACCTAACTCGAAGGTCAAGATCACAGAGATCTTTTAAAATTATTGGTGTCCTGCTATATGACTCTGGCCAACAGAATGGCGTGTCTGACCTGTAAACTTTGTCATTTTTTGGTAGATTTTCAAATAACTGGAAACAAATATTAGCCACATAAAGACAATGTATCGCGTGCAAGATATAGGTCACACCTCAAAAAATTAAAGTCAATGTCGTAAATTTAGATAAATGGCAATGTTGTTTTTTTATTGACTTATGGTATTAATTCAATATAAGAGTTTAGCATTAACAGGTAGACTTATGCACTATAAAGAGGTTTTGCTGTTGAGTCTGAAAAAGCATCACGTCTGCACACTTACTCTCACTGCCTTTCTCAAGAGGGGTACATGACATTTTCAGTCTTCTTCAATATATTTTTCGATTTTTCTTATTTACAGAATTTATTTTGTTAAATATGCTTACAATGAAGAAAATACTATAGCTGCTCATAGTATGCAATACTTTGTAAATGGACAGTATGCTTGCCTTATTCTAATTTGCAGATTGTCTAATTACCCCACCCACTTTTCAGTTTCTTAGCTGTATACTATCTCCGCCTCCCCTTTGCCTAAGCATGCCACTCACATATAAAGTATTTATAAAAATCAACGCATACATGCAAAGTGGCAAAGGAAAGTATCTCTATAAAACTTTGCTGATTTTCAATGTCATTCAATTGTAAAAACACCAAACATCTAAGTCTATCAGCTTAAAATGAACAAAGTGCTATTTATAAGAAATTCAGAGCAACACCTTTGAAAGGAAATTTTGAAATATACCGAAATATTCATTTTTGATCCCTTTATAAGCAATTTTTTCACGTATCGTGTCATTTAACTTCGTGTAGAGGTGTCATAATATTATGCCTAGGGTACTTTTCTTTAAAAGATAATGGCCGGGGCCAATTTTCTTAAAAAATGTGACGTTGGTCGTTATTCTAGGCGGTCACAATTCTTCGTGAGGAGTCATTTAACTTCGCGTCGGAAGGCTGTGTGTGTGTAAAGTGTGTGTGTGTGGGGGGGGGGGGGGGGGGGTAGGGTCATAATTTTATGATGTTATGACCGGGAAGGCAATATTATTATGACCGGAGGGGGTCACTTTTCTTTAAAGAACAATGAGACCGGGGTCCGGGGTCGTTATTCTATGGGGAACCCATAACGAACCCCGGTCATTATTCTATAGAAAAAGTGACTCCTTTTCTAAAACATACTAACTCACGTTAACCCCCTCGACGATAGCTATAAAGTATTAACCCCCCACCTCCCACTAATCGACTACTAATTGACTGCAAATTTTATTATTGTTTATACTTGTTGATATTGTCGGGAAGGATGTGTGTGTGTATGTGTTTGTAGGGGGTGGGGGAGGGGGATGCCTTATCACATACTAAAGCTATGACCGCGGAGTCATAATATTATGACGGGGTTGGGGGTCACTATTCTTTAAAGAATAATGACCGGGGAGTCGTTATTCTATGGCGAACTCATAGACTAACGACCCTGCGGTCATTATTCTATAGAAAAATTATTCCATTTCTAAAAGATACTGACATTCGTTAACCCCTCGATGATAACTATAAAATGATAGTCCCCACCTAATTGAGTACTGACTATTAACTCCTGCAAGTTTTATTATTGTTAATACTTGTTGATGTTGTTGTTGCTACTGCAGCTGTGGCGGCTATCGTAGCAGAAGTACTGCTTACAAATTTCATGAAGAAAATTTGTTTTCGTGCTACTCCATAAAATTTGACAAAATCTTCAAACCGGAAAAGTACCAGACACATGTCATTTCGATTAATTTGTAAAACAGTAACATTTTACACAAGGTACTTTTCTTAAGAAACCAACTGACAAACTAACGCACCCCTCCATCCCCCCCCCCCCCCCGCGCCCACACACACACGCCCACAAATCCTTCCCACGCAAAGTTAAATCACTCCTTACGAAGAATTGTTACCGCCTCGAATAATGACTTCCGTCACCTTATTTTTTTAAATTGAATCCGGCTATTAGTTTCTAGAGAAAAGTACCTTGGGTAGAATGATACTTATTAACATATTAATCAAAATGACATGTGATTCGTTGTTTTCTGGGTTGAAGATTTCGTCAAGTTTCATGGAGTAGCACGAAAACAAATTTTCTTCATGAAATTTGTAAGCACTACTATTGCTACGATAGCCGCCACAGCTGCAGTAGCAACAGCAACATCAACAAGTATTATCAATAATAAAACCTGCAGGAGCTAATAGTCAGTACTCGATTAGGTGGGGACTATCATTTTATAGCTATCATCGAGGGGTTAACGGGTGTCAGTATCTTTTAGAAATGGAGTAATTTTTCTATAGAATAATGACCGCGGGGTCGTTATTCTATGAGTTCCCCATAGAATAACGACCACCCCGGTCATTATTCTTTAAAGAATAGTGACCCCCTACCCCGTCATGATATTATGACTCTGCGGTCGTAAGACTATAATATTGTAACACCCCCGCCCACCAGCCCTCAACCCAAACACACACATCCTTGCCAACAACATCAACAAGTATCACTAATAATAAAACTTGCAGTAGTTAATAATCAGTTATTGGTCGATTAGGTAGGAATCAATATCTTATAGCTATCATGGAGGGGGTTAACGGGAGTCAGTATGTTTTAGAAACGGAGTCACTTTATCTATAGAATAATGACCGGCGATCATTATTCTATGGGTTCCCCATAGAATAACGACCATCCAGTGAGAACCGGTTGGTCACTGGCCTTGAAATTCGATATGTAGCATCAGGTATTCAAATACTAAAAACATTGTTCAAGTGATGACCTTTGGATGACCTTGTCTTTTTTCTACGGGAAGGTCGAATTTGCTTTTTGGTGCTCTTATGTGGGAAATGCTTGAACATAAGAGTTCACGGAAATTAAACTTTAAAAATCTTAATCACTGGAACCAAAATATTGATGGCCTTAAAACCTTGTTATAGCTTTGGGCACTGACTTAATCTCAGATTTATTTGAATGATGATATTGGTTTGACCTTGACCTTTTTATAAAACGGTCACATTTTCTTTATATTCGAAAATGTCATAACATATTTTTGAAGACTTTGGTATCGTCAATCAACTTAATAAGTATTTAAAGAAGTTTAGTACCAGAGGTCAAGGCCATTCTTTGATCGTATTTCAACAGCTTCAGACAGCTCTGTCAAAATGACTGAGTCGATTGAAGCAAAATGTCACATGGAATCTCCATGAGTCAGGGAAACAACAGTTTCTTGTCACATGACCGAGATGTCCGTCATGCCCTTGTGTTATATACCTTTAAAATTGTTCTTCTCCCAAACATCTAATGATATTGAAAATATGATATCCAGCATTTTGGGATTCATATAGTATCAGGTTTGTTCAAGCGATGACACTATTTTGATCTTTGATCTGTTTTTTACTCTGGTGAGCGATTCAGGACCTCATGTCCCTCTTGTTTTCCATTTCATAGAGACTGCTGTAAATTTTATGCAAATAATGAAGAAAGTGATCAGGCGCGCATTTCTGCTGCATCTTGTTTTCGTCGTTTGCCTCTGTCCCTTTTTAAGTACGCTAGACTTGACTGGGTTAATGAAATCGTATGAGCCATAGGTGCGAACAGTATACTCGGAATGACTTTTTTTCCCTTCTTTCTCTATTCATTTGCTTATTATTTTTGGACGGGGTGGTTGTGGGGAAGGGGGTTGTTAGACTGGGTGACGTTCTTTTCTTTTTCGCGAATTGTCATTCAACTTCGCATGGAGGGGTAATAATATTATGACCGGCAGGAGCGGGAGGTCTCTTTTAAAGAATAGTGACCGGGGGTCGTTATTCTATGGGGGTCGCAATTCTTCGCGAGGGGTCGATTTATTTCGTGTATAGGGGTTATACTATTATGACCGGGGAGTCATACATGCAATATTATGACCGGGGAGTCACTATTCTTTAAAGAATAATGACCGGGGGTCGTTATTCTATGGGGGTCACTTTACTTCGTTACACCGGCTAGGTTGATGTTTCATCAACAGCCTCTGGAAAGTTTCATGCTTATCATTATGTATTCTGACTAAATGACTAAATAAGTGAAATATTGTTGAAAGTTCTATACTTCAAAATGTCTATCTATCTTCCATAATAAATAATGTTTAGTTCAGCTTATTCGTCGAAGTCTTTCAAGAACTTTGCAACAAGTACTTGAAATAAGAAGAGGTAACAGGGATATTTATGGACATTTCTCCATAAAAACATATCTTTTCCCCCTAATTAGGTCACAAGGTATGTTTTCGTTGAGAGATAAGAAAAAATATCTCTCAATTATCCTCAGTACCCCCTCTTATCTAGAGCTCTGAACAACCAGATTAATATTTCACCTTCAAATGCATTGTACCCCACCTATCTACCGAAAAACGTAGTTTTAGAGGGTGTGGGGGTATACTGTTTTCAGTATGTCCATCCTTCCTTCCTTCCGTCTTTCGGTCCGTTCGTCAACATTTATGGTTTTAGTACATCACTTTGACAGCTTTTGCCATATGTTGATCAAAGTTACACCTCACCATAAAATGAGATAGTGCATGTGTGGTAGAAAAATTTGGCTGAAGGGCTGTATTTGGGGAGTTATGCTAACTTTGTAACTCTTAGAATAATGTGTCTGTATTATGAATGAAAGTATATACTTTGTGAAATCCTCTCAGGGCTTTCGGTGTATCCTTTCAATACTTTGCATATATGTTACAGACATACTAAAAATGTGCATGAAAGAGTTCGATGCTGATTTTTTTTGGTCAAATTTACAGGGTTTTGAACCTAGCCATTTTCCGACCTCTGCACATATTCAATAATGGTTGATAGTGCATACTTTGTGAAATCAACTCTTCTTAGAGCTTTCATTGGCTGTTTTCAGTACTTAGCAGATATATCACAGGCATAATGAAGACGCGCACGAAAAGGTTTAATACCGCATTTTTTTATTCTTTATTTATTTATTTTATTTTTTCACAAATTGACAGGGTTTTGATTTTAGCCATTTTCCGGCCCCTGCTTATATTAATTATTGTATGATAGTGCATACTTTGTGAAATGAGCTCCTCTCAGAGCTTTCATCAGGCCTTTTCAATACTTTGTAAACATGCTACAGACGTATTGAAGATATGCATGAAAGAGTTTGATGCTGAAAAAAAATATTTTTTGACATATTCACCTGTTTATATTTTTTTTGTCTTTTTTTTTTTTTTTAGTCATTATATGACCTTTGCACATATTCAAAAATAGTTGATAGCACATACTTTGTGAAATCAACTTCTCTAAGAGGTTTCCTTTGATCTTTTCAATACTTTGCAGATATACCAGACATTATGAAGATATGCATGAAGAAGTTTAACGCCTCCTTTTTCACAAATTGACTGGGTTTTGAACTTAGCCATTTTTACGACCACTGAATATAATGTTTGATAGTGCGTATCTTGTGAAATGAACTCCTCTCATAACTCTCATTGCAGTTTTTCAATACTTTGCATATTGAAGATGAGCATGAAGAACTTTGATGCTGAAAAAGTTCTTCTTTCCTTTTTTGACAAACTGACAGCTTTTGAACTTAGCCATTTTCCAACCAAAACACATATTGAATAATGATTTATTGTGCATTTTCTTTTCTTTTTTGACAAACTGACAGCTTTTGAACTTAGCCATTTTCCAACCAAAACACATATTGAATAATTGTTGATTGCGCATAGTTTGTGAACTCGTATCCTCTCAGAGCTTTTATTGGATCTTTTCAATACTGTACAGATATGTCACAAATATAATGAAAATGTGCAAAAAGAAGTTTGATGCCGCATTTTTATTATTATTATTTGTCACAAGTTGACAGGGTTTTGAACTTAGCCATTTTCCGACTCCTGCACGTATTAAATACTGTTTGATGAAATCAACTTCTCTCAGAGCTCCCATTGGATCTTTTCAATACTTTGTGTTACAAACATATTGAAGCTGCGTATGGAAAAGCATTTTTTTCTTCTTTTTTTTTTTGACAAACTGACAGGCTTCTGGAACTTATTCATTTTTCAACCATTAAAGGTACCAAATAATGGGTGATAGCGCTCAACGCGTTTCAAAGCTTTCATTGGGTCTTTTCAATACCTTGCAGATCTGCTGCAGAGATATTGAAGGCGTGCATGAAGACGTTAAATGCTGCAAAAATGTTTGACAAAATGACTCGGTTTAGAAAGCCATATACAAGTATTAGGGGACTCCATCTTGAAAAGAAAATACTTTGTGAATTCAACTCATTACATCATTTCAAGACTTTTCAGATATTTAATTTGAAGTTAATCTGTTAATCTGTTTATATTTCAATATGCGGGAAATATTCGTAGCAGATCTTTATCGTTTCGTATCATCTTTAAAAACATTGTCAACCAGGTGTGTTAAATGCATTTTCTGTTAGAAACCCCCAAAGGGTTACAGGCAGATTCAGAAACTTTGTATAGTTTCGTTTTCGCCGAGAAAGATTGCATTGCCTATTTTTTTAATTCATTCATAAATCATACCTTAATATATGCTCCAGATAAAAAATATATGCTCCAGATAAAAGTTCAAATAACTGTGGGTGGGCTCAGAAATGGAAGGTAGTGACCAGATTGTGGGGTAATCTAACTGTACAAAGTCATATTAACCTCTCTGTCTCTCTCTTCCTTTTTTTTTTTTTTTTTTGCTATTGACGGTTTTTTCCTTTTCTTTCTTTCTTTTTTTTTTTTTGTTTTTTTTTTGTTTGTTTTTTTGCTTTTTTTTTTAATCTGTCTTTTTTGTTATTGACGGTTTTTCTTTTCTTTTTTCTTTGGCTTTCGTTATTTATAGCTAAATGTTTCATTATCATCAAAATTAAGATAAAAAGAACAAAGAAAGTTTCTCTTTAAATTTTGCAGTTTTTTGACATAAATGTCTGTGCTTGCTTCGTGCATTTTCAACCTCAAAATCTTGATGTTTTTACGCTGCTTTATCATGGACATAGACTTTTATGATTTTATGGCTATACTTTCCTATAATCTTGTTACATTTATCTTGAAATTGTATTAACATTTTGACAAAGTGTTTAGAAATAATATTTGTTGTGTTGTTATTTCTTATAATATTTAAAGTGAAAGGATATACTTTCAGGGTTGGGGTTCGGGGGGGGGGGGGGGGGGGCACTTTTACTGTTTCATGTTTGCTTCCTTCTTAATGGCGTCAACTCTTAAAGAAAAGAATTTGCTCCTAGGAGCAAATTCTTTATTTTAAGAGTAGACCTTTTTGGGAAAACTTCACCATCCAGAGAAGCAAACAGGCCCCGAGGTTCTAAAACTTTTTTCATGCTCAATTTAGCTGAGCATGAAATTTTACCTGCTAATAGATAGCAAATTACTGATAAGTACAGTTGTTTTCTTGCTCAGATTAGCTGAGAATGAAATTTTTCTCTGCCTATGAATATGAAAATGCCAACATTAGTTGGCATTTTCATATTTATCAGCAGAGAAAATTTCATGCTCAGCTGAGTTGAGCATGAATTTATGAAAATGGCAGGAAACATGGAGGTTTACCCACTTTCCAGTATGGATTCTTTCACCTTTGAACTTGCACTAGTTCATTTCATAGTGTCATTCAAACCTGCCTGAACAAACTGGTTTTTGAAGCAGGCTGAGCTGGGTCTAGTCTGTTTGCATAAACACATTCGTTCATCTTTAGCGGATGAAAGTTTGGCAGCTGACAAGCTGACCATCATCTAGGGAATGTTCTTCCTCAATGCCGAACAGGTCAATTTCCAATTTAAGAGATAATTGAGCCGCGACACGAGAAAACCAACAAAGTGGTTGTGCGCCCAGCGCAGACTCAGGTCAGCCTGGGCATCCGCCAAGCCTTATCAGACTCTTCGCTAAGCGCTTACAGGGTAGCTTAGGGTCTAAGCTGCCCCCGTGCGGACAGCGAAGACTCTGATCAGACTGGGCGGATGCCCAGGCTGATCTGAGTTTGCGCTGGACGCACAACTACTTTGTTGGTTTTCTCGTGTCGCGGCTCATTTTATGTGATTTCCTGTGATTAATGTAAACATGTTAAGTCCCCGATCAGAGCGTTTGACCTTAGCCTACATGAAAGCTGCTTGACAAGATCATTTTAGAGGACACTGGGCATTGATAGATATGAGCCACGACACGAGAAAACCAACAAAGTGGTTGTGCGCAATGCGCAGACTCAGATCAGCCTTGGCATCCGCCCAGTCTGATCAGAGTCTTCATTGTCCGCATGGGCGTAGCTTAGACCCTTAGCTACCTTTTAAGCGCTTAGCGAAGAATCTGATCAGACTGGGCGGATGCCCAGGCTGATCTGAGTGCGCTGGGCGCACAACCACTTTGTTGGTTTTCTCGTGTCATGACCCATATTATAGTGGTATCTATTATTGTTCAGTTGCAAAGGTCTTTCAACTTTAACAGGGTATCATATTTCTTTTTAATAATGCTTGTCATTGTGAATAAAAAAATTGTCCCTCGATAAACACCATAGGTTAGACCCTGACCTATTTTACGTGTGTGTGTCCAGAGTGGGCTTGTGGGTACAGTAATTGGGCCTGGACACGAGAAAACCAACAATGTGACATGTGCTCCCAGCGAGGACTCAGATCAGAAGCCTTCGTTGTCAACATAGAGGTAGCTTAGACCCTTAGCTACTCTTTATGCGTACAACGAGGACTCTGATCAGTCTGGGTGGATACCCAGGCTGATCTGGGTCTTTGCTGGGCACACTTGCCACTTTGTTTATTTGTCGTGTTGCGGCTAATTCTTTTTGTTTGTAAAGAAGAAAAAAGGAGTGTTGAAATGTGTTACCAAAGCACAATACTTAGGTCACACTTGTATGATTTTCGGTGCTTTAAAACATTGACCTATATAGGTCACTGTTAAAAACAAGAAGAGACAAAGCGATATTTTTCTTTTTTTTCTTTCTTTATTTATTCATTCGAAATCCATGGATTTATGACGCGAAGAAAGTTTTATCCAAGCGAGCCACTGTTTATATAACGTTCATTATACTTTAGAAAAAATAAAAGTTTTAAATAAATTTGCATATTTTCGTTTACAACTAAGATTTGTAAGACGCTTTAACCAAGTAAAATGTACATACTACTCAAAAAAAGTATGGCATCAGCTCACATTTTTTCAATTGAGCTAATGCAAAACAGTCATGTTTCACCTGTGTCAAAGTCAGACAAGTGTGGTTATTTTGTAAAATTAATATTCTTGTGTTGTAGTAATATAAATGTGAAAATCGGGCCTTTGGTTCCGCCTGTCTTGCTAGATACAGTCTTTTAAAAAGTAAAAGCCCAAGTTCAGGATGATTTCATATAGGGTAAAGTCGGGTAAATTCGGACAATGACATTATTTCCTTTATATGTCAGTTTGGAATTAGAACTAAATTAACTGGGCAAACAGTGAAAATCCTGATGAGACGGCTCATTGAGCCGTCTCATCTGGATTTTCACTGTTTGCAGTAGTATGCCCGAATTTACCCGCTGTCCGAATTTACCCGACTTTACCTGATGAGATGGCTCATTATCTGGATTTTCACTGTTTGCAATGGTATGTCCGAATTTACCCGCTGTCCGAATTTACCCGACTTTACCCTATACCAGTAGTCAGTCAGAAACTTTTTTTCTACCCCGACGGGGGTAAGTTCTGTCCTCCATTTTGTCAGTTGTTTACAGAGACATGAGTGTGTGAGTTACACAAACCTTAACGCAAAAGAGCAGATTTTCCTTTCTCGTATAACTTTTGGAAATATTTGTTTCTGATTTCATGTATGACTATGGGAAAATATATAGCTGTGTAAAACTTGATTTGAGTGGTATATGCACTTTATGCAACACCTTCTTTTTTTCCATAGAGCTACTGCAAAACAGTCATATTTCACCTGCAGCTATGTAAAAGTCATATGAGTAGCTATGAAACACATGGTTATTTGGTATAATTAAAGTCTTATGTTGCGGTATTATAAATGTGGGAAGCCAGGCTGGCATTCGGTTCCGACTGTCTTGGTAAATACAGTCTTTTAAAGACACATTTTTTTCTCCTATCTGAGACTGGTACCACAAAGGAAGTGTCTCTGGGTACGGTACCGTATCCCTAGACCCTGGGTCTCCAGGTACGGAACCGTACCCGGAGACATTTCCTACCACAAAATGATCGATTCCAATAAACACTAGTTAGGGCCATAGCTCACGCCAAAGGCTTATCTTATCTAGGTGATGATGAGGGGATAAGGCCAGTGACAAAACCATACGAAGGGAGAGGGCGGGGGCTAGTTATTAATTTATGATATACGAAACCTATATTTTTTAAATATTAATTATATTTTTCTGATCTGATTTAAACTAGTGGATTAACGTTTTTATTTGATTTAATTAGTTTATTATTTGTTAATTGTCTAGAAGATTTCTGACATTTTAAAACAGTAAAAATCATTTCTGTGAAAAGCGAAAAATGAAGACCAATCAGTCAGTGCAGATGAGCATGTCGTTCGAATACCCTTTGATGACACATTTTCAATTTGACCAGTTTATTCATCAAAATCAGTTGTTACATCTGTGTAGGTTGATCTAGGTATTCACTTTTGCTTTTTAGCTAAGCAGGCTGATTTGAATATAAAAAGTAAACATATGCATAGACATATCAGGGTCTTTTTGGCTGTTTAGCTGTGCAGGCTGATATGAATACTAACTGCTGACAAAACTGTTATGAGAACAATTAATATTCAAATCAGTCGTAACAGTTTTGTAGACTGACCAGGGCCTTCATAGACTCTGATAAAGACTGCACAGGCCGATCAAAGTATTTTGTGTGCACGAATGTTATAATGTGCGAGTACCTATTTACATGGCCCTATTTATATCATCTTTTCTTATAAAAAAAACAACAACATAAGTCTTGTTTAGTGATTCCTTCGTTAAAACTTAAGCACCTATATGAAGCCACATTGTTTGTCACCTGTAGCTGAAAGACATGTTAAAAACAATAATTTAGGGGATAACTGTCTTGAAAATTGTCATTTGGGGAGGTAACTCATCGGTTTTATGGTCGGAAATTTCGTTTTACGGCGACGCGCCAGCGGAGCCGTAAAACACAATTTGCGACCATAAAACCGATGATTTTCCTCCCCAAATGACAATTTTCAATACAGTTATCCCCATTCTAATGCACTTTCCTACATTTTCACCTTTCATAATATACTAGTTTGCACCCGTTTCAAGCGCTGTCAGCAACGTAAAACCAAATGTCAGCCAAAGAGAAGCGACGTTACTTAATGACGTCGGAATTGCGTCAGTATATCGCAGAATATATTGTCGCAAATTTTTGACGTTATCCAATCATACGCCGCGTTATATTCGTAAGTGCATTGGAATTGTTAACTTGTTACCCATGAAACGTGTATTACCTGTAAAAATCTTATTTACTTGTATATCTCAACAATATATTCAAACAAAACTCAGGAGCGAACTTGAAATTCAAAAATGGGCAAAATTGGTATTTTCTCTATTTACAATAGAGAAAAAAATGTCCTAAAATGGTAAACGATTCTTGGATTTTTAAGAATTCAATGAGGGGGTGGGGGATATCATAACTTGGTTCAGTATAATACATTCATTGGGTTGTGATAATTAGAGTGCTCACTGTATTGTTTAACACTACTTGCTACTGTACTATTGATCATGTTTTTTTTTAATTTAAGCCTCATGTATTCATGTATTTTCTATTTTGTGCTATCACCAAAATGTAAATGTGTTTTAACTCTGGCTGAATAAAATGTAAGAAAAATATTTCATACAGCCTTTGAGGCTTTACCTTTGGTTTGGTTTAAACAATATTTTATTTATCAGTTACAACATAAGTACATCAATATACAGTTTTATACATTCCAGGATCTGGCTGTAAGCTTTGAGCTTATAAATGCCATTTCCTGCCACATCATCAACAAACTACGGCATTTGTGAATGAGTGCTAATATTTATCTGTAACTTGTGGTACATGTACATCTCGATAAAGAACTGTTAACACAAAGAGGAAAAATGAATAACTGGAGTAGAATATTAAACAGAATGATTGGAAAGCAAGAAAAAAGAAGACAGACAGAGAGAGAGAGAGAGAGAGAGAGAGAGAGAGAGAGAGAGAGAGAGAGTATCATGTGCAACATAACATTGTTTATACTATATATAATACATTAGGCGAAAGAGTCATATTTGTAAATAATATACAAAACAGGATTGAATCTAATTCAAACTTAGATGATTAGTCACACAAAATAACAGTACAACACAGTAAAGTTTGCGTACAATGGTTCAAAGTAAGAAGTAAAGAAGAAAAGAACTGCTGCGAACTCTGCTCTGATTCTACCATATTTCTGCACTTCAAATGTTACAACTAGCCGAATACGTACATGGTATACTATATGTGTTCCTTTTGGAGTTTGCTAAATCTTTTAGAATTTATAATATAGTTCTGAACTTTGATAAACAAGGTTTCATTTTCTATATCTGGAGCATTTTCTACTCCGAAAAGAAGGTCGTGAACATTATAATGAAGAACTTTGTCTTGTAAGTAGGTATTTCTGATATTTGTATACTTCGGGCACTGAAAAAAGAAGTGATAAGAACTTTCGAACCCCCCACAAGTGCATAAAGGAGTATCTACGATATTTTTCCTGTAAAGATGAGAGTTTAAAGAGCTACAATCCATTCTAAGTCTTGCGTGTAAGATTTGGCCTTTACGAGTACCAGCGTAATAATACTTTGGAGGGGACTTTAAATTTCTATTTAAGTTTAACTTGAAGGATTGTAGAGAGTCTGCCTGCTGTATTTCAACTGGAAGATTGTTCCAGGCTCTAATGGTAGAAGGTAGGAACGAATTAAAGTAGAGATTTGTGTTTGCATGTAGTAATTGGATGTTATTGGAATTTCTAAGTCTATAGGGATTTCCTTCTTGCACTAGAGGTGGTATAAGTTCAGTTAAGTAACTGGGAGCAATTCCATAAATCATTTTATACATAGTAACAAGCTTTTGTTTATTTCTTCGCTCTTGGAGTGTGTCCCATCCTAAATCGGCAAATAATTTATCTATACTACAAAGTTTGGTACCCCCAGTGATTATGCGAGCTGCTTCTACATGCACAGAATCGAGCAACTTTTTATTTTCAAATGAACAATTATCCCATACAGAACAACTATATTCTAGTATAGGTCTTATGAATGCAAAGTATAACTTTTCTAGGGCATGTCTCTTTAATTTGAATTTTAGATTCCTAAGTAAATGCAGTCTAAACCATGCAGTTTGTGTTAAAGACTTAATATGAGCGGTCCAAGAACAGTCATATGATAGAATAAGGCCTAAATGTTTATGTGTTTCTTTATCAATAAGTTTAATATTATTCATGAAAAGAGGTGGGTGTGCTAAAGGTACGTGCTTTCTTGAGATAATCATTGAGGTTGTTTTATTAGGGTTAAAATCTACTAGCCAAGTATTTGCCCAAGTCGAAATAGAGGATAGGTCAAGGTTAAGGCGGACAGCTGCATCTTCAGGAGTATCAACAATTATGTATAAACTTGTGTCGTCTGCAAAAAGCCTTATCGAACAGCCAATATTTTTAACTATATCGTTTATGTAAATTAAGAACAATAAAGGTCCTAAGATTGATCCCTGAGGTACCCCTGCTCTAACAGATGTCCAATCAGATGAAACCCCATTTAGAACAACGCGTTGTTTGCGATCTGAAAGATAACTCGTAAACCAAGATAAGAGAACTCCTGAAAATCCAGCATTTGCCAATTTATATAGAAGACCCTTATGCCAGACTCTGTCAAATGCCTTACTTATATCGCAAAAAACGACTCTCACTTCCTTTCCCCTATCGACAGCTTCGCAGAATGTGTGATATGTGTGCAATAACTGAAACGTTGTCGAGTCACCTTGAGTAAAGCCAGATTGAAACGATGTTAGAAGCTGATGTCTAGTAATATAATTATAAACATGTTTATGTATACATCTTTCCATTAATTTACCAATATTACTGAGTAATGAAACTGGTCTATAATTAGAAGGTTGTGTTCTATCATCTTTCTTATAAACAGGTGTCAAATTCCCTTGCTTCCAATCGGATGGAAAGCAACCAAGTTCAAGTAAGGAATTAAAAAGATCAGAAAGTGGTTTAGACAAAATCGGTAATCCTTCTTTAAGAAGTCTTGGACTAAGAAGATCAGGGCCACTAGCTTTATTTACATCTAATTTCTTAAGTGCATCTTCAACGTCCAAAACTGATATGTGTATAGAAGATAATAAGTCGTAGTCAGGAGGTTCAGGAGGGGGCAATACTCTATTTTCGTCATTTACATAAGACTGAGATGAAAAGTAATTATTTAGTAATGTAGCTTTTTGTTCATCGCTTTCTGCATATTCGTTATTATAAACCAATGGGGGAATATTTTGTGCATTCTTAGATAAATTTAACAACTGTTTAGAGGTTTTCCAAAAAATCTTTGAATTTGAACTTTCGTTGTTTATTAAATGCTCAAGTTTGTCAAAATAGTTTTCCTTTGATACCCTTATTTCTTTCACCACAGTATTTCTTAAATGTTTATATTTTTCAAATAACCCAATTTCTTTGGTTTTCTTAAATTTGCGAAACGTGCGTTTTCTTTTGCGAATAAGTTTTTTTATACGCGAAGTTATCCACGGGGATTCACCAGGCCTGATTGTTATTACTTTGTTTGGTATTGCTTGTTTTCCGGCATTTATTATTGATGATGTTATATTATGGACTTTTGAGTTTACATCTTCACTATTAAGTTCGTTTTCCCAGTCTATACTATTTAGAATTTGTCGATACTGATCATAATCCGCTAAGTTATAATTCCAAATGTGACGTTTGAATGACTTAAGTTTCGGGCGTATGAATTTCATAAGGAGAATAATTGGGCAATGGTAACGTGTTTGATCTGGTATGAAAGTATCTATGACACCGCTCATAATAATATTTGACGGCGTTCGAACTAAAAATAAATCAATCAGCGATGATGAATGTTCTGTAAAATGAGTAGGTTCTTGAATGAGTTGTTTTAATCCATACTGTTGAATTACATCAGTCATTTTGTTGTTTCCATCGACAAGCATATTAACATTAAAATCACCTGTAATTATTATATCAGCTATATTTGTACTGTATGCCTTATCTATACTTTCAAGAATGAGGTTGAAATAATCGTTATTGCTATTTGGCGGACGATAGAATCCACCTATAAGTACTGTTTTCGATCTCACAATAATTTCTAACCAAACAGCTTCCAATCCGTTAATTTCCAAGTCAGATCTTCTGTGTGCTACCAGCGTGTTACGTACATATATCATGACACCCCCGCCTGGACGACCAGTCCTGTCTTTCCTGAAAGGTGGCAAAAAGTTTTCAATTAGAATCGACTCATTTGCAATAGTTTCTTTGAGCCAGCTCCCAGTAAAGACAAGAATGTCGTATGCCTCTGATTCACCTTTGAGTAGATCGAGTTTCGGAACAAGACTTTGTATATTTAAATGCATTATACTTAAATGGTTAGATATAAGCTCTTCTATACTGCTATGCTCGGATGAGAATTCAGAGTTAAATGAGACATTGACAGAGTCTGGACCAGGGTTGGGAGAAACATTTCCACTTATGAACAATAAGATTAATATGAGTAGCAAGGAAGTTACCGCAGTTAAAGACATAAAACAATTATAGCTAAATAACATATTATCTTCAAAAACGGACGATCGTTTTACACGGGACCCTTGACATTTAATTGTTTTATATATTTCATTGCTTCGCTGTAACGCCAGCTGTAGACTGAGGAAGTTTCTGGAACGGCCGTAATCCCCAAGTTGGCCTGACATAAGAACTAAGGTTAAGAATATATAAAACCTGTGATAGTCTAATTTCTTACTCATTCCTAGTCGTAACGACAATGACATACCATAGTAGCCACCAAGACCATCTGAACCATTCTTAGGTATCATCTAACTTAGACCTGACAAAAAGTTCATGCTCAGAGTCTTGGCGGCCACTATGGTTTGTATATGACTGTGACAGGCAAGGTTCACTAACAAAGAATTGAGCAAAGTTCGCACTAGAGATAGACAGAAAGACAAGAAGAAAAGGGATAGCATAGAAAAGACAAGCAAAAATACAAAATTAAACAAAACCATGAAAATGCTTAAAAGTTACTAGGTGGTTGTTTTCCTTCACGTTTTCAATCTTAAATATTTCGTACTTGGACTATTATTACTAATCCATCATCCAATAAGGCTTTACCTTTAAATCAGTGACTGACATTGGTTTCTGTTACCATAACCTGTTTCTAGAATGCATTTAGCAACGAGTTGAACTCTTAAAACACACAAAAAGTGAGTACTTTAAAGCAATTTTGGTAAAAGAAGGAACTTATCATACATATTACCCAGAATTTCCCATTTAACCAATTTCAGGGGGCATTGCCCAGCCCGGGAGAACCCGGGATTTCCCTAGTGGGAAAACCCGGGCGGTCAAAACTTTGCCAACCTTGATTACGCTGGAAACAGACAACTCCAGATGCTTCACATACAATCAGGAAATGAATGTAGTTCCCTGAATGAACATTTATTTCAGAGAAATCTGGTCATATGCAACAATTGATTTTTGACTAACCGAATAACCGAGAATTTATTTTACATTATCGCTAATGGGGAACTAATATAAATTAATCAATAAAAACACCATTTCTCGTTTTATCGTAAAGGCCCTGGTGACTTTTTAAAAGAAAAAAATCTTCAGCTTTTTAAAGAACATTTTTTCAACATTTTCTTTTTCTGATAAATTGGTCCTTTTCAGACATGAAGAACACTACCATAGCTCCTATTTGTTTCTATGGGAATGCCAGTGTTGAAATGATCTTTTCTGTGTTCAAACAATGATTGTATGTTTATATGAAAGCATTATTTTAAGGCGCTTATGGAATTATATGCACACTTTAATTCGGTGTTATTTGGCATAATTTTTTAAAATGTAAAATAAAAATATTTTGGTCATTTTTTTCAATTTTGTGCGTCGACTGTCGCTAATTTCACCATTATCTTACATCTTCCGACCGTTGAAAATTTTCCAATATCTGCCACCGGAGATGGCCTTACCCAAATTGTTTATGTGACATGACTGAGCACAATAGTACGTACCTTCTTTCGAGTCCAAAGTATGACTTACATTGTAAAAAATTTCCGTAGATTTAACAGTAGAATAACTGGCAACCAGCTGCCAGTCCGTTCCCCGTTATTTTTACGGGCGCCCGTAAAAATTGCAGGAATTATCAGGCAGGTAGTATAGGATAGAACAGGTGTTGCTTTGGTCATATTGCCCTTCAACGCTATAAAGGTAGTATTGAGTGTGGCCAGTAAACATAACACTGTGACTACAACACAATGTTCTACAGGCAAACGCCCGTAAAAATAACGGGAATAACTGGCAGCTAGTTGCCAGTTATTTTACCGTAAAATCTACGGAATTATTTACAATATAGTGCGTGCGGAAATGTCAATGACTGTCCAACAGATATAACCCGATGACACACCTGTTACATCAGACCTTCTTTTCTTTGGTAGATTAGATTAAACATATTTTATTGCATAAATCACAAAAGGATCAGATACAAGTTATGACAACATTAGATCGTCTTCTCCTTAACATTTTAACAATAATATTATAAAGATACATTGGCGAATGATGAACACAAAAATACTGTCAGAACACAAATCGTACACAAGTATAGCAAAAGAAGGATTCCATAAGAAGAAAATGTATAAATGAAAAAAAACAGCGAAAAAATGAAAGTGATAAATGTGATAAAGTGGCTCCTAAACAACGCAAGCGTCCTCCGATACAGCAAACAAAACGATATAGACGTTAGTATAGACGATATATGTGATGACAAAAATACCAATATCTCCAAAGCAGTTGAAAAATACTTAGAAAGGAATAATATATCCCGTCATAACGTGTTCAATAGTTCATTACTGGGCCTGCTGTTGAGTAGCATTGCCAACGACAAAATAAAATAATGAAAAAGTAATACTTGGGAAAAAAGTCTCCATTCTGAGTTAGAGTTATCTTAACCATTAAAACTGACTTTAATTTACATATTAAAAGCATTTAGACATACTTTTCTTGCATCTCTCTCTCTCTCTAGCTTCGCCCGGTAGGTACTCCTTTATTTCTCTGCCATACATTTTTTGCGGATGTACTTGTATCAGTACTGATCCTGGGCCGGAACATCTGTTTAAGTTTGTTTAATCTTAAATTAAATAATGTAATATTTCCAAGCTTCGGTTGAGCGAGATACTGCATGTGTTTACCTGATTGTGTTCGCACAAGTAAGTCGAGTTGCTCTATCCGATGGGTCATGCAAGGACTGGTTGGTTGGTTTGTTGTTTTGGGGTTAACGGCCCTTTGAGACAGTCTTTCAGTCTATATCGAGCCATCTCTCAGAGAGAATGGGAGAAAGAAAACGAGATACGATGGGAGAGAGAATAAAATTTCCCTTTAAAAGGAAGGGCTTGCCCAGCTAAGACAGTGAAATTTTCATGAGTTGTTATTGAAGTGAACCCGATTGTTAGTGCACTTTCATTTGCTAACTTTTATTTAGCAAAGTATTTAATTTCTATCTTATTGAATGGTGGCATTATCCACGGGTGTAAGGTAAAAACAAGTGTAGAATTTGTTTGAAAAACAAATTGAAAAATATTTAAACACACACACACACACACACACACACACACACACACACAACAACAACAACAACAACAACAACAACAAAAAACAACAGTTTTCCAACGTTTTGGCCGGCCGTTTTAGGCATGTCTCAAGGAAAATAACTATATGGACCTATTTCAAGTCTTTTCTTCACGGCTGTTGAGTCACAGTTAGTCTGAATCAAAATTTTAGGAAAGACTGTTTCAAACCCATGTCTATGGAATCATGGCACATCTGAACTTGGTATCAAAAGAAGACAATAAATCTATATTTACAGAAGTTTATTTTTGGTTTAAGTGGCATCAGTGGCAGTGACTGGAACAAAATGTTGACACTGAGAAGAAATGCATGCTGCTTTTGATTGGGACGATAACTTGCTTTACACCATTTGGGAACAACAAAGTACGGAACCCATTGCGTTCGAATTTCCATGAACTCCCGACAAATGAAATTTATCTCTTTTCAGTAAATGTGACAAGGGAAGCAAATCGTCAAAAACGCTTGTTTCTATATTTAAACAATAAATTTGAACTCTGCTCTTTCAGATTTTACACTGATACACAGATCAGCCCACTCCGGCGGCATAAGCGCAGTCTGATCAGTCTAGCCTCAGCATGAAAGACGAAGAATATATATATGCCGAAACAGACTGATCAGATCCAACGAATGCATTGGCGCCGGACAGTGTGCCGGCTGCTCTGACTAGTCAGATTATGCGATGCCCTAAGGCCTAGTTTTCGTGACGCTGCTGCATATTTTGGAAAAGCTAATGCTTTGCGCTAAGCTATATATAAACACTGTTTCTTACACAAGTTTGGTATATTTCTTAGGGTGCAAAGCCAAATACTTTGCATTGCAGTCAGAGTTTCATTTTTATGCAATCCGTTTATAAAAAGCAAACGAAATGTGGCCTAGCTCAAGGCACTCGTAAAAGAAAAACGTGCTTTTTAACGGAAATATTAAAAAAAAGTACATGAACTATCAAAATTCCATCGTTATTTTTAGCAGATGAGGCAAATCGGATGTGGATAAAAATAGACAAAATCGGACGGGGTATTTGTTTGTTATGTCTGTGAAGAAAATAATGAAGAAATGCTGCCTCAAATCGGAACGAACTTTCCGATCTCTTTGGCTTATTTGCGGCCCTAAGAAAAGTTTAGAACGAATCGTTGCAGTACACACTCACTGGTATTTTCCGACTAAGCGTGACGTATCATTTCTTCCCAAAAATAACTCGGTATCACTAAACCACTTGAATACTGGCTTGCGCTCGAAAGCCAAAAATGTCCAAACAACCCTCACTCGCACCTATTGCAAGCGCAGCAGACTCTTGACCTACAACAATCCAAATTAGTAAGACGCCCCGGCACTAAAAGTTGCCCAGCAACGTCGCCCGGCCACAACCATCCCCATGCAGATCAGTCAAGCTTAACATTGTTTCTTAAGAAGTGTGTGGCTCAACTGGGGTGCTCGGACATTTCGGCCACGGGCGTTTCGGCCTGGGACATTTCGGCCTAGGACAGTTCGGCCATGAACATTTCGGCCACAGAAATTGTCAGGGGCGGAAGTTTCGGTCTTTATCCAAAAATTACCTTTTATTATTAAATTAAGTGGTTACATGAGTAACTTAAGCTAGTCTTAATGAACTCTGATGATTAGTAATTGTTGTCTAAATATTTTATGGACCTTCAACATCTTTAAGGTCATTGTGAGTAAATTTAAGGTAAAACACTGTGAACAATTGTTTCTATTACTTAAGCTGGGGCCCTATATGACGTTCGAGTTAGTGTTGTTTTTAGGTTTCTGACCCATAAACACTTATAAGGTTATTTTGAGCATAGTCCGGCACATTTGTCATCCCCACCCATGGACCATTTTGGCCTTATTCAGTTATGTGATGCCTATAGTATCATGATATGTAAACATATGGCTGATGAAATATCATCTGCAGTGCACCCATTTTTGGCCTTAAGAGATATGGTTGGAGTTATTCTGAGCCCAGCTAGCCACATATTTTTGTGCCATGTGTGCCCCCAAAAAAAATTTAAGTGCTTTTGATTGTTTATTAAAAGGTAGGTTCCTGTACTTTGGAATGCATCATAATTTTGATGATTTTTTATCCAAGTTGTTGGAAAGCACTTATAAAGAGGAAATGAATAAGTTTCACTAAAAAGTGTAAATCAAAAAATCGTAGAAAAGTCGTTTTGCAAGGATTTCCTAACCCTGCTTCGCACACCAGTTAGCGCTATTTTTAGTTCGCGCCAAAAATAGATAACATAGCTGACGTCATGCTGCATTGCATTTCGGGATAGTTTTAACCCATCCGTCATACCAGGACCTCTGGAAGAGCTCACGACAAGAGAAAATTAACTGTTGGCAAATGACATCAGAAACTGCGGACTTGTAGACATATATACATATCTATTTTTGGAACTGGAATTCCAACAAAAGAAAATAAACAAGAGGGAAAACGACTATTTTCTACAACATCTGACGATTTTCTCAGTAGAAACAGTTTCAGAAAAATAAGAGAATTCAATATTACCCAGAAAAAGACAAAATTATTTTGTGAACATAAATATTATCGCTAGGCCAGGAACCTACCTTTATTAAGATAGCATAGTTTCATTTCCCCTTTTCTTTAACTTTGGCCGAAACGTCCGTGGGGCCATTTATTCGTGGATGAAATGTCCGTGGCCGAACTGTCCTAGGCCGAAATGTCCGAGGCCCAAACGTTCGTGGCCGAACTGTCCTACATTCCTCAACTGGTTAGTCTTGGGCCGTATTTATAAAACGACTGAAGTAGTTGCTTTGCTGTTGCTAAGGCTACATTTCTGTGAAGGAGATTCCCTACACCTATGAAGGAGATTCCCTACACCTATGAAATTTGCTCTGGAGGAACAGTCTTTTTAGACTGTTACTCCAGAGCAATTTTCGTAGTTTTAGGGAATCTCCTTCATAGAAATTGCCCTAGCAACAGCATAGCAACCACTTAAGTCGTTTTATAAATACGGCCCCAGGTGTCTCTGTATGGCTAGCCGAAGTTTCCGCAGTCGGCGTGGATTCGAAACCTGGCTTCGCTCATAAGGTACTCTTTTTATCACTAGCATATATGAAGAGATAATCATTAAGGTACTTCTAAATGTCAGTATGACATGGTGGCTAAAATATACGGGCGCTTTATATTTTGTGGTGTCACAAGAATAATACGCATTCTTAATCTGAATTACAGAAATAATCATCAGATATGCATATTATAGTTTATATTTCTTGTTGTTGAATAAAAAATGAATATTTATTAAATCAGTCATATACTACCTTGAACTTGGCCAAATTTTGGAAACGTTGAACTCCCTTTTTCCTTCATCAGAAATATATTTTAAAAAATGCACCAATATATAGCATAATCCATGAACTAATGCAGTCGAAATGTATTTTTCAACAAAAGGTCATTAAAAACTTATTTTCAAGGTTTAAAGAAGCCCACCAACTTGTTTATACAACACACAGTGACAGTTAGGTGTACATGTTATCTACCTGTAAACTTGCCTGTAAAACTAACTCTCATGTTTATACTTAGAGATGAGTGTTAGGTGCTATGAAATAAGCAGAAATAGTGAGCTTGTAAAATAAATTTTGGAAATTTTACATTTCGACTGTGTTAAATCAAGGATTACACTACATGTTGGCGCAAAAAATCTATATTTCTGATGAAGAAAACTGGGTTCTGGATTTCCAAAATTTTGCCAAGTTCAAGGTAATATTTGACTAATTTAAGAGATGTTTATTTTTCATTCAACAACAAAATATGTATTCTATAATATGCATAGTTCATGATTATTTCTGTAATTCAGAACAAAAGTGGATATTGTTCCTGATACACCTCAAAATTCATAGCACCCATATATTTTAGCCATCAAGTCATTTTTACATGTAGAAATATCTTAACAGTGCATACTTTGTTTTTTACCCAAGCGCTTTCGCTTTTATAAAAAAAATTACAACCAATAATATATTTACATTTTGAAAAACATACATGAACGCAAGGAAGAGCTAATTCCAAAAACAAAAGTGAACAAAAGGGAGACCATGTGAGTCAAACTCTAAAACTAACCGGACTGATTATAGCAGAGTGTTCAAACGACCGAATAATAAACACAACGCTACAGCAATAAAAGTATTGAAATGGTTTTGTACAAGAGTCGGGCTTCGCTGTATTGCAGCTCGTGAAACCGTAAAACTGCATTATAATGGACGTTACATTTGGTGGGTTATTTGTTTGTATTGAAACCAACGGGCCCCAGAGGCGGCACTTTCGTTCGTCTCTACCAGGGATAGGGGAGATGAAAGATAAGATCGTTGGGCAAATAAGGGAAACCTGCACCTGCTGCAACGGCAGCAGGCCCTTGTCTATCTTATCTGTGGACCAAAGTTCTCACGTCATTGGGGCGTCCAAAGAATAAAGACAAAGACATTTGGGCGGGTCGGTGGGGTGTGTGTGTGTGGCGGGGGGGGGGGGTCCTTCCGATATTGGTTGTCCTGTTGTTTGAGCTATTTCTCTTCCTTGGCCGGGTAAAGTCATAGCTAAAGACCTTGATTTTTATCATTAATAAGTTATGTTATCCTTATCTAACCCAATAAAGAGTTTTCTCTGGCTAAAGTGCCTTCACCACACCAATGTCCCATCAGCCTCTATAGGAGGCTCAAATCAATAACACACATACATTGATTTAATCACTGGCTTTAGAATGTAAAAAATACAAATTAGATATTTATTCCGATAATGTTTACAAAAATCTCAAGACCACATTTCCTTCTCTCGATCCAAATTCATAATTATTGAAGCCAAGAAAATATGATAATCTGTGGAAACAAGTGATGATATTGATACGGGAAACTAACTAATGATATTGATAAATACACAAATGACAAATCACAGTCTAAAACCAACAAAACTACAGAGCCAGTTCGTATGAAAAAAAAAACTGGCATCTGTTACATATTCACTGTTTTCTAAAGGTGTGAAGAACATTTTCATGTCATCAAACTGCTTATCATTGATTTTCAAAACATAGGTTTCACAATCTAATTCAAGTCTTTTGGTCTCTGCAGTGAGCCTTAATTTTTTCTTTACAACTTGTTTTTTGTAAAGATTATTCTGAAGTTCTTAATTTATCTAATAGTCTTATTGTGGAGTATTTTGCCTACTAAACAAAATAATGATAGTAAATAATAAATAAGTAAATAGATAAACATAAAAGAAAAAGAAAATAAGTAAATACAAGTTGAGTTCAAAATTATGAAAAAAAATAAAATAAAATGTATCAAGGAAAGTAAAAAAGAAAAAATGAAGTAATGATAATGAGTAAAAAAAAACAAGAAAATATTTTGTAAAGTATATTCAGTTATCAAAATTTCATTCGTTTTAGTTCCATTTTATTTTCCTTATTTTATCTTATTTCATTTTACTTATTTTTTTTATTTATATATATATTTTTTATTATTTATTTCTTTATTTTATTTTTTGCACTATAACTCTTTTTCATTAAAATTAAAACAGTCTCGTATTGCTAAACAACAAATTATAACTAGATTTCACAAATAACTGAATATGTCATCTCTTACATTTTCAAGATTTTTGCTTGAGTGATTCATACTATATCCTACTGGGGCCCCAGTGACTGGCAGTGGTCCCAGCACTGCAACATTTTATGACTCTAACAATGAGATGATTAGGAGATGCCTTTGATTTTCTTATCACTTGTTTATTGGAGGTGACAAGATTGGAAGGGGGATGGGGCCGATTTGATAAAGCAAAATCCAGGCCTTTGATAGTTTCTACTAGTATTTTAAGAATCGTCATGTTCACCTTCATTTAATTAAAATCCGTTTAAGAGGCCCTTCAAGAGTAGAGAACACAAAAGAAGAAACATGGGCTATACTTAGAAGTTTCGGCTTCTCATCAGTGAATGATCCTGACATAATTTCTACTATAATTTCTAAATTTTAATCAGGCAGTCGATTCAAAGACTAATAAGTATCAAAAAGGGTCCAATTAATTAATAAGCGATGAAATAGAATAAGAGTCTAAGCCAAAAAAAAATCCTGATTTCTCAGAATATACCCTGTCATCCCAAAGGTAAAAAATATGAAAAAAAAAAAATGCACTTTGAATGATGTACGGGGAGACGTTTTACGGCCGCCACACGGCAGAACTGTTCCTTTAAAGGACAGAGAAGGTATATGGGCCATACTTCGAAGTTTCGGCTACTCAAGCCTCATCAGTGACCCTGATATAATCTGGTGACGAAAGCCAGGGATTTAATTTTAAATCTACATCGTACGAGGACAGTCACACTTGACTTTCGTGCGACGGGTCACTGATGTGAAGTTGAGAAAAATAATTGTTTCAGAAAATAAAATAGGGAAAGTGAGAAGAGCTTGACAGCTAAAGGACAGAGTAATACAGAAAGCCCCACTAGTCCAGAGGCGTAGCTAGAAGTAAATACATGGTACGCACAATTATGTTTTATACCACTTGAGGGCAAGTATAAGGGTTTAGCCCTGAGGATATATCATACATTTGTGTCTGTTTGCAACTGGTATTGAAATCGTGTCCAATTTACAAAATTTCAGCGTTCAAATATGTAGGTGCGCGTTATTTTGTCGATGTGACAAAATTTCGATACACAACTGCGTATTTGCGTTTGGGTAGCTGCGTCCTTGGCTACATTGTCATCCCTTCAGACCCAAGTCCCTTCGGTCACGTCATTTCGTTGGAACCAGATACAATAAATTTAAACGAAGAACATAGTAGAACGGCGAAACTGCAGATAAAGGTCAGTAGAGAAAGTATTTAACTCACTGAAAATGACCAGGCCCCGAGGTTATAAAACTTTTTTTGTGCTCAACTCAGCTGCATATGAAATTTTCTCTGCTGATAAATATGAAAATGCCAACTAGTGTTGGCATTTTCATATTCATAAGCAGAGAAAATTTTGTAACTAGTTGGAATTTTCATATTTATCAGCAGAGAAAATTTCGTAATCAGCTAAACTGAGCATGAAAACAACTTTACTTATCAGTAACTTGCTATTTGTTAGCAGGTAAAATTTCGCGCTCAGCTGAGATGAAAAAAAGTTTTATAACCTCGAGGCCAGGTGTGTTTGCTGTAGGCCTAAATGTGAACTATAAGCTATTCTGACACAATAGATGAAATGGCTATGATCAGAAACCGACACTATCGTTCTGCACAGGGCCAAGTAAACAATAGATCTACCTAAACTTGCAGTTGCAGATATAACAACAACGCATGAGTTTCCTAAAGTTGATGAATCTCACCAATAATCTACAGTTGCAGCTGTAATCAAACGCATGAGTTATACAACTCATTTTGCACTTCGCTGAGAAAAGACACAGGCACCTGGTTTCATCAATGATTTGTCCGGGTATTTCTTACTACACTGAGGACATACCCGGATAAAAAGTATCAGCGATGAAACCAGGTACCTGTGAGAAAAATCAGGGTTTTTTTTAGCAGTGGCGTACTTAGAACTATGAACAGTCTCAAAAGGTAAAGGTTTCCCGTACTCAGAGTAGCCTTGTGACCGTAGAGGTAGGTAGTGTCTAGAGAAAAGTATGGGAAGACGATACACGTATAGCAAGGGTACCACCATCGGACACCTAAAAATTGCTTTTTCAAATGAATTTTCAAATTGTTACATCAAAAGTCTAACGACTTTATGTGACTTGCAAAATATATACCTCATATATTGATTCGGTAAACATAAGCTGTAGTATGACGTCATACGGAGGAATCGGGGAGCATTCATTATTTCACAGGTAACGGGCGTAAAATCTTGGTTAGGGGTACCCCCATCGGACACCTTTATTTTCTACACATGTAAACTAATTATGCATAAACAAATTTAATGTAACATTGTAAAGACATATCCTTGTTTAAGATAAATAGGCAAGAATCGATTCAGAACTTTAAGTTTAACATGAAAGGTAAAATAATATGTGCTCCTTCAGAATGATGACGTTTGTTTACATTGAACTATTTATATAGATTTTAGCCAGTGTCGAGAGGCAAACATGTGTGCATTTTCTCTAATTTCTCTAAAACTAGAACGAACTGGAATGTAATCCTTATATTATTTGTTAGGTGACTAAAATCTCCATCCAATGTTGTTGATTAGATTATTGAACTGCATTTAGGTACGACGAAATCATGGTGTAACCATTCACTGAAATGTTTCTGATTTGTACCCTTGTCCGGTAAATGCCGTCTGTGAAAATTACGTTAACGCTCCCGAGACGAGAAAGGCGCACAAAAGTGTCGAGGAAAAGACCATAAAACATTATAAAAATTGGTATTAAATTGGACGAGGTGCTACTCATTTTAAACGAGAACAGATCGTAAAGGGGTCCGATGGGGGTACCCTGTCCGATGGGGGTACCCTCACGCTACATCAAAGAAGTGAAGAACTCTCCTATATTTGAGTGATGGAGGTTTCACCACTCTGCAAGTTTGCCACAAGAGGTTTCGCCACCTGAATGAGAGGGTTCGCCACTTTTCACATTTTTTGCTTTTGGAGCTGAACAGCATACCTGGTGAGATCAGGATCGGCGTCTCTGAGATTCTGCTTCCACACCTCCACTTTCTTTCCATTATCAATAATAATTCCAGTCACTATATTCCTAGGTTTCCCGTTATTTTCCATGGCACATTGAGCTGTTGGCATGCAGTAAGTAGATGTCTTCTTGTTCGTTCCTGTATCAATGTCTGAAAGGAAATATGACGAGCCTTCAGTGTGGAGGTGTTTTGATAGGTGTTTTGTGTATAACACTCCAACCATCTTGCATCTTTGCCTTTTAAGTATATCTTCATCTTTTGTTGCCAACATTTCATGAACGCTGTCGAGAAGAAGGTTCCCATTTTTTTCTGTCTGTTTCTCTCTCTCTCTCTCCTATGGTAAGTCATATCCAGTTCATAACATTCAAACATTCTCTTGCCACACAGGATGGTTAACTATGTTCAGTGGCAGACAGTCAAACAATATGCTCCTTCAACAGTTTCAACATTTTGGAGTCAGTTGCTATTCCATAGCAACTGACTGACATTGTGCTGCTGTACTCAGGGCATCTTTCCTGGCGCCTGATCATCCTCAGGTTTGGATTATTTAACTCAAGGAGTTGTTTCTTCAAATGAGCCGCAACACGACAAAATCAACAAAGTGGTTGTGGGCCCAGCGCAGACTCAGATCAGCCTGGGCAACTGCCCAGTCTGATCAGACTCTTCGCTAAGCAGTTTAAGGGTAGCTATGGGTCTAAGCTACCTCTTTGTGGACAGCGAAGACTCTGATCAGACTGGGCGGATACTCAGGCTGATCTGAGTCTGCGCTGGGTGCACAACCACTGTTGGTTTTGTCTTGTCGCGGCTCTTTAATGTTCTCATTTCACTGCCTTCTACTTTAAACCTTACGATTTCAAACATAATTTAAGGGCATAAATTTATGATGATAAATGCATGAAGGATAATCTGTTGAACATGAGTTGAACGCTGAAGCTCTTGTAAACACAAATCTCTCAAGAAAAACTCGACCAGACAAAGGGAGTCAGATATGTTGAAATAATTAGTTAGATAAAAATGTCTTATTTCAGAAACAAAAAGGCTCACCTGCAGTGTCATCATGTGATGTGCACATATGTACACCCTTGATTGTTGTGGTACAAAAGCTGAGCGGATAATAAAAATATACACCACTGCCAGTATATCGGTTTCAGGTCGAAAAATTCAAAATATGTTCAAAGAAGATCTTGTTGAGTGGTTGTAAAATTTTAGTATCAGTTCTAGAATGTCTCAATATCTACGAGGTATCGCAAGACTTGGACTACCAGATCCTGCGCAATGCACAGGCTGAAATTAATCTTTGAAGCTCCATTTATGCCGACGTTACATGGTAAAATGCACTTTGCATGGTGTAGCTCATTTTTATATATATGTTTATATATATTTCAGGTGTCTTGGTTCTGACTAGGAGATAGGAGAGTTCATGTACATTCATGGAAGGTAGGAGTGAAATGGGTGTCATTGCTGGTTTTACTTATAATTTGGATGAGGGATATATTGAAGTAAGGTCTCCAGTTATTTTAGCCTCTTCCCATCCTTTTGTCTGTCCAAAGGTTATAGACATGCACGAGTACTAGCAAGCAGTCATGTCCGCTTACATGTTTTGTTTTATTTACTCTACAGGAAGGTGTACAGGACAAAGAGGCTTATTCTAAAATTTGATAAACGTTGAGGTACTTCTTTTTCAACTAAATTAAGGCAGTAGAGACCTTCACAATTTTTAACAATTTGCTGATGGTATTCCATATGTTTAATACGATAGTCTTTAATGGGGACAATAAGTTTTCTCTCTTTTAAGGCTACCATATATCGCAGTTAGTCTGCTAGGCGCACATGGTTGAAACAGTCATATAAAGATTCCTGCAGTATCATGCCACACAAA
This sequence comes from Ctena decussata, assembly GCA_963989385.1. NCBI lineage: Eukaryota > Metazoa > Mollusca > Bivalvia > Lucinida > Lucinidae > Ctena > Ctena decussata. The sequence goes on along the minus strand of CAXDIV010000113.1, from coordinate 163,575 downwards.
ATTAAATTGTTGCATCAGTGGCATTTCATCGACGGTGCTAGAGTGTAGTTTGAAACTTAATCTTGAGTTATAATACAGTTTTATTATAGTTCCAGCTGCAATAAATACAGAGAGTCCCAGCGTCAGTTGGGAGGCTTGTGCAGGTTTAGAAACGGTTAAAGATTTACTGAAAGAAGCGTCAGTCAAGCCGGGAAAGCATTGCAGAGGACTTCTTCTTTTTGGGGTAAGTACCAGGACAAAAAAACAATGCCGCAGCTAAAGTATAAAATATTGGCAGATGTCATTATATGTGGTAAAGTGCCCTGTCAACCAAAGCGTTTTTTGCCGACCACTTAAAACGCTCTGAAAATAATGAAACAAAGATGCATCGTTTTGATGTTCAGTTAAGAAACCAAATGTGACAAAGTGCACATGAACTATATGCTGAGTAATGTTCGCTGACTGGGATGGCCGTTATTGTTGGTCAATAGCCCTATTATTAGGCTTGGTATCGGTGGTTGAACGGGCAATGCACAGGGTTGAAGACATTAAGTACGTCTTCAACCCCTGTTTGGATCTTATAAATTAACTTTTCTGAAGTTTTAAAGGCGTTTTAAAGGTTCAGAGAAGACAGCTCGTTCAATCAGGATGACAATGAAATCACGCCTAAAAACGGGCTTATACAACAAGTATGCCTATATAAGCTGGGCCATTCCGGGGCAGGGGGAGAATACGATCACGGTTACTAAGTGAGTGCTTGGCGACACGCTCTCTGGGGAGAGGGCTGTTTTTGTGTATATATCTATGAACATGTAAAAATAAATAATATTAACTTTTGATAACGGTTTTGTTATCTCAATCCAACTTAGATGTTATGTTACACAAACATGGGCCAACTATTGTGGGAACCAGTACTGAAAGATTGTATTTCATTATCACAAAACTCATAATCTCAAATTTGCTTGGGCCGGTCGAAGAATGTAGAGTATGCGCTTGCCTTTTGGCAGAGTATCGTAGGGGAGAGTCGGGTAACTTCGGACAACGGGTAAATTCGGACAGTGACATTTTTTCCTTTATATGTCAGTTGTCTGGAACTGAAACAAAACAATTACTGGCAAAACAGTGAAAATCCTGATGAGACGGCTCATTATGAGCCGTCTCATCTGGGTTTACATTGTTTGCAATGGTATGTCCGAATTTACCCGACTGTCCGAAATTACCCGACTCTCCCCTACATTTTGCTGCATTTAACAGCTGTAAAATGTGCAGCCCCGAAGGAGTACCTGTCTCTATTAGTTTCATTGTTTTCAGCCCCCAGGCACTGGGAAGTCTCTCCTAGTAAATGCTGCAGTGACAGGGTCTACAGAGGCTGCCTACTTCTCTGTGTCCGCTTATGAACTGAGACAATCAGACACGTGAGTAAATATAGACCTATAACCGAACTACCAACTAATTGTGTGCAACGCGGCGGAGGTGAGGGTGAAGGTTTTGGCCCAGTAAAACCGGTTTAAACCCCCCAGTAGTTATTACTGACCGTCCCAAGGCGGTACTTTCGTTGCGGTTGCATTTGTTTTATGTTCGGTGCTGTTTAATTTAATGTGTTCTCATTTTAACCCTTCTATGATAAAAATAGAAAATAGGTAAAAATAGTTGTTAAATGTTTTTCGTATAATTTGCTGAGTCTGTTGTAACCCTTCTGTTGGTCTCTATTATTTAGTTCAATAAAGATAGCTGAGTTGCCACCTATTTGGGAAAGAGCTGCTGACTCAGCTTATCACTTGTAATTTATTCAATCTTTCCCTTTGATGTTGGGGATAGGGTTTGGGATCTGATTCAGTCAGTTCCTGAAGTGTAGTTACTCTTTAAATTTGCCTGTTCTCTGTCATGGTGGATGTTTCTTTCGTTCCCGAGGGTATCATCAGCTCAGTATTCTGTACTGAGATTGATACGCTGGTTTTGTTTTCAGTGCTTCAGTACTGGTTTAAGTTTTATCATTTTTGCCATTTGAGATGATGCAGGTAGTTTTTTTAAAGTTTTCGAAAGCTAAGACTGACTTTTCATTGAAACATGAACTTTTCCATTTTTAAGACTTACATTTGCTCATCTGCATGCTGTCGCAACGTCGGGCATCTTGGTTTAAACACTATTTTATTTGCATAATAATCATATAATGTACAACAAATACAAGTACAAACAATACAAAAATGTTACAAATGGGATTCAGAAGAAAGTCCAAGGACTTATTTAAATCTGTATCCCAAACTGCAATAAAACAGAATTTCTACATAAACGTGATTGTCATATATGATTTATGTACAATATTCTGTACAGTGATACCAAAAGCGGAAGGTAATGAAAAAAAAAGTAATCATCTTCTTGATGCCCTGGGTTGTCGTATTTCGAGAGCAATACTGGTTTAGTTGACACAGTGTGGATGTGTGGTTTTGATTAGTTAGTTTGTTGGTGTATCTTACATGATGTCTGTGGCTGCACTGTCTAACGCAATGCCTTCGTTGGTGTGTGATCGGAGGGCTGTATTTTGCATGCTGAGTCCTTCTCTTCAACTATTTTATCAATTTTTGGAGTTTAGCGGCTTTGAAGAAATAAAATACAGAAAGGCACTATAACAAAGTAAACCTTGAATTAACAAGATCTAAAGGCAAGCTTTTCACCAAAATAACAATAATAGCTGTATTCATTTTTTTCTGAATACACTCACTAAATGGTGAAAGCATGTTAGTGTAAGAATAGAGTACCCTGCCACTGATGACGGTTGTATACAAAAAAAAATCTTTCTGTTTCAATACATTGCAATTTTATTCTTTTTTTGCTCAGAATTGTTGTCCGCTTTGGCAAACCAGCTCAGCCAATATGTTTTAACAAGCTTAGGCAAGCTTAGACAGTTTTCTTTTTACTATTTTTCAGGCTAGTCACATGTTTATTCAATTTGGCAGCTGAACGTAAACCAAGTATTATTTATATAGATGACGTGGACGCATTATCTAACAGTGAACAGTCACCAGATCTAGAAGAGCCAAATAAAGCAAAATCAGAATTTATAGCTCGGTTAGCTAGGTCAGAACCAACAAATGGTAAGAAATCAACTGTGACTTATGGCACAGGTGACAAAGTGTCTGTAATTCATTAATTATGTGTAAAATATGCATGTTTTTAAAGCATAATTAAGCACATTTATGAATGTTATCATTCATTGTTAAACATCAACAGAGGCTTAAGCAACACAGAGTTATGCAGGAATCCTCATTTCCAAAATTCACAATATTTCAACATTTCATCACGATTCGGACAGAACCACCTTTCAGAATCTAATCAGCATATGATTACCATCTGCTGCAGATGTGCAAAAGATGATAAAGTGAACATGTGCATTCAACATAAACAGGCCTCATACTTTTCAGGCTTCTGCAGGATTTCAGGCTTTCATTTCTTAAATTTTACTTGATTTCAGGCTTTGATTTTTAAGTTTTCAGTGTTTTTTCTGCTTAAAAAGGGCTATTTTAGGCTGCGAAAGCAGGCATTTCAGGCTTGGAAAAGCTTTGTCAGTATGAGGCCTGCATAAAGCAACATACTAATGTAAACTTCGCAAATTTTAGTCACACTGTCAACAACTTCTCCACCTAAGCCCATTTCCATGCGACTTGTGATGCCAGGAAAAGTTAGTAGTTGTATTGATTTCAAACCTTTAAAGACATTTGCATGAATACGTCTGGATACTATCTACTTATGCCACTGATCCAGACTATGTAACTGGTCAGTTAGAAGTTTTGCTTTGTATATAACAATACATTTACAAATGAGCCGAGACACGAGCAAACCAACAAAGACTCAGATGAGCCTGGCCAACAGCCCAGTCTGATCACACTCTTCGCTTAGCACTTAAAGCGTAGCTAAAGGTCTAAGCTACCTCCATGCAGACAGCGAAGACTCTGATCAGACTGGGCAGGTGCCCAGGCTGATCTGAGTCTGTGCTGGGCACACAACCACTTTGTTGATTTTGTCGTGTGGCGGCTCAAATATAAACGTTAGGGTTGACAACCTACATCATAGCAGTGATATTGTAAACATTTTGTCAGCGGCCATCCTGTCGTTAACAAAAGAAATATTTTGCATAATAGAAGTGTAAGAACATAATTATTAAAACAAGCAAATATCTTCCGATGTGGTACCAATAGATGTTTTGGACTCCTCAGTACCAGAATTAAACACAACAAACTTGCTAAATGTACAAACACTTCATTACAGTGATCTGTATTGATGCTGCTTTTAATATACATGTTTACCACAGATGTCCACATCAAATGTAGTGAAGTGTTTGATAATTTGTCACCTTTTGAAGAGTCGGGTCCTAGGTATCTGCATAGATGTGCTTGTAGGCACTGACACTGCTTCTTTTCTTATGCTATACTCCTGTCTCTTTGGTTTTGCCTATGGAACAACTTCCAGAGTTTCTTCAAAATTCCGACATCTGCACTTAGATGTAGGTTGTTATCTCTGGAAGTTGACTTTAAAACCTATCATGAAGCTGGAGTTTCACTGGGATTTCCCAAATTTTGAGGGACGTGTTCTTTCACCCTGATATTGAGGAAAAACTTCTGCTCAGACTGATTCTAATGGGCATAAGCAGCATTTTGCAGTAAGTTACTGCCCATAAACAGACTCTGTAAAAGCAGAGTTTATTTGGTTTCATCAATGTATGTTTCCTGATTCAGAAGCTGCTTAACACTTAAAGTGCCAAAAATGAAAAAGTTAAATTTTCAAACAATGATTAACCGGACGCGCATTAACCATTAAGCAACATACTGACGTAAATTTTGCAAATTTTAGTCACAATGTCAACAACTTCCCCACCTAAGAACATTTCCATGCGACTTGTATAAGTGCAAAGGTCTTCACACATGACAAAATTTTCTTAATTTCAAAATTTTTACAGTTTCTACTAAAACCTGCACATACATGCAGAGCTCGAGATAAGAGGGAGTATTTGGTGATAATTATGGATAATTTTTGTTAATTCTGCATAAAACATATGTTGTGACCCATCACCTGAACCGTCTCGACGAGACGGTTCAGATGAGGGGTCACAACATATGGTTTTAATGAGGAATAAGAAAAATTATCCTTAATTATCATCAAATACTCCCTCTTATCTAGAGCTCTGTACATGTATTTAGAAACCTGAAATATGTTTGACAAAATGTACCAAATATATTGTGTTTTTAAAGTCTTTGATACATTTAAGGAGTGCTTGTGATTGCTGCATCAAACAAACCCTGGAGACTTGACTCAGATATCAGCCCTGCATTTGAGAAGAGAGTGTTTGTTCAGCTGCCGGACCAGCAAGCCCGCATTAATATCTATAAAAATCAAATTGGAAAAGATACAAGTTTTCAGACAATCACAGAAGAAGATTTCAGGTATCACCCTGCATGGTAAAGTGTAAACATATCAGAGTGATGGACTGGTATTTACAATTATTTTCAATAAAGCAATTTTAAAGTGATTAATTTTGAGGATGAATTTTCGAGGTTTTAGCCAGAAGTAATGTCACTGCAGCTATAAAATCGTGTAAAATAAAAAGAAAGCAATAAAACATCATATTCAAGTATTCAGTCTATTTGCATTATGGTCTGAAAATGTCTGAAAATAAAGTGCACAGTTACCGAGATTACAAGGTAGACAGAAGGTATGGTAATGACACATGCATCACTGTATCATAACTCAAGATTATTTGAACAGCACTGTAGCTCATGATAAAGAATTTACACAACATTCGAATTGCAGAACATCGATCTTTATGTATGGGGTCCAAATAAGAGTGATGTTCTTGTCTGACATTGTACATGGTAACGGGTCATTTCGGTCCTACTCCCGTTTGGACCCCGGGTCTTTTTTGTCCTATTCCCTTTTGGTCAGGTCATTTCGGCCTGCACGTACAGGTATTCAGATTTTAAGGCGATCCTCCAGCGACTCATCTGCGGCATTTTAACACTGATTCCATCCTCACACAAGCCTCATAATCACTGATATATCACCATGTGTCAAATTAAACAGCTCTAGAGTTTCTAATGGTAATATTCCTAGTTTTGAGACAAAACCACATGAATATGCTCTGAGGAGTTTGTTAGAAATCAACATTTCTTCACTTGGCAGTAACAAGCATTAGCACTAACTAGCCAACTTCAAACTACAATGGCATTATTAAAGTTTCCACTGTTGGTGGCAGAAATATCTTTCGTCAGCATATTAAATTTTCATCAGATTTTGTGTGTTAGTTTGATTTTAATTTGTGATTGCCTTTGAAAATTATGTTCATGTAAATAATGTTAATCTAACGTGCGGTGCAGTGGTGTCAATGGCATACTATGAACATCTATACACGTATTTATAATTAGAATTAGAAAAACGTTCCAACTTTATATTTATTCTGTTAATCAAAACTGAATTACAGTATAGCTTGATATAATTTCTATAATAATGTTACAATGAAAAAACGTGCAATGAACGCAGTGACCTTCTGGATCAACACCTGTATATCTCTCTTGTAATCTTTCTATGAGTTAATCCTCAGTAGTTTTGATCACTGATACAATATTCTGTTCTGGACTACTAGTTCTTGCTCAGTAATCTTGTAATGATAAGTTCCATGCTAACAACTTTCTGAGTGGTCAGATTTATTCGGTCAGATAAGCACTGCAAAAATTGCATGATTTGGGTGACCTTCTGCACTGTTACAGAGCAAATCATATATCAATAGACCATGTTCCTTTCAAATTTTTTCAATAGAAAACTGAGGAGTTGCTTACAAAACCAGTAAAAACTGGTCATAAACTATAAATTTTAGAAATAAAATAACAGTGCATCAAGCAAATGTAGTCCAAAATACCATAAAACTTGTTGGTCAAGGGTCAGCACATGAATGACCTTTTTGTCTGAATTGACCAAATGATTGTCAAATGGCATTTGGGGGAATTTATTTTGAGAATTTGACTCCAAAAAATATGTTCTACAACATTTAATGAGAAGTCAGGTGGTGACTCTGATGCCCATCAAGAGCATATCTCTGCATTTTAACATACAGCTTTGTGATTTTAAGTGAGAAATCAGATGGGTATATTGCTGCTATGCTCTGATGAAACTAAGTGTGGTACAGAATCAGACAGTTACAAGCTGCCACCAACATAGCACTGGTTGGGAATGATGCTTTGATGGGAATATTACAGCATAACAACATACAGCTCATTAATTTTATATGCTTGTTTTAAAAAACGGACATATTATGTCATGGCACAATCAGTCCAACCATCCCTCTGTTGGTCCACCCTTGTGCTTTCCATAACTCAGTAACCATTTAGGGTATATCTTCATGAAATTTATAGAAATATTTATGTTATGTATTAGATCTGTGGCATACAAGAATGGTTGCTCCCTCTTCCTTAGATTCCAAGTTATGGCCCTTTAATTATTTTTTCCACAATAATCTTGTGCAAACCATAACTAAATAACCATTAGGGATTCTTAATGAAACTTCATAGCAATGTGTATGAAGTCCTGACAATGTGCAGCATATAATGATGCTTGTCTTCCTTACTTCCTTTTGGAGTTATGTCCCTTTGATTAAGTTTTATAGGCTATTTTTAGCTCACCAGAGCCTTTAGGCTCATAGGTGGGCTTATAGTATAGCCAGGCATCCTTCGTCCGTCCGTCCGTCGTCCATCATCAACATTTTCAAACATCTTCTCCTCTGAAACTACTGGGCCTATTGAAGCCATATTTCATATGGAGCCTACCTAGGTCGGGGGAACAAAAGTTTGTTGGGGGTATCTGGGTCACATGACCAAGATGCGGCCACCACGCCCATATATGGTAAAACCCTTCAAAAAACTTCTTCTCCAGAACCTAAAGGCCTATGACCTTGAAACCTGGTATGTAGCATTGGGCTATTTAAGTCTAAGGTATAATATTTTGTATATATAGTTAACTAAATGACTAGATGAAGAAATTATGTCCTTTAAGGTCAGAGTCATTCTTTGACCTGTGTTCAAGGACACTGAGATTCTGTCACCTGTCACCTGTCAACAGTTTCAAACATCTTCTCCTCTGAAACCAGTCAGCCAATTGAAGCCATATTTCATACAAAGATTCAGTTTGCCAAAAGAACCAAAGTTTATTCGAGGTATCTGGGTCACATGACCAAGATGGCCACCACGCCCATATATGGTAAAAACCCTTCAAAATTCTTCTACTTTAGAACTGAAAGGCCCTTGACCTTGAAACCTGGTATGTAGCATCGGGCATCCAAGTCCATCATAAATTATACAAATGATGACCGTAGGGTGACCTTGACCTAGTGTACGACATGGTCAACTTTAGTACGTTATGCTTTTGTATAGGAAAATGCTTAAACAGTGGATTTCTCAGAAACTATTTAAGTCTAAGGTATAATATTTCGTAAATATGGTTAACTAAATGACCAGATGAAGAAATTATGTTCTTTAAGGTTAAGGTCATTCTTTGACCTTTGTTCAAGGACACTGAGATTCTGTCACCTGTCAACAGTTTCAAACATCTTTTCCTCTGAAACCAGTCAGCCTATTGAAGCCAGATTTCATACAAAGTTTCAGTGGGCCAAAGTTTGTTCAGATGGTCTTGGACACATGACCAAGATGGCCACCACGCCCATATATGGTAAAAACCCTTCAAAAATCTTCTTCTCCAGAACCGAAAGGCCTATGATCTTGAAACCTGGTATGTAGCATTGGGCATTCGAGCCCATCATAGTTTATACAAATGATAACCATAGGTTGACCTTGACCTAATTTATGACATGGTCAATTTTGATACCTTATGCTTTTAAATGAGAAAATGCTTAAACAGTAGATTTCTCAGAAACTGTTTAAGTCTAAGGTATAATATTTGGTATATATATAGTTAACTAAATGACTAGCTGAAGAAATTATGTCCGTTAAGGTAAAGGTCATTCTGTCACCTGTCAACAATTTCAAGCATCTTCTCCTCTGAAACCAGTGAGCCCATTGAAGCCATATTTCATACAAAGTTTCAGATGGCCAAATGAACCAAAGCTTGTTCGGGGTATCTGGATCACATGACCAAGATGGCCGCCATGCTTATATATGGTAAAAACCCTTCAAAAATCTTCTACTTCAGAACCAAAGGCCCACGACCTTGTGGCATGGTATGTAGGATTGGGGACTCGGGCCCATCATAGTTTATACGAATCATAACTGTGCATTGACCTTGGCCTAATTCATGGCAAGGTCAACTTTGGTATGTTATGCTTTAATATGGGAAAATGCTTCAATAGTTGATTTCATGGAAACTTAAGCGTAGATATGATAATTGGAAAATATGATTAACCAAATGGATACTTGAAGACATAAGGTCATCTAAGGTTAAGGTCATTTTTTAACTTTGCTCAAGGTCACTGAGATTTTATAATTAAAATATGCATTCCTTATAAGCCACTGGTTTCAAATTTGTAACAAATGAGCAAAATGGCAAATTGTGTCTGTTGACAGAAGGTGTCAGGTGAGCTACAGGACCATTGGTCCTCTGGTTTTTGTGTGTACTAATCTTGTGCATGCCATAACTTGGTTACCGTTTGGAATATCATGATGAAACTTTACAGGGATGTGCATAAATTCAAGACAGTGTGTTGCATATATAAGAATGGTTGCTCCTCTTTAAGGGTATTCTCATTCACTCCATTACTCCTTAAACCTTTGATATATTTAAAAGAAACTTTGTAGGGATGTGTATAATGGGGCAAGGTATCTTGAGCAAGAACCACTAATCTGGCTTACTTACTTCCTGAATTATCTGTCCATGCATAAAACTTCTGTTCACTCTGTAACTCCTTAACCATTTGAAATATTTAAACGATGCCTAATGATGTGTATCCTGTCAAGGGAATGTATTAGGATCAAGTATGGTAGCTCTGGTATACTTAGTTTATGAATTATCTCCCTTGTTTCACATTGGCATTTCTCAACTTCTGAGACGCTTCACCTTGGAAGCTGATTTTTTATATACATGTAATAGTAGTGTTTGATATGTGTTTTATCAAAGGTGCAGTCTTTAACTACAGAGTTGTTGCTCCTTTTTGTCTGCCTGCCCATCCCTCTGTAATCAGTCTTGTTCATTTTGTAACTCCTTAACTGTTATAAATATTTTAATGACACTTTTAGAAATGTGTATAATATTGGGGTCATGTATAATGAGAAAGAACCACTACTCTGGCTTGGTAACTTTTTGAATTAAATGTCCTTGCATTAATTTGCTGCTCACTCTGTGACACTAAAACGGGCGTATTATGCCCCACTTGCAAAGTTTTTGTTGAATCATTTCAGAATCTTAAGTGAGAAATCAGATGGTTACACTGGTGCTGACATTGTCACAGTTGTGAGAGATGCATTAATGGAACCAGTGAGGAAAATACGGGATGCTACTCACTTTAAAAGGGTTAGATAGTCAGACATTCAGCTTCTTTCATTATTTTGACTCATTGCAGAAAATATATCAACATTACAAGGAGGTTTGTAGCTTACAAAATCCAATGGAACAGACCTTCATGGTGTCACTTCTCATAAAAGCCACTAAAACCAGTTTTATTTGCCTGAAAAAAAAAATAACGGACGTATTATGTCATGGCACTGTCCATCCATCAGTCTGTCCATAAACGTTCTTGTGCCCGCCATAGCTCGATCAGTAACCTTTTGGGATGTCTTCATGAAATTTATAGGAATATATATTAGGTCAAGGGGACATGTCACATACAAAAATGGTTGCTCTTCTTTTTTCATTTTCAATTTCCAAGTTATGCCCATTTGATTAGTTTTTTTTTTTTTCCAGACTAGCCTTGTGCGCACCATAACTAAATGACAGTTTGGGACATCTTCATTAAATTTCACAGCAACTTGTATGACCTGCAGACAATATGTTGCGTATATTAAGGGTTGCTCTCCTTTACTTTATTTTGGAATTACATCCCTTTGATTGGTTTTTAGGCTATTTTTGTGTATACATGTACTAATCTTGTGCATGCCATAACTTGATAACCATTTGGAATATCTTGATGAAACTAAAAAGCAATGACGGTGTGTAGCATATGAATGGTTGCTCCTCCTTCATTTTGGAGTAACTTCCCTTTGATTATTTTTTTTGGCTATTCTCATTCACTCCATCGCTCCTTAACCCTATTAAATATTTTATGAAACTTTGTGGTAATGTGTGTAATAATATCGTTTGACTTTGCTATTTCTCAACTTCTTAGCAGCCTCACCTTGGGAGCTGATTTTTTTGGTATACTAATAGTATTTGATGTGTTAAATGTTTTAATAAAGGTGCAGTCATTGAATACAGAGTTGTTGCCCCTATTTGTCTGCCTGCCCATCCTTCTGTAAACAATCTTGTTCATTCTGTGACTCCATAACTGTTTGAAAAACTTTAAAGAACCTATTTAGAAATGTATATAACATTGGGGTGATGTATGATGAGAAAGAACCACTATCTTGGCTTGCTTACTTTTTGAAATAACTGCCCTTGCATTAGATTTTCTGTTCACTCCATGACACTAAAGTGGGTTTATTATACACCGCTTGTGAATCTATTGTTGGATTTCTCAAATTACGTTTTACTTCATACTTGATGCCTAAATAGCAGTCATTTCCAAACTATAGACCAAGGTGGCAGTTGAACACAGGTTTGACTTTATACTGCAGGTCCAAGGTGTGTCACAAAAGCACCCAGATGTTGTTGTTGATGACCTATTGACACCATGTTCCCCAGAGACTCTAGATGCTTTGCAGATGACCTGGATGGACGTGCCAGAAGATAAACTGAAAGAGCCTCTTGCAGAGATGGTAAGCCACAGAGGCATAGCTAGGAGCAATTTCATGATAAACACAACTGAGCCACGACATGAGAAAACCAACAAAGTGGTTGTGCCAAGCGCAGACTCAGACCATCCTAGGCATCCGTCTCATCTAGTCAGAGTCTTTGCTGTGCGCTTGAAGTGTAGCTTGGTTGTAGCTTTGTTGGTTTTGTCGTGTCACAGCTCAGTTGTGTTTAATACTCATTGACGGGATAAGTAGGGTTAAACCCCTAAGGTAATTAAGATTTTTATTTCTATAAGCAGTTGGTAAGAAATCTTGAATAATTTATAATATTTCAGCATACAAATAAGCAGGTGTGTTTTGAAATTTTGTCATTTTTGACAAAATATCAAAATTGCACCTGGTTATTTGCTTATAGGCAGCTAAGCCCTCGAGCCAGTCCACATTTATTACATGCTGTTATCGTAACCCAGTTCTAAGCAAACAAATTCTTTGCTATTATTTATTAGAACAGACATGCCAGAGGAAAGGGTATAGTTACGGATAAGTCTGAGATGAGCATTCTGCCAAGAAAATTGTGATAGTAAAATTAGCTTGTTCAAATAAAATTGGCAAGAGAGGTGCATTTAATGCATATTGTAAAAGTAATTGAACATCATGTTTCAGACCTTGAATTAATTCCAGTTAAAAGTATATTAGAGGCGCCCAAGTCAAGCGGTAAGAAATGCTCTATTGTGGTGCAAAAGATTGTGGGTCAGAATCCATGTTCGGCTAGCTGAGAAACTCTCTGTCAGCTCAGCAGTAAATGGGTACCTATTTTTATGAGGGGAAGGCTAAGGCAGCCTAAGGATGGGCTCCACTTTTTGTATGCCTGTCCCAGGATACAGTGGGCCTCTAATTCTCTCTATCCCTATTAGATAGGTTTCTAGAGCATTTGCTTACATATACACCAGTAATTAGTAACAACAGATATTCGAAATTGTGGCTAGGGTAGTCCAATATAAATTAAGTTTTTAGCAGGTTGAAGTTTATTTTGAAGAATATATCATTTATTTTCACTGAAGGAATGAATAAATGATTGAACTAGAGATAATTGATTGATTGATTTGATGCTTAACGTCCACGGTAAACAACTAAGGTCATGTCGGGACGGTCAGTTAACCTAACCACACTATTCCTGGGCAGACTTAGACCTCCTAAGCGGTTAACCAGTACTAAGTGCACATACTTTCGCCAGTAACTGACAGCTGCCCTTCTTGAATCAGCGGAAGGAGAAACGAAAGTATGTGGCCAGACCGGGATTCGAACCCAGGACCTCTGACTTACGAGTCAGGTGCCCTACCGATTGCGCTACCCGGCCCGGCCTAGAGATAATCCATCAGATTTGGTAGAATTAATTGTTTTATCTATTGACTTAAACAGTTCATACACCGGTAATTAGTAACACCAGTATATAAGCACAACCATTAAAGGCAATTTGCAACCATTAAACTGACAATTTACCTCCCTAAAATAGCAATTCTCAATGTGTGCCCATTCTAATGCATTTTTCACATGTTCACCTTTCCTAGTTTTCTACTTATAAAGTCTGCATCCAAAGCAAGTGCTTTCAGCAAATTCAAAGGAGCACATTAGCCAATGAGAACTGACTCTTCCTTATGATGTTAGGAATAGGTAGTCACTTCTCATTGACTGATGTCTGGTTTGAATTTGCTGAAAGCATATGCTTTGGATGCAAAGATTTTCTAAGTAGTAAACTTTGAAAGGTAAACATTTGTAAATGCATAGGAATGAGTTATCAGTAAAGTTAGTGCTTACATGCTATTAAAGTATAGATACAGATCTGATTTTTTTGTAAGCAAAATCAGTTTGCTCAATATCAAGGAACTTTAGTGAATCAAATCCATAGAGAGCTATTGACAAGGAAAAGACAAAACATAGAAGATTGTGATCCTGTATCTCTCCGCTGAGAACCAGATTATCTTTACCTTGAGTATGTTGGTAACCTTGTATTTACTGTGATATATTATCAATAGAGAAACGCTTGTTATTTTAGCTCACCCGTGGTGAGCTAATAGTAAAGCCTTGGTCCGTCGTCGGCGACGTCGGCGTCGTCAACACTTTTAAACATCTTCTTCTCAGAAACCACTGGGCTGTTTGAAGCCAAATTTCATATGCTGCCTTAACAGGATGGGGGAAAGACAGTTTATATATTTGGCCCAGGTCACATGACTAAGATGGCCGCCACGCCCATATATGGTAAACATCTTAAAAAATCTTCTTCTCCAGAACCACTGGGCCGATTGCTTTGAAACTTGGTATGTAGCATCTAGGACTCTGGTACTACAACGTTTATATAAATGGTGACCCTGGGTTGACCTTGACCTATTTTATGGCAAGGTCAAATTTGGTCCCTAAGGCTTTTGAATGGGAAAAGGTGAAAAAGTGCATTTTTCTGCTGCTGTTGTGCTCTGTGATATGGAAATGCAGTCATTATCAACCCATATGAATACTAGAGGTCAAGGTCATTTAGTGACCTTGGCCAAAGGTCATTTGTCCATTGTGTGTCAACATTTTTAAAGGACTTGTCCTCTAAAACTACTTGGCCAATTTTAATAAAATTTCATGTGCAGCCTTCAGGCAAAGCAAGAATTTTTTTTTTTTATATATTTGGTCCTGGTCACATGACCAAGATGGCCACCATGCCCATATATGGCAAAAACCTTAAAAAATCTTCTTCTCCAGAACCACTGGGCCATTTGCCCGGAAACTTGGTACATGTATGTAGCATCTGGTACTCTAGTACTACCAAGTTTATATAAATGATGACCTTGGGTTGACCTTAACTTGTTTTGCCACAAGGTCAAATTTGGTCTGTAGTGCTCTGTGATATGGAAATGCAGACATCTTGAACCCCTAGGAATTTTAGAGGGCCAGGTCATTTAGTGACCTGGGCTAAAGGTCATTTGTCTGTAATGTGGCAACATTTTTAAAAGACTTCTCCTCTGAATCTACTGTGCCAATTTCAATTAAATTTCATATGCAGCCTTCAGGCAAAGGGGGAAACAAAGTTTATATATTTGGTCCAGGTCACATGGCCAAGATGGCCACCATGCCCATATATAGCAAAAACCTTAAAAAAATCTTCTTCTCCAGAAACACGGGGCTGTTTGCCTTAAAACTTGGTATGTAGCATCTGGTACTCTTGTACTACAAAGTTTATATAAACAATGACCTTGGGTTGATCTTGACCTGTTTTGCCACAAGGTCAAATTTGGTCTCTAATGGTTTTGAAGCTAGTGGCCGTGGTGGAACAGTTGACACACTCACCATCCAGTCCTATAGAATTGCATTCTGTTTGTTAGCCTACCTGAGCCGAAAGCTTACATTTTGGCCAGTTGACCTGAGCATATACTGACAGGTGAGCGATCGTTGCCCTTGGGCGACTTGTTCTCCTTTAGGGTCAAACTTCAATCCATTGAAACAGATTTGGTGGGGCTTGGTCCATCAGTGGTCAATGCTAAGACTTTATCTCATTGGTGTTATGTTCTGGAGAGAGTGGATTTGTTATTTCTAGATCACACTGTTCTTGAAAAAAAATACATGTGGAAGTATAAATTCACATGACCTTGGGTCAGAGGTCATCCTTGTCTTTTCATACCCTCATGACATCATAGTTTCAACTTACTGATCTTACATACCAAATATCTTTACCACATAAAAATGAAGGCTTTTGTCTTCAGTACCTCTGAAAATGTAATGTATCATTAACAAACAACATTGTTTATAGTTTTTAACAACCAAGCCCAGAATATCCTCTAATGGATTATGTATACAAACCACAGTTTCACATTCATGTAAAAGTGATTGATAAAATTTGAGCTGTGACATGATAAAACCAACAAAGTGGCATCTGCGCCCAGAGAGAACTCAAAGCAGCCTGGGCATCTGCCCAGTTAAAGCAGTCTTGCTGTTGATTCAGAAGTAGCTTTGACCCCTAGCTAAGTTTTAAGCGCACAGTGAAGACTGATCAGACTGGGCAGATGCCCAGGCTGATTTGCTTGGTGCATGTGCCACTTTGTTGGCTTTGCCATGTCACGGCTCACGTGTATGTAGAATGACGTTTAGATAGTGCCACTGCTTATTTTATTTAATCCATATATACTTAGTACATTTAAAAACGCAACATTTTTGGTTTTTAAATTTTGCGTAATGTATAATATTGGGACCAAGAATAGCATTTAAATGTATGTCAGGCAACTGCATCTTTATGTTTCGGCATAAATTATCCTCACATGTACCCGAATTGCAGTGGATAATCACTCAAGTATGAAAACCAAGATTTACTCGTGCGCCTATCATGTAAACATTTAAAAATGTTTGGTCAACGTTATTGGATAGCTCGTAGATCAGCATTAAAGAAAAACAACCAATAACAAATAAATTGCAACGCACAAGACTTTTTTGTACGATTACCACCGAATGAAAATTCGCCTCAAGATTGCCAGTTCATAAAGTCTCAAAGTTAGAGCTGACTGGATGGTTAAAATGCAATATGGCCGCGATTGCTAGACAATAGGTGCCCTTTCTATTGACCGGTACCATTACAGATCGAAACAGACCGGCTTACTCAAGAGAATGCATCCATAAACAAGACAGATCAATCATTGTCATCAATTATAACTCAGGTGCTTTCGACACTCTGATGCTGTCTAGCCGACATTTGGGACCCATGCGTTTGTTTCTCTTTGGTAATTGGAAAGAAATTCGGAGAAATAAGAATTTTAAGGACATTTGATTTTTTACGCTCTTTGCCCAAAAATTGGTAATGCTTTTCTTTTTATGGGCGGTATACAACTGCAATATCGGCGTTAAACGTTTGGATCGAAAGATTGTAAACAATCTCACATACCTACGTAAATCCGACACCAAATGACATCAGTATGCCAGAATGACCATGTTTGCAACTGGACTGGTAAATCAAAACAACATGTCTCAGATGAACATAAACGTTGCGTTTTTGGGTACACTGAATCGGCTTCAAATATTGCAGAGACTCTAGTAAAGAATTTATCTAGAAATGACACAAAATTCAACAGCATTTGATGAGTAGAACATCAGTGAATGCGAGGAAGCGAGGCCCATACGTTGCGATTTGATCTTGTGAATTTTCATTTTAGGGGTTATGTTCCACAATGAACGTAAACTTAATGGAATACTCAATAAAATGCCATAAAATTTAGCAATATGACAGAAAAGATGTCAATCTAAAAATCGCATTAAGTTTCAAAAGTTTGTCTAAAAATTTCAAAAAGTTATTTCCGAAAAACTAAGTGTTGCGTTTTTAAATGTACTCAGTATATGTTTATTTATTTACTATCTTTCAGACTGATTTAGTGAATGCACTGAAGAGGTCAAAGCCTTCTGTGACCCCAAGTGAAATACAGAAATTTGAAGAATTTGCACACAGGGTACATGCTCAGAGGTGATAATGTTGCATTGTAGTAACTTACTAATATCAGTTCAAAACGTATTTACATGTATTTATATATGTGGCACAAGGGGCTACTTTATAAATCTAGGGGGAATATATGTGATATTTACATCCTATGCAAAATGAATAATTACTGCAGGACATCGCATTTATATAAAGCAACAAAAAGAGAAAACCCAAGAAACAGAAAGGGCAGTGTCAAAGTAATAGTTCATTTCTGGCTGAATGACAAGGTAGGCTCAAATTATATTCTGGTAATACTGGAAAAGTGAGAATATGTGAAAGGTCTTCTCAGTCTGGCCCAGAGGTTATAAAATTTGAGTACTTTCTCAAACTCAAAATAAAGCACACTGATTGGCTGCTGCAGCCAATCAGTGTGCTTTATTTTGACTTTGAGATTATACTCAAGTTTTATAACCTCAGACCCTGATCTTTCTTTACTCAGACCCTGATCTTTCTTTGTACTACATATCATGTAAATGTATCATAGAGTGTACTATTATCAATATGATATTACCCGAACCTCTTTGGCAGAAGAATGAAAAGAACAAAAACAAACTGATACAAAACTCAGTTGTTTATTATTTTTTTATCACTTATTTTCTTCCATCACTAAACTGATGCACCAAACAACAGAAAACAGAAGAGAAAGTGAACTTATCCTGTAAAGTGCGGAAGTGACAACAGCAGAATTTGCAAACAGCATAGATTCAGATAAGGAGGCTCATGATGAGCCACATCAGGTGGATCTACACAATTTGCCCTCTAGTCTTTGAAATCTCAATATGGTGTAACTTGGAGAAAATATTAATAAATTTTGCAGATGTATATTTTGTTGTCTGCTTTTCTGGCACTTAAAGGGTTAAGAGGTGCAGATACACACCCAAGGGAGCAGTCTCTGACCTAATAGTATTTGTCCACCTTCTAATGTGGGGCCACTCGTAAAGGAAAGACTTTGCTCCCTAAATATGTGGGGCCACTCTTAAAGGAAAGACTTTGCTCCCTAGGTATGTGGTGCCACTCTTAAAGGAAAGAATTTGCTCCCTAGATATGTGGGGCCACTCTTAAAGGAAGAATTTGCTCCCTAGATATGTGGGACCACTCTTAAAAGGAAAGAATTTGCTACCTAAATATGTGGGACCACTCTTAAAGGAAAGAATTTGCTCCCTAGATATGTGGGCCACTCTTAAAGGAAAGAATTTGCTCCCTAGATATGTGGGGCCACTCTTAAAGGAAAGAATTTGCTCTCTCTAGAAAGCAAATTCTTTCCTTTAAGAGTAGCCTCATTAGAGATGGGATTCAACTACGACCGAAATTTCGTATATATTTATTTTAATGAATAAAAATATATACTGTTCAAGTACATGTATACGAAATTCAGCTCAGTAAATTTGAACTGTCAAATAAGTATATGTACATATATCTGAAAAAGGTAAACACTAATTCCATAGAATCCATTCTTGCCTACCTGCACACTGTCATAAAACATCTCCTGCACTACTGACTGAGCTACATGTATATCAGAAAATTTGATAAAGGATTACGCCGCCAATGATGACACCAAAAAATAAATAATTCCTATGTCTTACTTTCTGCTAGTAACAAATACTACATAAACTGAACTACATCCAATTGATGCAATGAACTGTGAAACTCAGACCAGTCCTGTCAGTACTATTACAGCGTTGGTAGTGAGTGTACCTGACTCATGACTGAAGGGTCCTGAGTTCATATCCCATCAGGTCCAACATGTTGTGTCCTTGAGCAAGTCACATATCCACAACTCAGCTTCTATAAATGAGCCATGACATGATAAAACCAACAAATTGACATGCACTTCCACAGAGCCCTAGATAAGAGGGGTATTTGATGATAATTGTGGGATAATTTTCTTTATTTCTCATTGAAGCCATATGTTGTGAACCCTCATATGAACCGTCTCATCGAGACGGTTCAGATGAGGGGTCACAACATATGGTTTAATCCAGAATTAGCAAAAATTATCCGTAATTATCACCAAATACTCCCTATTATCTAGGGCTCTGACTTCCAGCAAAAACTCAGATCAGCCTGGGCATCCACTCAGTCAGATCAGAGTCTTTGCTAGACCCCTAGGTACCCTTTAAGTGCACAGCAAAGACTCTGATCAGACTGGGCGGATGCCCAGGCTGATCTGAGTCTTCCCTGAACGTGCATGCCACTTTGTTGGTTATGTTGTGAGGCAGCTCATATGACTGTTGTTACGTGAGAAAGGACCTTAAGCCATGTGCATATCTGACATACTCAAATAGTGTGTGGTGTTCTCCCCAAAAATTTCAGAATGCATGTCGCTTACAACACAAAAATCAGATTTTGACTTGTTGATCAATTTTTAATATCCTTCATAGCAATGCTTTGTCAAAATAAGCCTGAATATAATTTATTGATGATCCTTAATACATTTAAAATAACTATGTAATACTGGCTAAGAAATGGAAATTATAGAATTTTTATAAATTTTCTTTGGAAATTAAGGCATGTGAAGAGGAAGATGCTAGTGACATGCCTTAATGGTCTGGGGAGAACACTGTTTTGTGCACATCTACACAATTTTAGCAGAGTTTACTTTTCGCTCCTCAAAGTTCATATATTTTATATATGAAAAGAAGACTGATCAGACTGCCAACTGATCTGAGTCTTGTCTGTTAGCACATGGCTAAGCTATCTTTTCACGTAATGTCACTCATATGTAATCATAACAGTCACAGTGAAAGCTCTATTTAAGTTGTTCAATGGTAACAAAAAGAGGCAACTATAAATAACGATGACTACTATTATGTCAATCAGACTCTGCAGACACTGAGTATTTGCTTTTATATATGCTATAAGGAACCATTTTGCTGTGCTGCTTAAGGTAATAAACTACTAAATAAAAAAAATAAAACAGCTAGCAATGAGACATATGATTAGGCTAACTATCAAATAGTCTTTCAAACAACTGCTTCTATTTGGAAAAAAAAAAATACTTAGATACCAAAATTATCCTAAATTGTGGGACAACTTAGCCAGCCACACTTTGATGAGCTGATTTTCCTATCTTGTTTGGCACATTGTCAAACACTAAATGCACAAGTTATTTGTAACCAAGGCCCCCTAATAATACTGAGGAAAAATTGTGAAGCAATTACAGCAGAACTTCAGTGGCTCGAACCCTGATGTCTCCTTAACCATGCCTGACTAGAACTCACGACTGGGTTCCGACATCACTTTGTATAGAAACTAACCCTGGATGGCTAGAATTACCCTTGGCTGGAACTAATCTTCATGGTCCCAAGCCAGTTTGAGCCATTGAAGTTCTACTGTACTTCATCTGTCTCGCAATGCAGATAAAGCAACAGGACTGTGATTTCCTTATTTATTGCTGCTACATTAGAAAACAGGGTACAAAGAAATGACCAATGACGACTTTTAGCGTAAAATTCTCAACAGTGTGGAGCTTTAAGCAGCGCTGAGATGGATAAAAGATCATATTCCCAGCTATTCACATGGGGTGAGGAGGCTGTGGTTACAAATTGTTGATGCTAAAATTATTTGGCTCAAATTTTATATGACTTAATTGGTTAAGATCCAGATAACTTTGCATTTTACAGAAAATCAAATCATTATTTATGTTCCTACTCAATAAGAATAGTTATGATCCAACATTAGAATTGCTTCATTGAGGCAGCTCTTGTGAGGAGTCTCACCTTGCTTTTATTGAGAAATAAGAAAGGCTGTCTCTCTCTGAATCATGGTTAACCCTTAAAGCGCCAAAAATAAAAAATTGTTGAATTTGCAAACAGTGTAGATCCAGATGAGGTGGCTCATAATGAGCCACCTCATCTGGATTTACACTGTTTGCCTTATAGTCTTTAAATTCTCAATATGCTTGGACAAAACATTTTTTTTAATTTTTGCAGACGTTAATTTTGTTGTCTGCTTTTTGGCGTATTAAGGGTTAAGATACCACAATGTAAGGGAAAGTACATGCATTACAATACAAAGGTGGATGGGTACACCTCCATGTTTTTCTGCCATTTTTATGAAGGGAAATAACTTTTATGAAATCCTATTTGCTTTCCTGGAGAATGAAGTCCTTCAAAATTGGAGTTTTCTCTAGTAGGAAAGAATTTGCTCCCTGAAGAACAAATTCTTTCCTTTAAGAGCTGACCCAAAATAAGACGGGAGGCAAAAATGAAAATGGCAGATTTACTGCCTCTGAAACATACCCACTCAGCTTAATCTAAATCTTGACTAATCAAGCAAGAAAAATAAAAGATACATGAGTATTTTCACAGGTCACATGGTTCTTATCACACTTTAATCAGCAGTATAACACATTGTTTGATATCATAATTTTCACCACAAAAATGTTGAATCGTTCGAAGAGGACCGCCCACCAACACTCCCCCTATCCGTTTCATTACCAACTGCCTCTGCATATGTCGGCGGCGGATCATTAGGAAAATCACAATATGGCGGTGGCTCGACCACCTGTCTGTAACCGCTCGGTGAGTCTATGACAGCATCCCTCTCTTCAGGGGACATAAACAGTTCCTCAATATGAAGTCGGGGGCGCTCACGGAAAATAACACTATCAAGGTCACTAAATGTTCCGCCGCTGTGATCACTTTCAGGTTCTGGAGACTGATCACTTTCACTACTCCCTGTAATACTATCGTCATCATTATCCAGACCAGATATAGCAAAGCTGTTTGTTGGCGTTTCACCGAATCTGTGTAAATGATTTTCGAGCCAACAGTCTGGAGAAAAATCTTCGAGACGCTCGCCCAATAGAATCTGGGAACAAGGCAGCCTGGAAAGGCACTTCGGAGGGGGACAGCTTCTTATCATCGGAAACCTGTCAAGACATGAAAAAGCCATAAAAATCTAAGAACTGAGACAGACATGTTTAAGGGAACAGTGAAGACCAAGATCAGACTGCTCCCAATGGAGCAGTTTGATCAGGGTCTACTTACACTTGTTAGTACAGACATACTGCATATGTGAATGAAAATTTTGGTGGTAAAAACGGTTTTTGTTTAGTTTTTTTGACAGCAACAAAAAAACTTGCTTTTTTTGTTGTTTTTTTAACTTAACAAATTAGTTATTATGATTTTACTTGATGTATAAATCAACTCCTTGGCAATTTTCAACCTTTCTATTCGAAACTGTGTTTCGATATGCAATATTCACTATAACTCATATTTTTAACTCACAATAACTCCGCTTTTGATCTCAGATAATTAAGACAAAACTCTATGATTTGTGTGCATTATATATGAGTTGGAGGAGGGGATAAAATGAAAATTAAAACTTACGCATGTCCCCTTGTATTAAAATAGGATGAAAATAGCCAAAGTGAGTCTGACTCATTTCTGTCATAATGGTCATTATTCTGTTGATGAGCTGACGTTTCTACCAGTCGGTGAGAGCGCCGACGATGTCGGAACCAATCCCACATTCCCATCTTTCTATAAAATTGTAAATGCTAGGTGTCCATTTAATCTGAAAATATAAAGAGTACTTTTCGGAAATGGAGATTCAGCGATTTTCTGATAAGAATTCTCTGATATTCTCTTCATTAGAACTAACTTGCTGTCTCCTTTCAAAACTTCTACTCCCAAAATATCTACTCCCATTTGATCTAATGTGCCAAAAGGTTTATTTCCATTTGCTCTACTATGTCAAAATGTCTACTGGGACCCATCTAGTCTAAACCTAAACTAACTTTATTTAAAATATACTACTACTGCAGTACTGCTGCTGCAAATTACTACTACAAACAACACTAATGACTAATCATCACTAAATGCCAACAAGGGCTTCGCAAGCGGCGCATAATACGCCGTTTCAATGTCCTAAAGGAGTTACAGAATGAACAAGATTGTTTACAAAAGGATAGACAGGCAGACAAACAGGGGCAACCACTCTATTATTAACTAGAACTGTCAGCGAATCCGACTATACCCCCGCTTAATTGCTTAAATCAAATGGTGTTATTTTCGTAACAAAAAGCATAAAGAGGGACAGAAATCATTGTTACCATGTATACCAAATATGGATGGTTGCTGTGAAATCTGTTACAAAAAATTACATTATTCAAAGTCAGGAGAGAAAGAAAATTGGAAAAATATAGGGAAGAATAAGCAGGAGAAGACTGGTTATCAATCCCACAATACAAGTTATCATCAACCTGCAAACAAAAATCCCTACTCTAACTTACAGATGCATAGAAATCTTTTGCGAAAAAAATGCGTTATTCAAAGAAAAGAGAGAAAGAAAATCGGACAAATACAGGGAATAAAAAGAGGAGAAGTCTGGTTTTCAATCCCACAATACAGTAAGTCATCATTAACCTGCATACCAAATATGACTAATCTAGCTTGCATGGTTGTGGAGAAATCTTTGATGAAAAAGTTCATTATTCAAAGTATGGAAAGAAAGAATATTGGACAAATACAGGGAAGAATAAGCAGGAGAAGACTGGTTTTCAATCCAACGATACAACATATCCTCATCAACCTGCATACCAAATATGACTACTCTAGCTTGCATGGTTGTGGAGAAATCTTTGACGAAAAATTTCATTATTCAAAGTAGGGAAAGAAAGAAAATCAGACAAATACAGGGAAGAATAAGCAGGAGAAGGCTGGTTCTCAATCCCATGATACAACATGTCGTCATCAACCTGCATAACAAATATGACTACTGTAGCTTGCATGGTTGTGGAGAAATCTTTGATGAAAAATTTCATTATTCAAAGTATGGAAAGAAAGAAAATCAGACAAATACAGGGAAGAATAAGCAGGAGAAGGCTGGTTCTCAAACCCACAATACAACATGTCGTCATCAACCTGTATGCCAAATATGACCAGTCTAGCTTTTATGGTTGTGAAGAAATCTTTGATGAAAAATTTGATTAAATGGGGACGGACGGACAGACGGAAGGACGGACAGATGGACGGACGGACAGATGTAAACCAGTATACCCCCCACTTTTTCAAAGTGGGGGTATAATGACTGCAACATCATCTAAATATTTAACACATGAAATACTGTTTGTATTCCAAAAATCTCAGCTTCCAAGGTAAGACAAGGGAGATAACCTAAATACACTATTATACCATTTTTAGTTCTACTTTTTTCCCTTGACAATATATTGTACAAGAAAACACAACAAGAGCTGTCGCCTGACAGCATAGCTCGCCTGAATTGGTGATTGCCTGTCACACAGCCGCTATGGTGGTGTGGACTGCTATGCATAAAACTTCATGCAAGCATGTCCATAATGAAAACACATTTATAAACAAAAGCTATCTCAGAAATAAGTCTTAAAATAAAATTAAAATAAAAAAAATGAAATTTCCAAGTCCATGAGCTTGAAGTAAAAAAAAACCCTGACGTGTGTGCGTGTGTGTGTGTGGGGGGGGGGAGGGGGGCTATGTGGACTGCTATGCATAAAACTTCATGCAAGTATGTCCATAATGAAAACACATTTATAAACAAAAGCTATCTCAGAAATAATTAAAATAAAAAAAAATGAAATGAAATTTCAAAGTCCATGAGCTTGAGGTAAAACTGACGGGTAGGAAGGAGACGGGGGGGGGGGGGGGGGGGGGGGGGGGGGGGGGGGGGGGAGCTAGGATGTATCAAAACCCTGAACCATTATCTAACATCAGTCCAAGTATTAGTATCAACTGAGTCCATCATCGTGGCACTGTGAAATTATGTCTTCATAAATATAAAACTTTAACCAAAATCTTTAAGACAAAATTCTAAGTCGATGACCTTGACTTCAAGGTCACCCAGTGGGGTAAGTATAAGGTGTTTTGTAAAAACTCAAAAAAGAGTCTAACACCAGTTCAAGTATAAACTAAATCTCTGCAAAGCATTATGAATCAGTATGCAATTACAAAACTTTAAAAAAGACAAAAATTTCCTAAGTCCCTGACCTTGACATCAAGATCACTGAGCGGGGTTGGGGTAGTACTCTGTAGATCTAACTACAGTGCAAATATAAAAAGAATTCATCTATGGGTTCAGGAGATATGTGTCTTTAAAAAACTTTAATCAAAACATCCAATCAATATAAAGACAATATTCTAAGTCCATGACCTTGACATCAAGGTCACAGAAGGGGGTGGGGGTAGTACCTTCGAAAACTTTAGACCAATATCTAACTTTAGTGCAAGTATCAAAGGAATCCATCCATGGGTTATGGAGATATTGGGCTTTATAAAACTTTAACCAAAACATCCAGTCCAAAAAAAATACCAATTTTCTAAGTCCATGACCTTGACATCAAGGTCACGGAGTGGGGTGGGGGTGGTACCCTGTTAAACCTTAGACCAATATCTAACTACTGTGCAAGTATCAAAAGAATCCATCCATGGGTTAAGGAGATATAGGTCTTTAAAAAACTTTAACCAAAACATCCAATCCGAACGCCGACGCTGACGGGGACGTGGACGCTGACGCGGACGCTGACGCCGTGGTGACAACAATAGCTCTTCCTGAACTTTCATTCAGGCGAGCTAAAAATAGCTTTAAGAACTAATGAAAGGGATTAACTCTAAAACGAAGGAAGGGAGAGCAGCCATTTTTGTACGCGACACATTGTTAGGACTTCATACACATTGCTATGAAGTTTTATAAAGATATACCAAACCGTTATTAGCTCACCTGAGCCGAAGGCTCAGAGGTGAGCTTATAGGATGGGAGTCGAGCCGTGCGTGCGTGCGTGGGTGGGTGGGTGGGTGCGTAAACACTTTCAAACATAAATATCTCAGAGACCAGTGGGCCGATCGCAATCAAATTTTATCTGAAGCATCATTTGGGTGGGGGAAAGGCTGCATTAGGTTTTGGTGCCAATCAGCTCAGAACTCTGGTTTCCATGGGAACAGATAGCCCCCATAAGGTTATAATGGGAAAAATGGCGTCATCACGTTTTCTCGACTGTTTTTGATTAGCTCCTTATCATACTTGCAGGTAATGATGACATACACAAGAGCTTGGATGAGTTCGAAATTTGGCCGGATTCGAGCACAGACTACGGAGTTAGCTGCCCTTGAGCATTTGAAAAAAATCCCATAGTGTTATAATGGGGAAAATGGCGTCATCACGTTTTCTCAACTGTTTTTGCTTAGATCCTTATCATACTTGCAGGTAATGATAACATACATAAGAGCTTGGATGAGTTCGAAATTTGGCCGGATTCAAGCACAGACTACGGAGTTAGCTGCCCTTGAGCGTTTGAAAAAAATCCCATAGTGTTATAATGGAGAAAACAACGTCATCACATATTTTTAGAAAAACTTTGTCATCCCTCTATTGCCTACATTTCTCAACGGATTTTAAAATAACTTCACACAAATGTAGGGCATGACGATATCTCGAGCAAGTTTTACTTTCAGGATGCTGCATCTAAGGTCAAGGTCACTGTGGCTATTTTTAGAAAAACTTTGTCAGTGCTCTAGCACCTACATTTTTCAGCAGATTTTAAAATAACTTCACACAAATGTAGGGCATGACAATATCTCAAGCGAGTTCGACTTTCAGTATGCTGCGCCCAAGGTCAAGGTCGCTGTGGCTATTTTTAGAAAAACTTTGTCATCGCTCTAGCACCAACATTTCTCAGCAGATTTTAAAATAACTTCACACAAATGTAGGGCATGACAATATCTCGAGCAAGATTGACTTTCAGGATGCTGCGCCCAAGGTCAAGGTCACTGTGGCTATTTTTAGAAAAACTTTGTCAACGCTCTAGCACCTACATTTCTCAGCGGATTTTTTAGCTCGCCTGAGCACGAAGTGCTCAGGGTGAGCTTTTGGGATACCGTGATGTCCGTCGTCCGTCGTACGTGTGGACGTCCGGACGGACGTCCGTCCGGACGGACGTCCGTCAACTTTTGCTTGTGTACACTCTAGAGGGCACAGTTTTGATCCAATCTTCATGAAACTTTGTCAGAATGTTTATCTCTATAAAATCTAGGCCAAGTTCAAAA
The DNA here is from genome assembly GCA_963989385.1 of Ctena decussata. Taxonomy (NCBI): domain Eukaryota; kingdom Metazoa; phylum Mollusca; class Bivalvia; order Lucinida; family Lucinidae; genus Ctena; species Ctena decussata. Next base: position 136,204 of record CAXDIV010000113.1, on the reverse strand, counting down.
CTGGGTCATGTCGGGTCAAAAACTAGGTCACTAGGTCAAATCTTAGAAAAACCTTGTGTACGCTCTAGAGGTCACAGTTTTCATCCAAAGTTCATGAAACTTTGTCAGAATGTTTATCCTCATAGTATCTAGGACAAGTTTGAAACTGGGTCACGTCGGGTCTAAAACTAGGTCACTAGGTCAAATCATAGAAAAACCTTGTGTACGCTCTAGAGGGCACAGTTTTGATCCAATCTTTATGAAACTTTGTCAGAATGTTTATCTCCATAAAATCTAGGCCAAGTTCGAAACTGGGTCATGTCGGGTCAAAAACTAGGTCACTAGGTCAAATCTTAGAAAAACCTTGTGTACGCTCTAGAGGGCACAGTTTTCATCCAAAGTTCATGAAACTTTGTCAGAATGTTTATCTCCATTAAATCTAGGCCAAGTTCGAAACTGGGTCATGTCGGGTCAAAAACTAGGTCACTAGGTCAAATCATAGAAAAACCTTGTGTACGCTCTAGAGGGCACAGTTTTCATCCAAAGTTCATGAAACTTTGTCAGAATGTTTATCCTCATAATATGTAGGACAAGTTTGAAACTGGGTCATATCGGGTCAAGAACTAGGTCACTAGGTCAAATCATAGAAAAACCTTGTGTACGCTCTAGAGGACACAGTTTTGATCTAATCTTTATGAAACTTTGTCAGAATGTTTACTTCCATAAACTCTCGGCCAAGTTTGAAAGTAGGTCATGTCGGGTCAAAAACATGGTCACTAAGTCAATTCATAGATAAAAATTGTGTACGCTCTAGAGGACACAGATTTGATCCAAAGTTCATGAAACTTTGTCAGAATGTTTATCCTCATAATATGTAGGATAAGTTTGAAACTGGGTCATGTCGGGTCAAAAACTTGGTCACTAGGTCAAATCTTAGAGAAACCTTGTGTACGCTCTAGAAGGCACAGTTTTCATCCAAAGTTCATGAAACTTTGTCAGAATGTTTATCCTCATAATATCTGGAACAAGTTCGAAACTGGGTCACATAGGGTCAAAAACTAGGTCACTAGGTCAAATCATAGAAAAACCTTGTGTACGCTCTAGAGGACACAGTTTTGATCCAATCTTTATGAAACATTGTCAGATTGTTTATCTCCATAAACTCTAGGCCAAGTTTGAAACTGGGTCATGTCGAGTTATAAACTAGGTCACTAGGTCAAATCTTAGAAAAACCTTGTGTGCGCTCTAGAAGGCACAGTTTTGATCCAAAGTTCATGAAACTTTGTCAGAATGTTTATCCTCATAATATGTAGGACAAGTTTGAAACTGGGTCATGTCGGGTAAAAAATTAGGTCACTAGGTCAAATCATAGAAAAAACATTGTGTATGCTCTAGAGGACACAGTTTTGATCCAATCTTTATGAAACATTGTCAGAATGTTTATCTCTATAAGCTCTAGGCCAACTTCGAAACTGGGTCTTGTTGGGTCAAAAACTAGGTCACTAGGTCAAATCTTAGAAAAGCCTTGTGTACGCTCTAGAAGGCACAGTTTTGATCCAAAGTTCATGAAACTTTGTCAGAATGTTTATCCTCATAATATGTAGGACAAGTTTGAAACTGGGTCATATCGGGTCAAGAACTAGGTCACTAGGTCAAATCATAGAAAAACCTTGTGTACGCTCTAGAGGACACAGTTTTGATCTAATCTTTATGAAACTTTGTCAGAATGTTTACTTCCAAAAACTCTCGGCCAAGTTTGAAAGTAGGTCATGTCGGGTCAAAAACAAGGTCACTAGGTCAAATCATAGAAAAACCTTGTGTACGCTCTAGAGGACACAGTTTTGATCCAAAGTTCATGAAACTTTTTTCAGAATGTTTATCCTCATAATATGTAGGATAAGTTTGAAACTGGGTCATGTCGGGTCAAAAACTTGGTCACTAGGTCAAATCTTAGAGAAACCTTGTGTACGCTCTAGAAGGCACAGTTTTCATCCAAAGTTCATGAAACTTTTTCAGAATGTTTATCCTCATAATATCTCGAAGAAGTTTGAAACTGGGTCACGTCGGGTCAAAAACTAGGTCACTAGGTCAAATCATAGAAAAACCTTGTGTACGCTCTAGAGGACACAGTTTTGATCCAATCTTTATGAAACATTGTCAGAATGTTTATCTCCATAAATTCTAGGCCAAGTTCGAAACTGGGTCATGTCCAGTTATAAACTAGGTCACTTGGTCAAATCTTAGAAAAACCTTGTGTGCGCTCTAGAAGGCACAGTTTTGACCCAAAGTTCATGAAACTTTGTCAGAATTTTTAGCCTCATAATATGTAGGACAAGTTTGAAACTGGGTCATGTCGGGTCAAAAACTAGGTCACTAGGTCAAATCATAGAAAAACCTTGTGTACGCTCTAGAGGACACAGTTTTGATCTAATCTTTATGAAACTTTGTCAGAATGTTTATCTTCATATACTCTCGGCCAAGTTTGAAAGTAGGTCATGTCGGGTAAAAAAAGTAGGTCACTAGGTCAAATCTTAGAAAAACGTTGTGTAAGCACTAGAAGGCATAGTTTTGATCCAATCTTCTTGAAACTATGTCAAAATGTTTATTGTCCGTATATCTAAGCCCCCTATGAAACTGAGTCACGTCGGCTCAAGGTCAAAATTAGAAAAACTTTGTGTACACCCTAGAGGGCACAGTTTTGATCCAATCTTCATGAAACTCTGTCAGAATGTTTATCTTAATGAAATCTAGGTAAAGTTTGAAACTGGGTCGTGTCGGGTCAAAAACTTGGTCACTAGGTCAAATATAAGAACGACTTTGTATACGCTCCAGAGGGCACAGTTTTGATCCAATCTCAATGAAACTGTGTCGGAATATTTATTCTTACAATATCCAGGCCAAGTTTGAAACTGGGTCATGCCGGGTCAAAAATAGGTCAAATGTTAGTATGGTAAAAACTCTTATAAATCTTCACCAGAGCCAGTGAACTGATTAATGCTCAGGTGAGCGATTCAGGGCCACCATGGCCCTCTTGTAAAATAACTTCACACAAATGTAGGGCATGACAATATCTCGAGCAAGTTCGACTTTCAGGATGCTGCGCCCAAGGTCAAGGTCACTGTGGCTATTTTTAGAAAAACTTTGTCAACACTCTAGCACCTACATTTCTTAGCAGATTTTAAAATAAATTCACACAAATGTAGGGCATGACAATATCTCGAGCAAGTTTGACTTTCAGGGTGCTGCACCCAAGGTCAAGGTCACTGTGGCTATTTTTAGTAAAAACTTTGTCATCGCTCTAGCTCCTACATTTCTCAACGGATTATAAATCAACTTCACACAAATGTAGGGCATGACAATATCTCAAACGAGTTTGACTTCCAGGGTGCTGCGCCCAAGGTCAAGGTCACTGTGGCTATTTTTAGAAAAACTTTGTCAGCGCTCTAGCACCTACATTTCTCAATGGATTTTAAAATAAATTCACACAAATGTAGGGCATGACAATATCTCGAGCAAGTTCGACTTTCAGGGTGCTGTGCGTAAGGTCAAGGTCACTGTGGCTATTTTTAGAAAAACTTTGTCATCGCCCTAGCACCTTCATTTCTCCATGGATTTTGAAATAACTTGACACAAATGTAGGGTATGACAATATCTCAAACGAGTTCGACTTTCAGGATGCTGTGCCCAAGGTCAAGGTCACTGTGGCTATTTTTAGAAAAACTTTGTCATGGCTCTAGCACCTACATTTCTCAACGGATTTTAAAATAAATTCACACAAATGTAGGGGATGACAATATCTCGAGCAAGTTTGACTTTTAGGGTGCTGCAATCAAGGTTTTTGATTAGATCCTTATCATACTTGCAGGTAATGATGACATACATAAGAGCTTGGATGAGTTCGAAATTTGGCCGGATTCGAGCACAGACTATGGAGTTAGCTGCCCTTGAGCGTTTGAAAAAAATCCCATAGTCTTATAATGGAGAAAACAACGTCATCACATTTTCATTTTTCATCGGATCCTCTTCATACTTGCAGGTCATGAGGATATGCATAAAAGCTTGGATTAGTTAGCATTTCGGCTAGATCTATGGAGTACCTGCCCTGAGCATCCAAAATATCAATGTCGCCACTTTTTCTTGGTTTCTACTGATCCGATCCTTTTCAAACTTGCAGGTAATGAGGAAATGCATAATATCTTAAACAAGTTCAAATTTTGGCCAGCTCAGGCCAACCACTACGAAGTTAGCTGCCCTTGACAGCTCTGTCTATTGTGCTCTTGATGGGATACTTTTTAAACTTGCATATATTAAATGAGGGCATACATAATGTTTTGGATGAGTTTAATTTTCAGCCTGATTGGACCACTGACTGTGGAGTTAGCTGCCCTTGAGCATCTTAAATATCCCTATAGGTTTACAATGTCTCTCAGGTGAGCAATTGTTGCCCTTTGGGCTACTTGTCTAGTTATGGCGTGTACAAGACCTACAGGGAAAAAATTAATCAAAGGGGCATAACTTCAAAAGTAAGAAAGGGGGAGCAACCATTCTTGTACGCGACACGTTCCCCCACCCTGATACATATGCCTACCAAATTTCATGAAGATATCCCAAATGGTTACTGAGTTATGGCGTGTACAAGAATGTTTACGGACGGACAGACGGACGGACGGACAGCGCCACGACATAATACGTCCGTTTTTTCAAAACGGGCGTATAAAAAATGCATTACATCTGCAAAATTTGAAAAAATGTTTTGTTCAAACTATATATTAAGAATTTAAGACAAGAGCCTAGAGGGAAAACAGTTTTTGATCCAGATGAGGATGCTCATTATAAGCAGCCTCATCCGGAACTACACTGTTGGAAAATTAAATTATTTTCATTTTTGGCACTTTAGGTAACAATATTATAACAATAATGACACCACTGATAGGACTGAAGATCTTATTTCTATAGGATATGCACTGACTACATTTTTATAGTTCTTAAAGAAAGCTTTTTGATGACTTTGATGTTTTTAAGGATGAATTAAGTAACATGTATCAGTGGTAAGTTATATACCCTTCACTGTTTATTTGTGCTGCAATATTAAATGATTACTGCTGGAACTTTTTATGAGGCACCTATATTAATTAGAAATGGAACCAAAATGTGAAGAAACAAAAGGTGATGAAATGAAAAGCAACAAAGCAGAACAGAATTTCTACTGAAATGGAACAAAATCTTAAAAAATACCAAGAAACTGCCACCATCATAAACTGATGTCTACTTCTGCAAGGGAAAGTAAAATACACCATATTTATCCAATACTCTGCTTTATAGGGAGTTTCTGGGTATTTACAAGATCGTTAAGACTTTATCCTAGACATTAAATCTCAAACACACTAATTCTACTAATCCAAGCTACCTGTTTCATAAATATTTTTACCAATTATCCCAGTTTGTTTCCCTGGATGCTAAAAAGAAGAGGGTGGGTGCGTAAATTTACCGGAATGACCAGAACAGACTTAATTACCCGAACGGACCTGTTTTTCTCTATCTCCAGTTGATTTTTATTATATTTACATTAAACACACCTATTTTATATTTTAATGTATTCCGTATGCCCTCTAGCCCAAAATCAATCAGAGATATAGATCTATCAAAATAATCTGTATTTTGCGCTATGGGTAGGCCTGTAAATAGCCTACACGTTTTATTTTAATATCACATCTTATATAATTTGGCTCCGGTAATTAGGCAGTCCGGTAAATGAACGCACCGTGCAGAGGGTCAGTTTTTCATATAGTGCTTGTTGTGACAGACATTTTAGCGGGGGAAATAACGTAAACAAGAGGGCCATGGTGGCCCTGAATCGCTCACCTGAGCATTAATCAGTTCACTGGCTCTGGTGAAGATTTATAGGAGTTTTTACCATACTAACATTTGACCTAGTTTTTGACCCGGCATGACCCAGTTTCAAACTTGGCCTGGATATTGTAACAATAAACATTCTGACACAGTTTCATTGAGATTGGATCAAAACTGTGCCCTCTGGAGCATATACAAGGTTCTTCTTATATTTGACCTAGTGACCAAGTTTTTGACCCGACACGACCCAGTTTCAAACTTTACCTAGATTTCATTAAGATAAACATTCTGACAGAGCTTCATGAAGATTGGATCAAAACTGTGCCCTCTAGGGTGTACACAAAGTTTTTCTAAGATTTGACCTTGAGCCGACGTGACTCAGTTTCATAGGGGGCTTAGATACGGACAATAAACATTTTGACATAGTTTCAAGAAGATTGGATCAAAACGATGCCTTCTAGAGCTTACACAACGTTTTTCTAAGATTTGACCTAGTGACCTAGTTTTTTTACCCGACATGACCTACTTTCAAACTTGGCTGAAAGTTTATGAAGATAAACATTCTGACAAAGTTTCATAAAGATTAGATCAAAACTGTGTCCTCTAGAGCGTACACAAGGTTTTTCTATGATTTGACCTAGTGACCTAGTTTTTGACCCAACATGACCCAGTTTCAAACTTGTCCTACATATATGAGGATAAACATTCTGACAAAGTTTCATGAACTTTGGATCAAAACTGTGCCTTCTAGAGCGCACACAAGGTTTTTCTAAGATTTGACCTAGTGACCTAGTTTATAACTCGACATGACCCACTTTCGAACTTGGCCTAGAGTTTATGGAGATAAACATTCTGACAATGTTTCATAAAGATTGGATCAAAACTGTGTCCTCTAGAGCGTACACAAGGTTTTTCTATGATTTGACCTAGTGACCTAGTTTTAGACCCGACGTTACCCAGTTTCGATCTTGTTCTAGATACTATGAGGATAAACATTCTGACAAAGTTTCATGAACTTTGGATAAAAACTGTGCCTTCTAGAGCGTACACAAGGTTTTTCTAAGATTTGACCTAGTGACAAAGTTTTTGACCCAACATGACCCAGTTTCAAACTTATCCTACATATTATGAGGATAAACATTCTGACAAAGTTTCATGAACTTAGGATCAAAACTGTGTCCCATAGAGCGTACACAAGGTTTTTCTATGATTTGACCTAGTGACCGTGTTTTTGACCCGACATGACCTACCTTCAAACTTGGCCGAGAGTTTATGGAAGTTAGCATTCTGACAAAGTTTCATAAAGATTAGATCAAAACTGTGTCCTCTAGAGCGTACACAAGGTTTTTCTATGATTTGACCTAGTGACCTAGTTCTTGACCCGACATGACCCAGTTTCAAACTTGTCCTACATGTATGAGGATAAACATTCTGACAAAGTTTCATGAACTTTGGATCAAAACTGTGCCTTCTAGAGCGTACACAAGGCTTTTCTAAGATTTGACCTAGTGACCTAGTTTTTTACCCAACAAGACCCAGTTTCAAAGTTGGCCTAGAGTTTATAGAGATAAACATTCTGACAATGTTTCATAAAGATTGGATCAAAACTGTGTCCTCTAGAGCATACACAAGGTTTTTTCTATGATTTGACCTAGTGACCTAGTTTTTGACCCGACGTGACCCAGTTTCAAACTTATCCTTGATATTATAAGGATAAACTTTCTGATTAAGTTTCATGAACTTTGGATGAAAACTGTGCCTTCTAGAGCGTACACAAGGTTTTTCTAAGATTTGACCTCGTGACCTAGTTTTTGACCTGACATGACCCAGTTTCAAACTTGGCCTAGAGTTTATGGAGATAAACATTCTGACAAAGTTTCATAAAGATTGGATCAAAACTGTGTCCTCTAGAGCGTACACAAGGTTTTTCTATGATTTGACCTAGTGACCTAGTTTTAGACCCGACGTGGCCCAGTTTCGAACTTGTCCTAGATACTATGAGGATAAACATTCTGACAAAGTTTCATGAACTTTGGACAAAACTGTGCCTTCTAGAGCGTACAAAAGGTTTTTCTAAGATTTAACCTAGTGACCTAGTTTTTGACCCGACATGACCCAGTTTCAAACTTGGCCTAGATTTTATGGAGATAAACATTCTGACAAAGTTTCATAAAGATTGGATCAAAACTGTGTCCTCTAGAGCGTACACAAGGTTTTTCTATGATTTGACCTAGTGACCTAGTTTTAGACCCGACGTGACCCAGTTTCGAACTTGTCCTAGATACTATGAGGATAAACATTCTGACAAAGTGTCATGAACTTTGGATGAAAACTGTGTCCTCTAGAGCGTACACAAGGTTTTTCTAAGATTTGACCTCGTGACCTAGTTTTTGACCCGACATGACCCAGTTTCGAACTTGGCCTAGATTTTATGGAGATAAACATTCTGACAAAGTTTCATAAAGATTGGATCAAAACTGTGTCCTCTTGAGCGTACACAAGGTTTTTCTATGATTTGACCTAGTGACCTAGTTTTAGAACGGACGTGACCCAGTTTCGAATTTGTCCTAGATACTATGAGGATAAACATTCTGACAAAGTGTCATGAACTTTGGATGAAAACTGTGCCCTCTAGAGCGTACACAAGGTTTTTCTAAGATTTGACCTAGTGACCTAGTTTTTGACCCGACATGACCCAGTTTCAAACTTGGCCTAGATTTTATGGAGATAAACATTCTGACAAAGTTTCATAAAGATTGGATCAAAACTGTGTCCTCTAGAGCGTACACAAGGTTTTTCTATGATTTGACCTAGTGACCTAGTTTTAGACCCGACGTGACCCAGTTTCAAACTTGTCCTAGATACTATGAGGATAAACATTCTGACAAAGTGTCATGAACTTTGGATGAAAACTGTGTCCTCTAGAGCGTACACAAGGTTTTTCTAAGATTTGACCTTGTGACCTAGTTTTTGACCCGACATGACCCAGTTTCGAACTTGGCCTAGATTTTATGGAGATAAACATTCTGACAAAGTTTCATAAAGATTGGATCAAAACTGTGTCCTCTTGAGCGTACACAAGGTTTTTCTATGATTTGACCTAGTGACCTAGTTTTAGAACGGACGTGACCCAGTTTCGAACTTGTCCTAGATACTATGAGGATAAACATTCTGACAAAGTGTCATGAACTTTGGATGAAAACTGTGCCCTCTAGAGCGTACACAAGGTTTTTCTAAGATTTGACCTAGTGACCTAGTTTTTGACCCGACATGACCCAGTTTCGAACTTGGCCTAGATTTTATGGAGATAAACATTCTGATTAAGTTTCATAAAGATTGGATCAAAACTGTGTCCTCTAGAGCGTACACAAGGTTTTTCTATGATTTGACCTAGTGACCTAGTTTTAGACCCGACGTGACCCAGTTTCGAACTTGTCCTAGATACTATGAGGATAAACATTCTGACAAAGTTTCATGAACTTTGGATGAAAACTGTGCTCTCTAGAGCGTACACAAGGTTTTCCTAAGATTTGACCTAGTGACCTAGTTTTTGACCCGACATGACCCAGTTTCGAACTTGGCCTAGATTTTATAAAGACTAACATTCTGACAAAGTTTCATAAAGATTGGATCAAAACTGTGGCCGCTAGAGTGTACACGAGCAAAAGTTGACGGACGTCCGGACGGACGGACGTCCGGACGTCCGGACGGACGTACGACGGACGACGGACATCAGGGTATCCCAAAAGCTCACCCTGAGCACTTCGTGCTCAGGCGAGCTAAAAATAATCATAGAACAAAGCATTGGAATCAAAGGCTAGCTAACATATCTTGATTTGGACATATTTAAGGCTTCATTTTTTTATGGCATTTGTGAGTCATATACTAACTGAATTATGCTGCAAGATTTAAATTTAATTACTATGATAATTCTTTTGATTAACTAGTGTTCTGAAAGATAAACAGTTATCTCCAGAACCAAAAAAGCATTATGTTGTTATAAGTCTAATTAAGAAAATGGCTTCCAGTGCTGTCAGCTTATTTGGCGCACTTAAGCAAAGAATCATTAACTGTGTAAATTAGAACAATAAAAAATAAACAACAGATATTGTGTTTATAAAGTACAATAATCACCCTTTATTTCATCTAAAAAAATCCACCATCTGGTATTGATCACAATATGAATAGAAACTCAAAACTCGTGTACTATTGTACATGAGGGACCCCGTTTTTGTCGGCCAATTCGACGCAGCTTCTGAAAATGTCTTATTCCTGACAAAAATAATGGGCTAAAGGACCTGGTATGATAAGGGCCATTTTTGGCCCGCACTCAAATTCTCTTAAAATTGTATGGTTTCTATTGCTTATCATTGGAGCGTATGGGAACAAACAGAAATTATATGTTTCATTTTTGTTAATTCTCAGAATAACATGATTTCTGACATGCCTATCTTGGTTCAATAATATGAAGGACAATTGCAAGAAAAACTGAGTTTAATCACTTTTCCTTAAAAGAAATAAGTCATTTATAATAGCCTTTGAAAGCTCTTGATAATAGGCCTTTGATGAAATGCTTATACGTATGGTACCACGGCTAATTACCTTTGCACTGCACAAGGCCTGTCAAGGTACCCCACCCACTCAAGTTTGCAAGTCAAGAGACGCTAACCGTAAAAATTCCAACAGATCAAAATGAAATGTGTACCAAATTATTCCTTGTGTTCTAACTAAGAAAATGAATACTCACAACATATGTTTATTTTGTCTATGAGCGGAGATATGGGCGTTTTTGTGTTGAGAAAACAGGGAAAATGTTCCAAACACTGCCAGTTTTGGTAACAAAAAGTTAAAAATAAACATTGAGCCCGGTCTCCAGCACATTTAATATTTTCATCAGGGCTTCCGTTAACGGGCGTATGGCCGTATATTACGCCCAGGATTTGCTCCCGTACGTCGAGAAATTGGACCGCTGGCGTCTGGCATACGCCCGATAATTGTTACATACGGCCGTTTGATCTTGTCCCGACGTATAAAATATCGCCACTGTCTTTAAAATTCTAGCACGTGTCATAATTAATCGGATTAACGCAGGTGTCAGCCAGACGAAAAGACCGCCTACGGGCCAATCGAGATTGTCCGTATGGAGCACTGAACCAGGTAACATATATGTCGGGACCGCCTACCTGTCAAAAACGATTATCAAAATAACGCCCACTCGTAGATTCAACCTCTTACGGCAGTCTGCAAAACAACTTATCAAATCTTTTGGATGAAAAGTGTCCGTCTATTTTTACGATCGCCAGAATGTAACTGACCTGTTTGTGTAAGGCGTATTCCGACTTCAAAAGTTTGTGAATGTATCCATAACACACGAATACTGAAGCATGTATTGACAAACTCTATCCAAAGTTTTTAAGAACATAACATTCATATTAACGCTTGCCCTTACAACGAAGGTCTTGTCATGATCCATACTGTCGTCAATGGAGTTTTTAGGAATACAAACCTCTTCTGCGAAAAGTGTTGATTCAAAGCGAAGATACACTGTTAATATTGTTAGTCGCTATTTCCGACGTGTTATGGTTGTACGCTCTGGTACTATACATTGTTTTGATTAATGGTACTATTAAAATACGAATACTGAAACGTCCATTTCGCCGATTTCCTAGTTGTATCGTCATATCGTCATGCAACCCAGTGCGAAAATAATGCCGTACAGTGTGCACAGAAATAGCGCATTCTGATCAAGGTCTACGCGATTTTATATACGGTAGCACTGATATACAATTACCTGCACGTTTATGGGTCAAGCACGTTTTCTCTTTGATGTAAAGATCAAAGATGCCGCTGCGAGTATATACGCGTGCCGTACGCAGTGTCATACCGTGAGACAGGTACCTCAGTACACATACCGATAACTAACAATCGTATCAGCCAGCGCAACTAAGCAGTCAGACCGGTCTTTCTTGTTTGCATCTAACATGAATAATAATTAACATCGACCTAGCGACAACCGAGTTCTTCGGTGGAAGCGTGTTATCAAACATTCCGTAAGTCACCGTATTTCCGACGCGGCCCATTAAGGGAATATTATGCAATAGCAGACAGTGCAACGGCGAGTCTTCAGAGGACTTGCGTATTGTTCACTCACAAACAGGAATGACTCTGATTAGACTGCGTTCCGTAAGTCACCGTATTTCCGACGCGGCCCATTTGGCGGCAATGAAAGGGAATATTATGCAATAGCAGACAGTGCAACGGCGAGGACTTGCGTATTGTTCACAAACAAACAGGAATGACTCTGATTAGACTGCGAAAATGCTCAGGCTTCCTTTCGAAGATCAAAAAGGGCACTACAGCAAGGGAGAGAGAGAGAGGGACGTGTAAGGGGGGGGGGGGGGGGAATAACCATGTATAAGTCATTCCTAAAAACTTCCAAAAAATTCTCTCAATACGTCCAAATCTGACACCATGGAAGTCTGGACTTCCAAATTGTGAAAGTTAGTGGAAGCCCTGTTTTCATGGCATGTAAATATATTGAAATTATGTCCGCATATAAAATATAAAATGTGCTGGAGGCCGGGCTCATATATTTTGAAAGCTACAAAAGCTACCAAATTCGTTTTTTTCGTCAGAATCCGCTGGGGGTATGGGTATATTCCACATTAAAAACATAAATATTTTACGCAAGAACTGGTTGATTTTGTAGTTGCTGTTGCATTGAAGGTTAGAACTTTCCTATGAATGCATTTTAATTATCGAAATTAAACTTTTGAAAAATGAGTTTTCTGGGGGCCAAATATGGGCCTTATCATACCAGGTCCTTTGTGAAACAGACTATAATCATGACATCACTCTGTGGGCTGCAGAATGGCTGCAGAAGGAGCTTGTGGAAAGTTTCAACAATTATTTGCTTTAGCAATGTTAAATCATGATCCTTTGGGCATTAGCTGAGTGAGTTATTTTATAATTCACTTCTTTACAATGTGCAAGGCATGAAAGAGTGATAATTATCATTTACAAATGCTGCTGAAATGAGTTGACCTATATTCATGATGTATACTCAGAACCACTGTGTTTGTAAACAAAGACTGCAAAATACAGTGTGTATTCAACTTCATATGCCAAGCTGCAAGTAACATTCGTTGCATGACAACTGCAAATAACTGCATAAAACCAAGTGCAACTAACCCCTCTAGCCATAAATGATCTTTACCGCATATAAAGATGACTGCTTGGAAAACGGCCGAAAAAAATCAGCACGTGTTTAACGGTAAATGACGTGACAGATCCAATGTGCCCTGAATAAGCCGATGCGCCGCATAGGCCGACAAGACAGTCCCCATGGAAATTTTAAGTGATTTTCTCGGCATGCTTAGTCTTCGAAAAAAAGTGGACAAAAATGTTGGTTCATGCACTGTCTTGCTCATGAAAATTTCTGAAGTTGACAGGCATGTAGCTGTTAACCTTCCAATTGAGTTTTATAACTTCAGAATATTTATCAAACATCGTTTATTGCCAAATTCCTACAAATCGATCTTGACGGAAGACAAGACCCTCATCTCTTCCAACAATCTATTGACACGGGTGAAATCCCCAAGGAATAGTCTCTTGCAAATATATGCCCGCTCTTCAAAAAAGGAGATAGGTCTTTGGCTTGCAATTACCGACCGGTTTCTCTAACTTGTGTACCATGCAAGTTACTCGAACACATTGTCTGCTCTAATATTATGGCGCATTTGGATGAACATAAACTTTTGTCAGACAGACAACATGCATTTCGGAAGAAACATAGTTGCGAAACTCAATTGATCACAGTTATAAACGACTGGGCTAAAATCTTGGATAAGGGTGGTCAGGTAGACACTTTTATCTTGGACTTCGAGAAAGCTTTTGACACTCCCCCTCATGAATTACTTAAATGTAAGCTATTCGGCTATGGTATTGGTGGGAAGACTCTGAAATGGATAGATTCTTTTCTCTGTTACAGGCAGCAGTGTGTGGTGGTAAATGGAGTTAAGTCGGATTGGGCCCCGGTTTTGTCGGGTGTCCCCCAGGGCACCGTACTTGGACCACTGTTATTCTCGTTGTACATTAACGATATAATAGAAAATATTGACTCGGAATTAAGACTTTTTGCTGACGACTGTGTTTGTTATCGTGTAATCAGAGATATTGAAGACACAACTAGAAGTGTTTTTCAGAGAAAAACTGATGTCCCCCCACCAGCCCATTTCCCATCCTCTCTAATGAATAAAGAGCCTGTACAAATAAAAGATTTATGCAATTTGGAGAAAATCCATCCACTAATTCTGAAGGTATCCTACATGGAAAACTATGTCCTTGACAAATGGGTGAAGGTCACCAACTACATGTACTAAACATGTTTTAAGCCTGTCACTATATATTCATGCAAGTCTGATGAATATCCATCAACTGGTTCAAGATATAACTCATTTTTAAGAGAAAAAAAAAAGGATTTGTAAGTTAGCTTTTGACTGTGAAAACAGGGTCAAAGTAAACTCTTGAGATTGTCCCAAAAGTATATCTATGAAAGTAAAGTGGAAATCAAGCCAAAGGCTAGTTATATATTATCAATTTTAGTGAAATTTTCACTTATCTAAGTCCTCTTATGGCCTTGAAAAGGAGGTCAAGGTCACCAAGCACTGATCAGCTCTTAGGCTAGTCCAAGTGATGTATCCATGCAAGTTTGGTAAAACTCCATCAACTGGTTCATGAGATATTGTAGGTACAAGAAATTGTAATCTAAGTCCTCCAGTGACCCTGAAAATGAGGTCAAGGTCACCAAACTCTTAATCAGCTCTTAAGCTTGTCCCAATGATGTATCCATGCAAGTTTGGTGAAATTCCATCCATTTGTTAAGGAGATATAGTGCATACAAGAAATTGTCATCTAAGTCCTCCAGTGACCTTGAAAATGAGGTCAAGGTCACCAAAATTTAATCAGCTCTTAAATTTGTCCCAATGATGTATTTATGCAAGTTAGATGACATTCCATCCATAAGTTCGGGAGAAATAGTGCATACAAGAAACTGTCATCTAAGTCCTCCAGTGACCTTGAAAATGAGGTCAAGGTCACCAAAATCTAATCAGCTCTTAAACTTGTCCCAGTGATATATCCATGCAAGTTTAATGAAATTCCATGTGTTGGTTCAAGAGATATTGCGTATACAAGAAATTGTCATCTTAGTCCTCCAGTGACCTTGAAAATGAGGTCAAGGTCACCAAAATCTATTCAGCTCTTGAATTTGTCCCAATGATATATTCATGCAAGTTTGGTGAAATTACATTTATTAGTTCAAGAGATATCCCACATACAAGAATCTGTCACACTGACTCCCAGTGACCTTGAAAATGAGGTCAAGGTCACCAAAATCTAGTCAGCTCTTAAACTTGTCCAGATGATATATATATGCAAGTTTGGTGAAATTCCATCAGTTGGTTCAAGAGATACCGCGCATACAAGAATCTCTCACACCGACTCTCAGTGACCTTGAAAATGAGGTCAAGGTCACCAAAATCTAATCAGCTGTTAAATTTGTCCCAATGATGTATCCATGCAAGTTTGGTGAAATTCCATCGGTTGGTTCAAGAGATATTGCGCATACAAGAAACTGTCATCTAAGTCCTCCAGTGACCTTGAAAATGAGGTCAAGGTCACCAAAATCCAATCAGCTCTGAAACTTGTCCCAATGATATCTCCATGCAAGTTTGGTGAAATTCCATCCATTGGTTCAAGAGATATCGCGCATACAAGAAATCTGTCACGCCGATGCCGACGGGATCCGCACTGAAACCAATATGTCCCCCCTCACCTTTGGTGGGGGGACATAATGAAACTTCAGGAGGATATAGATCGTTTAGGTTGTTGGGCAAGGAGTTGGGGCATGAGATTTCAACCTGTCAAATGCAACATAATGCAAATTACAAGGAAACCGATCAAGAAGATCAATGCTTCCTACACCTTAGAGGGAACGGTCCTCAATAATGTAGAAACTATCAAGTATCTCGGCATAACCATTGCCAATGATTTGAAATGGAACACTCATGTCAGCAATATTTGCACAAAGGCTAATAGGACCCTCGGCTTCCTCAGACGTAACTTGGCAGCATGTTCACAAGATGTTAAAGAGTCAGCATACAAGGGACTGGTGCGCCCAGTCCTGGAGTATGGCAGTTCAGTTTGGGACCCTCGGAGTATACTTCTTCAAGATGAACTTGAGAAGGTGCAGAAAAGGGCAGCTAGATTTGTAACGGGAAATTACACATATGAAACTGGGAGTATGACTGGCATTCTGGAGAAACTTAAGTGGGAATCCCTAAAAAAGAGAAGGAAAGATAGTAGACTCATAATACTGTACAAAGGTCTGAGGGGTGCAGCCAGTATACCCATAAATGACCTTGTTCCCCCAAGTAGGCGTACCAGGAATCATCATTCCCTGGCATTTCAAACCCCATTGGCTGGGACTGACATTTACAAGTCCAGTTTCTTCCCCCAGACTTTTAGAGATTGGAATTCCCTGGAAGATTCACTTATTTCCGCTGCTGAGGGTGCAGAGGATTCAGTTACTAAGTTTACTTCTCTTATAAGGGCTTGGCAGGGTTCTCACTTGAATTTTAAAAATAGGAGTCCGGGACTCCTCCTTTTCCAAAAATAGGAGTCCCATCTGAAAAGTAGGAGTCCCATCCTGAAAAATTGGAGTCCCATATGTTTAAACATAAAATTTAGCTTATAAATAATCTTATTTGTCTTCTGATATTGTCCCTGAGGGATACAAAAGATGAATCGGGCCTGTACAGGACTGGACCGGGGAAGGGCATTGCTTTTGTGATTGGACATCAAATGATTATGTTATAGAAATGTAAAAAGATATGACATTGACAATTATTTTGTAAATCTTCCATTTAAGTCAAAGGTATTGATTTACTTTTCCCTTCAGCATAAGTGTAATATGTAACAGCTACAGTTCAGTACTATTCACTGATGTCCAGTCCACTGCAACATTGCTTTCAGTAATAATTACAGCCTATCTCAAGCACCCCCCCCCCCCTCGGCGCACCTCACCCCACCCGCTGACATTCAAACGCAGAAATCCGTCTACATGTATTTTGCCTTTCTTAATTTGAGACACAGACTGATTGTTTATGTCCAAATCCAGTTTGATTTACCTTGAATGAATGTGTACCTGTCGTTAAATCTTCCTTTGTTTACTGAATTATACATTAACTGTGAATATCTGCGCATATCTGTATCAATAAGAGTTCGTATACCGAGTGTTGAACTCGCGGGTTTCCCAAAACGTTATTTATAGATCTCACTGGTACTCGTTCAGCACGTGGTGTGCGAGATATGGCGGGAAACAGACTAAAAATGGCGGGAAAGAATTTTAAAGTGCACGAACCGATGATCTAAAAAGTCACCCGTTTCCGGGAATTGCAACAACTGGCCTTGCTAAAATATAGTATAATTACCTCTGACGGCCGCTTCTAGCAACTTGAAATTACCGATTGCATTTTCCAAGTTAAAAAAAACTGATTTAATATACACGTGTAACACCCATCAAGCGCAGCGCACAATCGTACTTCAAACAGTCGAGAAATAGAAAACGTGCCGTAGAAAAGGTCATACTTCGGCAGGCTAGATCTACCTGAAAATCAAAATTTTCGCGTAAAAGATGCTGAGAACTCTTTTGTGAGATGGCAGTTGCCCCTCTCGGGCTCTCATCCCATTGGCGAGAGTAAAATATTATAATTTCAATTTGCTGACACAGCCACTGTAAAAGTCCCACCTTCTGTCAATTAATGCGATGCGGTACTTCTTAAAGACTAATTTGACCGATCATGCGAGGCGGTAGATCTAAGACAAAGATACCGTGTTGACCCAATTTGTTTATATTGATCAAAAGATCGCCGGTTATTAGCGATTAAGAAAGAAATACTGACACGTGCCCTGCTACGGTAGTGGGGATTAGGAATGTGTGGAATTCCAGGTAAATAACAGGTAGCATTTACGACGATTTTAAATGTGTGAGAAACGTGTCTACTTCACAACTTGTGAAAACTGACATTTAGGAGATTTTAAAGGAGTACAGTCGGAAAATTACTGCGTCCGCGGGAATCCTCGGAAGGCAATTATTGGCGTCCGGGCCGGAATTTTCGCGTCCAGGGACGCCGAATTCTGCGTCCCCGAGAACCCTGGCTAGGGACTAGCTTCCCTGATTCACAGGTCCTGGGGAATGATTGTCCTTGGACGTAGAGTGAGTGGTTGCAGATTCGTACAGTTTTACATGTGTTTTTACTGTATTTTTCTTACACTTGAGAATTACTATTTTATATGTCAGCGTCAACCTAATACACATTTCTTGTTTATTTTGAAGAGTTAAAATTAGATCCAGCTTTGGTACCCGGCTCGGGGGCTAACATAAGGCAGCTGCCGGAAAAGAGGAGAATTTTTCTTGACACAGTTTGCAGATTCGTACACCACTATATTTGCATAACAAAACAAAAGCCAGATAAAGCAGCATTGTTTTGAACAAAACTAATATATTTCAGAAAGACGTGCAAAACATCAACGCCGACTATCAGTAAGAAAGTAAGATTTTAAGCACTTCAGTATAACTGGTACGACGAATTACCGACAACGTCTGTAAGAATAACAGAACTGAATCGAATGAGTCAGCGAGCGGGACTCAGCTCAGAAAATGGAAATTTTAAAATATTCATGACATTTTGCACTGATGTAAATGTTTGTACCTTAAAGTAGAATGGTTGTCTCAACATCTGTTATTAAAATAAGCTGTGGACTTGGCCATTCTGCTCCTCGATCATGAAATAAAACTGCTGTATCAGAGAGGCAGCAGTGAAGCCTGTCGGAAAAAATCGTCTGCAATGAGTGAAATCTACAAGGCACGCGCAATCGTGCACTGAAAATGATTGACACGATAGATTGTGTACACAGTCGTAAAATAAATTTCTTTTTAATTGACATGATGCATTCAGTAGAGGCCATAAAACTCCAAGTGTACGAATCTGCAACCTGTACGAATCTGCAACCTGTCGCTCTATCACCAGTAAACAATTCTGATTCTGATTCTCACTTGAGAATTATCTGGCTAATAACAAGAATACTGTGTAAAAGAAACGTTTGAAGCTTTACGTTAATAATGGCAGGGCCAAAACTGACAGAAAAATAAAATAATGAATTTCATTTTTCTTCCTTGTTTTCTTCTTGAGACAACTTTTGGAATGTCGCAAAATCACCATACACCGTGTACAACATGTACAATGTGTATTTTTTTCTGGTCCATGGAAATACCGAAAACACGGAAATTCCGAGTACTTTGGGTGTTGTGTGGCATACCTCCCCTTGCACGCTAGCGATTACGATGGTGATGGTAATGCAGATCACAACTCACTAACAGTTAAACTGGATGATTGGACTGAGGCTCCCCGCTTCTGTTGTTTCACGTATGTCAATAACTTGGTTGATGACATAAAGGCTAATCCCAGAGACTTCTACCGGTACATTAATAGTCAAAGAAAGATACTCAAGGTATTCCACCACTGAAGAAGAGAAATGATGGTGGTGTTGCCGATTCAGAGTTGGAACAGGCTGATGAATTTAATGGTCAGTTTTCGGATGTGTTTAATAAAAGTGAACACACCCAAGTTCCTAATCGCTCGGCTCCTTTCATGGAGAATAGAGAAAGTACAGAGGACTGCTGCACGCTGGACCTGCAGACGCTGGCGCAACCAGAGCCATGTAAGCGACATGCTAGAGGAACTTGAATGGCCAGATCTGCAGGAACGGCGGCAACAGGCTTCTCTATCTCTGTTCTGCAAAATTCATAATAACCAGGCAATAGTTAATAAGGATAAGTATCTGTCTGAGTCCGGTAGAGGGAAGATGAGAACAAGATCCCACCCCTTTCAGTATCACCGTCCAGTTGCTTATTCTGACGGTTTGAAACATTCCTTCTTCCCCAGGTCAATTGCAGCTTGGAATGGGCTTACAACTGAAGCTGTGTCTGCGGAGACAGTTGAGGAGTTTAAGTCCAAAATAGTGTAAACCTCGGGTTGGGCAGGGATAGAGCATGTAATGCCTATCCCTGAGGACTTCTTGTAAATAGTTTTAACTCTGTGTGGCCTTGTCATAGGTAAATACTTTTTTTTTTTTTTTTTTTTTGAAACTTATGCGCCACACCCCGCGCCTGCCATCATGGTCAGTTACTGACCGAGAGCAGTATCGAGAGAAAGAAAGAAAGAAAGAAAGGACATTCGTGTCTCGGCTGAAGGTGTAACTAAACTTCTTAAGGGCTTGAACCCATCGAAAGCTTTAGGACCTGATAAATTGCATCCTAGAGTCTTAAAAGAACTAGCATCTGAATAAGGACCAATGTTTGCTCACCTCTTCCAACAATCTATTGATACGGGTGAAATCCCAAAGGAATTGTCTCTCGCAAATGTATGCCCGCTCTTCAAAAAAGGAGATAGGTCTTTGGCTTGCAACTACCGACCGGTTTCTCTAACTTGTGTACCATGCAAGTTACTTGAACACATTGTTCGCTCTAATATTATGGCACATTTGGATGAACATAAACTTTTGTCAGACAGACAACATGCGTTCCTGAAGAAACAGTGTTGTGAAACTCAGTTGATCACGGTTATAAATGACTGGGCTAAAATCTTGGATAAGGGCGGTCAGGTTGACACTATTGTCTTGGACTTCGAGAAAGCGTTTGACACCCCCCTCATGAATTACTTAAATGTAAGCTATATGGCTATGGTATTGGTGGTAGGACTCTGAAATGGATAGATTCTTTTCTCTGTTACAGGCAGCAGCGTGGTAGTTAATGGAGTTAAATCGGTTTGGGTCCCGGTGTTGTCGGGTGTTCCCCAGGGCACCGTGCTTGGACCGTTGCACATTAACGATATAACAGTAACTATTGACTCGGGATCAAGCCTTTTTGCTGACGACTGTGTTTGCTATCGTGAAATCAGAGATAGTAAAGACACATTGGAACTTTAGGAGGATATAGATCGTTTAGGGTGTCGGGCAAGGAGTTGGGGCATGAGATTTCAATCGGCCAAATGCAATATGCAAATCACAAGGAAACGGATGAAGAAGATCAATGCTTCCTACACCTTAGAGGGAACGGTCATCAATAACATAGAAACTATCAAGTACCTCGGCATAACCATAACCAATGATTTGAAATGGAACACACATGTCAAAAATAATTTCACAAAGGCTAACAGGACCCTTGGCTTCCTCAGACGTAACTTGGCAGCATGTCCACAAGACGTTAAAGAGTCCACATACAAGGGACTGGTGCGTCCAGTCTTGGATTATGGCAGTTCAGTTTGGGACCCTCAAAGTATACTTCTTCAAGATGAACTTGAGAAGGTGCAGAAAAGGGCAGCTAGATTTGTAACGGGGATTTACACATATGAAACTGGGAGTATGACTGGCATTCTGGAGAAACTTAAGTGGGAATCCATGAAAAAGAGAAGGAAAGATAGTAGACTCATAATGCTTTACAAAAGTCTAAAGGGTGCAGCCAGTATACCCATAAATTACCCTGCTTTCCCAAGTAGGCGTACCAGGAATCATCATTCCCTTGCATTTCAAACTCCATTGGCTGGGACTGACATTTACAAATTTAAAGAGCAACCACACCCCAGGAACCGACCGAATCAGGCCGGGCCGGGTAGCGCAATCGGTAGGGCACCTGACTCGTAAGTCAGAGGTCCTGGGTTCGAATCCCGGTCTGGCCACATAATTTCGTTTCTCCTTCCGCTGATTCAAGAAGGGCAGTTGTTAGTTACTGGCGAAAGTATGTGCACTTAGTACTGGTTAACCGCTTAGGAGGTCTAAGCCTGCCCAGGAATAGTGTGGTTAGGTTAACTGACCGTCCCGACATGACCTTAGTTGTTTACCGTGGACGTTAAGCATAAAATCAACCAACCAACCGACCGAATCAGATCCCAAACCCCACCCCCATTACCAAAGGGAAAGATCGACAAAGACATCCCAACAAACAATAAATTACAAGTGATTACAAGTCCAGTTTCTTCCCCCAGACTAGAGATTGGAATCCCTTGGAAGATTCCATTATTTCTGCTGCTGAGTGTGCAGAGGATTCAGTTACTAATTTTACTTCTCTTGTAAGGGCTAGAGACTAGCTTCACTGATGCACAGGTCCTGGTGAATGATTGACGTACCACCAGTAAACAATTCTGATTCCGATTCTGTATGTTCCCTCGTAGAAGATCTCAAGTGTGTATGTGTATATCTCACATATATACGTAACCAAATGAGGGAACGGCATTTATTTTAACGTTCTCCAACTATCATTTCCCCCTTGTCCATAGTTTATAGGAATAGATTGCCAGCCGAGGTTGTCATGCTGCCTACACTTGAAAAGTTCAGTGTGGCTTTTCAGTCCCTGGACCACCGTCTGCCTTAATACAACAACGAAACTGTTTTAACCTGTTTTTAAACTCTGCACTTGTACTTTTAACACTATCACCTTTTAACTTTTTCTTTTTCTGTTCTTGCATTTGGATTTTACGTCGCAATTAACCGGCACATAATTCTCGCGAGGGAGTGCTGCAGTATGGAAAGATAGATAGATAGATAGATAGATACCTGATTCAAAACATACTAACAGATACCTTTTTTATCTAGTTAAAAGTATCTAAATAAAGCACAGACGTACATAGGCATAGACAAATACACAGTAACAGAGACAGGCACACAGACAGAGACAGACATCGACAACAGACATTAGCATAAAGATGGAGGGGATGAGAGCAGTGTCTCAGTAGTATTTTTAAGGATGTCCCATTATTATGATCACGAACGTATCTACATACATACATACATAGTATATAGGAGGTCATAGGATCAAGTCCCCTCCCCAGCCTCTCATAAGTCAAAGTAAAAAGTATGCAAAGACCAGGAACTGAAACAATCAAAATCCAAATCCAGCCCTCAAACCATAGTTGGAAACAATTAAGATTACAAATAATCAAGATACAGAGAACATATGGCCAACCGAGTGAGCAGCTTGTTCCCAAAAGGTGGCAACTCAGCATCCCAAACCGAACCAAAAATAATAAGAACATACATAAGGTAAAACATCACAGAAACTCTGACACCAAAAACAGGCAACAGAGAACCACAACAGAACTACCGCCTTGGAACGGTCAGTAATGAATTACTGGGGGCTTTAAATCGATTTTACGGGCCCAACCTCACCCTCAGTTTCTGAAGTGGTAAAAAATATTTAGTTGGTTGTTCGGTTCGCATGATAACCCTATAACTCGTCAATGAATCATCACGGTAAACACATAAATCAAATTTCAACACCATGAAGAAGCAAAGACGAGGACTCAACAGATACAACGGGCCGTCTGACAGGTGGAGATCCCTGGCCTGCCAAACAACCCCACTGGAAATCTGAATCAAAAGAAGGTCACCAGTTGAGCCCCGGTGGACCAAGCAACAGACAAAAAGGCTCCGGTCCCAAAGCAAGCATTTTAATGAGAAAGTCCGAAAATTATGATCACAAATCAAGGACAGTGACAAATTCACAAATCACAGTCATTGAATCTTACTTAATCACAGAAACTGGATTTTATTCGCAATCAGAGACAATGATACCCCTGTTTTAGGTCACATACGACCTTTTCATTTATAACAAATCGCAGAATGTAAGAAAAGCCAGTGTCAAGTCACAAAAGTAAGTATTCCCCCCCCCCTCCAAACACACACACGAACATCCCCTATTCTTAAGCTTCAGGTTTACGCCAATGTAAAGACGACGGCGTTATACTTTGGGACGAGTCATTTATTATCAGCTGGCAGGCCGGGTATATTCGGGGAGGGTAGGGGTAGAGCTGCAACGATTCACCCAACGACCGATTCGATTCGATTTCGATTTCAGACACCTCGATTCGATTAATTCGATTCGATTCATGATTGATTTTATGCTACCTTAATTCATCATGTTTATGACTTTATTTTATTTTTATTTACACTTCTATTTATCTTAGGGGTGCATCTTTGAGCACAGGTTTCTGCGAGTCATCGTTAGACGCCATTTTGATAACCCTACCGATAAGGAAACGAAACACCCGTATTGATTGGATGACCTAATTATTACTGACCAATCGTACGTTACGTTATAAACAGCGTTATAATATTAAGAGCGGGTCTAAAACACGGACTTCCGTTTTAATTGAGGGCCCATGCGGGGGGTTGTGAATCGAATAGAAATTAGTGGAGTTGTTATCGGAATTGAATCGGCCCTTGTGAACCGGATTTTCGATGCATCGAAGTGAATCGTTGCACCTCTAGGTAGGGGGCGGGTGTGTGAAATCGTTAGCCCTATTAGGGGTTAGAATTCTCCCTTTAAAATGTCGCAGCTCTATGGCGAAGCATGCCAGCCGGACCCCTATTACTCCAACATTTTCAATTTAATTTAATTAAATGCTTCTAAACTTAAGACTTCAAAATATTTACAAACACACACAATTTGGCCACTACATATCAGGAAAAAATATTTTCATTGATTTCCTAGAAGGACAGTATACAGTGGTCTATAAAATCATGTCGATTAGATGATTTCGTTTTCAAGTAGATGTAACGCTAGCCTGGGTCCAGTCGTCAATATTGTTTTTAATCCTATTGTAAAAAAGAATAAATAAAATTATAATTAATAATCTTTTGTAAATATTTAATTAACCTTTTGTAAATATATCATTTTTGGTCAATAAAATACAAAAAAAAAATGATCAGACTGGAATCCAGGCTAATGTAACGCCTGCTTTTAGATCTGATCTCTAGGTGCCTTGCCATTAGCAAAACTCCTCTGGCCTCTGAGGGCTGCGCCCCGACACCCCCTTAATCTTAGTGACAGCTTTTAGAGCCTTCAGCTTCGGATTTCTGGATGAGCATGTGCAGAAAAAGTGCAGAAAAAATAAAAGGCCCATTGTGCTGTATAAATAATTAATCTGTAAAAATGAAACAATTTTATTTATGTTTCCTACCCGAAACTTTGCTTGAGGTTATTCTGACATGAAGTAGGCGATCTGGTTTGTGTGAAAGATTGTGTTGGTGTGGGGAATGGGGAGGGGGGACTGGTGGTGTCAAACTTTTAGTCACCGGGTCTAAAATATCAGGTGCGACTGGGAATGTTGTAAAAAGTAAACCTGTAACTAAACATTATAACATGTACTTAAAGAAAAACAAAATCGTCAGGCAAAAAATCATTTCAAAAATTGTCGACAGAAACAGTTACAAAAACAGCTGTCTTTCCAATCGCCAATGTTAACATTCTACATGTATCTTTATAAATGGCTGAAAAGAACGCCAAACAAAATTTCAGTCTTCAAAAGAAAAAAAAATAGAAATGTTACAGTGTGTAACAAATGCCCCCGAAGGCCCCTTAAACTGACCTTTGAGGCCTGACCCCGAGGTTATAAAACTTTTTTTCATGCTCATCTCAGCTGAACATGAAGTTTTACCCGCTAACAAATAGGAAATTACTGATAAGTACAGTTCTTGTCATGCTCAGTTTAGCTGAGTATGAAATTTTCTCTGCTTATGAATATGAAAATGCCAAGTTTAGTTGGCATTTTCGTATTTATCAGCAGAGAAAATTTGGGGACATGAGTCTTGCACATGACATACATTCTCGTTTTGCTTTACTTTTAAGTGACATTTAAATGCACTCCGGAAGTTTAAGGGGATTCATGGAGACTTAATTCAACCACTAACCAAACTGCGTTGTGTCCTTTACAATGGGTGTGGTAATCTAAATGTCGCACCTGACATAACGTATCATTATACTTTACTTTTCATTAAGTAACCGTTTTATGTTGCTTTACCTTACAGTGAAATTTGATGAAATTTGCTTCAACAGTTTTGAGTCAGTTCAGAGACATTTTTTGACCTCTGAGCCCTGACTGTGACCCTGAGCTTGGGCAACAGATCTGTAATTTGTAAGATATCATCTCAATTACTGGTGTGTTTTGCCTTTTCTCAAAGTTAAGTTTGCCTCAGTAGTTTTTCAGTTTGACCTCTGGCTATGGCCTTCAGCGTGGGTGTGGGAATCTATGTCGTGTGTATGGTACAGCTTCTCATTCGGCCCTATCTTTCTGTAAGGTATGCTTTGGTACTTTTCTGAGTAATTGCCGAGACATTATTTGACCAAGTTCAAGGTCACATCTGGGATCATAAGTATTGTGTGTGATATACCTTCTAATTATTATATACCTTTCTGTGAAGTCTGATGAAATTCGCTTCAGCTGCTTTAAATTATCAAGACTTGAACCTTTGACCCCTGATTGTGACCTTGAATGTGGTAAACTAAATTTTATGCGTGACATGTCTTCTTATTATTCTTTATCTTTCTGTGAAGTTTCATTAAATTTGCTTCAGTGGTTTATTAGTCATCACTGAAACACGATTTTGAGACACAAATTGACCTCTGACCCAATTGTGGCCTTCATCTTGGGTGTAGCGACCTAAGTCTTGTGCGCGACACACCTTCTCATTCTGCTTTATATTTGTGTGAAGTTTCATCAGATTTGTCAGTAGTTTGAAAGTTATCTCTAAGACGGGCGGACGGACGGTGCGATCTTAATATGCCACCCAAAGTTCCTTCGGGGGCATAAAAATAGAAAAATACAGGGATGAACCTGAGATACAAGCCCAATTTTCATTCCTACCATGTAACACAACTCATGACCGTATATTTATTACCGAGTCCCAAGATTTCAGTTCGTACTGGAAACCGAGAATGTGTGGATGGACAGACGTAAAACATTTAATCCCAGCGGAAACATAATTTTCTGCGGGCATAATTACAAGATATGTTAATCTCGATCCTAGACTAATCAGCAGAGATGGTAGAATGGTGCTAAGATGCAATGAAACCTTTCAGCATTTAGGAGTCTACGCTTGGACGTCGACTAGTGGTTTGTTTCGTTCCGAAAGCAATTTTAGTTGGAGATGCGCGTGTCTGCGATCATCACCAAATGCAAAACAAGGCTTAATGAGTGGATTGTCATTCAGTGTTTTGCATTGAAGCTCAATCATTCTGAAAAGACCACTCCTTTGTTTTTCTTGTACCTTTATTTCTGAAAAGGGTTTCCTTGGTGCAATGTGCGCGAAGGTTTTTGTAAAAAGCTTATTTTTGTACTGGCGCGGACACACAGGAGGTAAGTGCCTACTGTGATCGCAGTGTGTGCGGAATTTAGACTTTTTTTCAGGAGGGCAGTGGGGGGTGGGGGAGGAGGGGTGGGCAAAGAGAGAGAGAGAGAGAGAGAGAGATCAAGTAATCACAGTTTAAAAAATCAGAATGTTGGCTGCACAGTACTGCATATATATATTTGTATGTACATGTATGAGCCGTGTAAAACCCTAAGCTAAGGCCGTTGAAACAATGCATACTCATACGAGTCTCTGCATTTGCACTTTGTAGACCTAACATGTTTACCCCCATTAACTAGGCCTTGAAAGTTTCAGAACGTTCTAACCAGACTGCACACGTGTGCAGGCTGATATGGGCGTACGAAGTTTTCCTGTGCCTGAAGCTGACGACAAGACCAACATTAATATACGAATGAAATTTGTGATGAATTTTACAGAGGGACTTTATAAAGAATAATCGCTCCCCATAAATTAGCTCCTAACGTATGCTATCGTAGCTAACGTTCGTCCGTTATGGTTTCGTAGCTTATATTGGAGATCTCTGATAATACGCTGCATTCACAATTCTGACAGCAGGTACGGCGTGAGACAAGATAATGCTCTGGTGGTCTATGCAAAAGATAAACATGAACTTTTTTTGCAGATCTTGATGTAACGAACCAGAAACAAATTTGACCACGTGGTATGAAAGCATTTTTCAAGAAATTGTTCATGTCCACGTTCATGCCGCCGAATGAATTCAGTTGATGCTACTACTCTATCTGCCTTCTCTTCGTCACTTAAAAGACGCGGCATCCAGCGCGCACTTACTTTTCTCATTGCCATGTCCCCTTATAGCATTTTAATGAACGAGAGATTTAATTACACCGAGTGATGCATCTAGTTCTCTTAAGTTTTTCTCTTATCCTCTTAAACAGCATATTCGAGTTCATCACTGTTTAAAACCTTTGGTCTTTTCTTGTCAGCCACAGCTGTTTCGGCATCCAAAAATTGCTGGTGTCATCTATACACAAGGCTCCTAGACACTCTTACCGATTTACTTGAGAGTGTCTACAGGTGTCATTACTGCATCAACACAAAACTTTATGATGTGCCGATACTCCGTACGCGGCGCGAACCGGTTCATTTTTGCGACTTGACTCAATTGAATTTATCTTCTCTCTCGCAAGGTGTGCTTAACTCATTTGAACCAAACGAAAACAAAAATAGTTTTGTATGACGTCATTTGAACGTCCAAAGTGACGTCTATACGATTTCAGTGACGTTTTGTGCCAAAATGATTCAAATACAGACTAAATTAACTAAGCTCATACAAACACAGTAAGTGCGTTTTTCAAAGTGGTCCGTCAACAGATACTTGCGTTACTATAGCGACTGTAGCATTGGTTATATGGTATAGAATGTTTTTGTCTGTATTTGCAGAATAAAAGAACAAATGCAAAATTAAGTTTATATGTAATATTATACCAAACGGAAGAAAGATAGAAAAAAAAATCCAGGACAGTCCTATTATTTTATGAACAAGCCTCATATTACTCAGTTGGTCAAATTCCTCTATGTTCCTTTGCAGAGGAATATTGAACATAAGGTCTGTAGCAAGATTAGTTTATGTATCTGTGCGTACACGCTTGACTTTATTATAATGCTACTGAAGG
The DNA here is from genome assembly GCA_963989385.1 of Ctena decussata. Taxonomy (NCBI): domain Eukaryota; kingdom Metazoa; phylum Mollusca; class Bivalvia; order Lucinida; family Lucinidae; genus Ctena; species Ctena decussata. The sequence continues at coordinate 107,477 of CAXDIV010000113.1, read as the reverse complement.
TTAATATATATCTTTTACAGGAACCACATAACTATTGATGACGGTCATCTGCTCATCACAGTTTATATTCAATTATGAAATTCACTGGAATAAATACAGTGTTGAGTCCAAGAAGTTGTGTTCACCTAAGATGCATTGGGAAACACATATCCCTGCTTAAAATATCTGTCATCCGGCACATTTATCCGGCCTGTAGTGTGTTGTTTTTTTTTTTGTGTGTTTTTTGTGTGTGTGTGTGGGGGGGGGGGGGGGGGGGGCAGGGTTGGCAGTGTTTCGGGGTGGGCTAGAAACTGAATAGGGGTCTCTGATTTTTTTTTAACTAAGAAAAGTGTATTCGTGTATTCTATGTTTAAAGGGAAGGGCTATAACTAATGTTGAGAGAACTTATATCCCGACCACACTATTTGTACAATTTATGTGTACAAAGACAATGAAATACCGGTATGTTTAAACTTTAAACCGAAACTGGTCCCACTTTAATTCAGTAACACCGAATACGGATCCCTGAAATAAGCACCGCCGAAAGCTTATTTTCAACTTTCCCATCTTTTTCTGGATATCCTTTACAATTAAAAGACCACACTGAAATGCTGTCCCAACGCGGAACTTTGACAGACATGGTATAATGCTTTTTGGGTCACTGAAGTTGGTCTCATAAAGGCTGATTGAGTGGAATTTCTTTAATTGAAATAAAAAAAAAATGTACATAAAGTTTCATTCTCTGGAGGTGATAGATTCTTGTGTTTATCATCAGTGAGGGTGAATCGTATGTCAGTGTTGTTGATGTCGTCCAAATCTGACATTCAGAATTTAAAACACTTAGTTGGATTATATTACATTGTCTTAGCAGGCTTCTAAGAATTTATCTTAAAAATGAATTTGTTGAAATATTTCGATCGAAAGAGAGTATGGTAAGCCCTAGTTGAAAAAACATAAAGTTCAGGGCTTTTAAAATGAGGCTTTCTGTTAGAAGAGACATGCATCCTTTGGAAGTATTGAAACAAGTGCAGTCAAACTGATGCAACAGTGCCAATGGCATTTTAAGGGAAAGCAAAGTTAAAGACAAAAGTAAAAAATTGTGAGCAGTTTTAAATACCTTTGAACAGTTGTCTTATGTGAAGATCGAATCTAAAGTGGAGAGGTGTATATATAGTAGTGCTAGTTATAAGTTACACTTGTTCTGCCTTGCGGTACAAATCATGCGAACCGAACAACCAACTAAATGTTTTGTACCACTTCAGAAACTGAGGGTGAGGTTGGGCCTGTAAAATCGATTTAAGCCCCCCAGTAATTCATTACTGACCGTTCCAAGGTGGTAGTTCTGTTGTGGTTCTCTGTTGCCTGTTTTTGGTGTCAGAGTTTCTGTGATGTTTTACCTTATGTATGTTATTATTTTTGGTTCGGTTTGGGTTGCTGAGTGGCCACCTTTCGGGAACAAGCTGCTCACTCGGTTGGCCATATGTTCTCTGTATCTTGATTATTTGTAATCTTAGTTGTTTCCAACTATGGTTTGAGGGCTGGATTTGGATTTTGATTGTTTCAGTTCCTGGTCTTTGCATACTTTTTACTTCAGGAACTGACTGAATCAGATCCCAAACCCTATCCCCAACATCAAAGGGAAAGATTGACAAAGACATCCCAACAAACAATAAATTACAAGTGATAAGCCGAGTCAGCAGCTCTTTCCCAAATAGATGGCAACTCAGCTATCTTTATTGAACTAAATAATTTAGACCAACAGACGGGTTACAACGGACTAAGCAAATTATATGAAAAACATTTAACAATTATTTTTACCTATTTTCTATTTTTATGATAGAATGATTAAACTGAGAACACAATAAATTAAACAGCACCGAACATAAAACAAATGCAACCGCAACAAAAGTACCGCCTTGGGACGGTTTACAAAGCGATGTGGTAGCGTGTTGGAGTAGCCCCGGATCCAGGGGGTGGGCTTTGGGGCATCAGCCCTGCCATCTGGGCATCTGTGTCGTATATAATATGTAGGCTCCCAGATAATAAAATGAACCTGTTTATGTAACTTCTGCTTATCATGGGTATGAAATTTGCAATGTAAATATTCTTGTAAACAGATTTAAAAGTCATTGTGACTGTCTTCTGAATCCCTTTTGTATGAATAGTTAACGTCCATGAAATGTATTTGTACAAATTTGTACAAATAAATAAAGTTTAAACTAATAGAGTGGGACGGCTCATCCGGGAACTTCGAGCGTAACCCATAGCAACCACAGCCGGAGGTGAAAGCAACCGATAGTCCGCCATTTTGTCTACGGCAGTTTCGATTAACCACCATACTAACAATGCTTAAATAAATGGCATATTATAAGAAACAAGCTCATATATTTTTTTTATTTAATGTATAAGAAGGCAGATAATTCAGCATTTCATATCTGATATGTATTTTATTAACAATGTCCGTTGAGTATTTATTTTATCGCACTGATTCTGACACATGTTGACCTCTGAGTCTAAAGGGTACCCTGATTTAAATATCAATAAATCAGTCCTTTCCAAATATTTTTGGTGGAAATAAACAACAACAAATTAAAAAAAATTAGTTCTTTGTTAATTGTTTGACAAATTCGGATCTTTTGTGGTGTTAGGTCAACTTCGGTGACCTCTTGAAAATAGGTCAACTTTGAGGTCGTATCTCCGTGTTTTTTGATGATACCACGGTAGATTCTCTCGGTCATCCCCAACAAGTGAAACTGAGTGTAAATTTAGAATTCTACACATTTGCGCATTTTCGCGATTTCAATGCAAATGAATCTATTGGACTATAACAGTACAGTAACGGAAAAGTTGCTGACTAGCGAGGATGTGTATTGACTCAGTACAAGCAGAAGTATGTGTTTTAGCATGCCTCTGAATTGCCTCTTGTAAATAATTTTGATGGAATATTTTTATTGGGAATCTTAAATTCTAAATTTAGCACCGCACAAAACGACATTGTGGCTAAATATGACGAGTCGTCTCGTGATAAGAGATAGATAGAATTTTTGATATTTGATCAATGAATTTCCTGACCCGCTCGTTTTCAAAGTAACGTTAGTGTAAATTTTTATTTCTTGATCAATTTTAATGATGAAAACACTGTTTGCTTTGTCTTCGATTCAATAGGTATATATTTAACACATTAAAAAAGTCTGGTATTTGAAAAAAACAAAACAAAAAAAACCCGTCTGCCATTGCTGCGAAAGTGTCAACTTTTGACAAGTGACATCTTGTGTATTCCATACTCGCATAGCATGACATATCGGGTATTTTACTTTCTTTGCTGAAGTTTCCATTTCTACTTTCGCTGAATACCCGATAAATGAACATATAGCAAAAATACAAAATATGAAAAAGAAACTGTCAGAATAAAAATAGGAATTATAAATAATAAAACGATGCTAAATAGGAGAGCCAAATTCTAGTCAACTAGTGTATTCCACGGATAAGGAAAATCCTATGTTTTTATTTGATTCGTGACAAAATTGCATCTGGCAAACATTTTCTATGTTTTATTCGTCATATGAAAAAGTTTAATTAGGATATCAGAGATTATTCCGAACTACAAATAGAGGAAAATATAGGAAAACTTAGCACAAATAGCGGTTGCTACGATGTTTGTTTTCACCTCCGATGCTCGTTGCTATGGGCTGTGACGTCATCCCGTCCGATTCTATAAATAGAACCTGATGACAGTTTGAGAAAATTAATCCTTGTAGTTAGATTGAAATATATGTTAGGACATTTCATTAGAATCGTCTCCGTGAAGCGATTCTAATGAGACATCTCAAAATATATTTAAAGGCAAAAAAGACATAAAAAATCCTCATCAAATTGATCCCTAATTATGTCACATATTTTCAAGCCCCCTCTCTTCATACGGTCCGTGGAAACACCCCAAACCACCCCAAAACATCCCAAACCACCCCAAACCACTTTCATACCACCCCAAACCAGCCTCCCTGGATACAAACTAGAACCCCAACCCATCCCCCACCAAGACACTAACATTTCAGGTCAATTGGCGAGTATTAGTTCTTCCTACCCTCCGCCCCCTTTATTCTTTATTTAACGTGCCACATCGCAAGGGGTGGGGTTCTACTTTGTATCCAGGGTGGCTGGTTTGGAGTGGTATAAATGGTCGCCCCTCCCCCCTCCCCCGCCCCACCCTGCGTGACATACATAAACGTACAAAATGATTTACTTTATTATACTGAGATTATAAATTTTTGGTTAATATTTCAACCCGAAGTTATTAAAAGAGATACATACATACATATCATGGGTAAACACTTATTAGAGTGTTCTTTTTATTTTGAATCTACTGTTTGGGATGGATGGGAGAGGTGTTAGTGTATGTGTGGAGGGGACGGGGGTGATATGAATCTGGGGAGGCTGGTTTGTGGTGGTTTGGTAGAGGTTTGGGGTGGTTTGGGGTGGTTTGGGGTGTTTCCACGGACCCCTCTTCATACACACATAGATCTCGGCACCTCCCAGTCCCACCAGTTATTCAGAGCCACACCAGTACGCAGTGGTCTGCATCCGGGCCTGTCAGGACTGTCAGTCAGGCAGACCAGGTTCGATTCCCAGGTGGAGCATTTGTTGTTTTTTTCTCTATGACTCTGTTACATATTATCCAAAGATGCATTGAGAAACACATAGCCTTTAATAATTAGACTCTCTCGATCAGGTGGTTTGGGCGGGTTTTCGGTATTTCGAGGGACCGCTATGCGACAGCTCTGAAACTCTGAAAGTTTGGGTTGTATAGAGTGTACAAATAAAAGTCATGGCATCATCATTCTATACATTAAGAAATTGAAAAAAATCAAAACAACTAATCAAATCATCTGCTTCAGGCCAGGGGCTCGAAAACAAAACCATCACAATCAGTGTAGCGACAGTAAACAAACACGTAAGTGAGTCGCTAATGGCTGCGCTCTTTGAGCATTTTCGAGTTACCAACTCGTGTTACTCGGGTTGAAATTTGGCGCATGCGTACAAAGGTACTCGAGTACTGCCGTGCCGAACACTTCGAGTAAAGAACAAAATGGCGACGACCATCGATCTTTTTACCTTTAAGTCCAGAGTCCTATTCTCGCAATTTTCTTTTAAAACTCAGGTGTTTAAAAGAGTCAGGACTCACAAGAATTTTTAAATTGTAATGGGAAATTACAATTCTGAAGTCGTTACTGGCCCCGCTGTAAGCACTGCTGAATATGGCAAAAGCACAAGCAGAATAATTATAATCATCAGTATGATGAACATTCTTATCCCATTCTCACTATTTAAACAGAAAAAGGGCTAATCATTGGCGTTGCAATGTGTCATTATGAAGGCAAAACCAAAGAATTGGCTTCTTTTACAGCGGAAGTTCATTTTCCGCCATCTTTAATTTGGTTATCCCCTCGGGGATAATCATATTAAGTTAGGAATTCGTACTCGATTATACGCCGTTTCCTTTTGCTGAAATAGGGTCCCACTATTTCCCGTTACTTCTACATTTGGCGCACCCTACTGCAAGATTCTCGCCAGCATTCCAAATGCATGACCTTTATAGCTTATCTTGAACATGTTATCTCGCCCTATACAAGCAATTACCCGAGAGTTCAGTACAGCTTCCAAGAGTTGTCACTTAAGGTTACAGATCAATAACAAGTTGTTCTCGATAATGCGCCGTTTCGTTACGCTAAATGCGGGTCCCACTATTTCCCGGTGACTGTATTTACCGAAACGTACCGAAATACCGAAACGAACTGGAAATACCGAAACGAACAATTAAATATATAGGGAAATATGGCATTTCGGTAATTGATTGTTTATACAGCACGCCTACCAATCGCTCTCATGCGGAACCACGGTTCAGAACGTCAATCCATGAGAGGAGTTGCCGGTTTTGCAGTAGGGGAGCCAAAATCGTAAACAAATTTGACATTGGCACAAGGTTTGAGGTATTTATTTTCTCTGGAAACTATTTATGCAAAATATAAGAATGCTATTTTGTCACATATAGATTGTTTCTTCGGCACATGAAAGGATTAGACACATGGTCTTGCATTTTTCCAGATATGCATTTAGTAAGGCGGAGCATGTGTTCAAGGTCAATCTCGGCGATACATACATGTAGGGAAAAGTCTCATTCTCTTGCTTGATTTTGAGTCTCTGACCTTGCCAGTCGCAAAGAAGTAAACAGAACTACTGTATGCGTGAATCCAAACGTTGGAAGTAAGCTTTCCGTGATGGACAGTTTCGCATATAGAAAATATACGCAAAAACTTGGCATCGTCAGCCCGGTTCCGGATGAGATAATAGAAAATATAAGGAATTTTTATGAGAAACAAAAACAGTCTCTGAACAATAATTGAATCAAAACTTACATGAAGTCTGTGATAAATCATTATTTTATACATTGAGATGACTACTTTTACGCTGCTATTATTTCCCGTTTGTCTTTTTTAGGCATTTTGCAACCCTCTTTCAAACCCTCTTGCATGCCTCAAAAACAGACAAACAGGGATTAAAACAGCCAGAGGGTCATTTGCAATGTATAAATTATGATATATTACAGAGTTCATGTTAGTTTTGATCCAGTTATTGTTCAGAAGCTGTTTTTGTGTTTGATAAAAATTCCTTATATTTTCTATCATCTCATGCGGAACCAGGCTGACGACGCCAAGTTTTTGTGTATATTTTCTAAAAACTAGACTGTCCAACGCAAAAAGCTTACTTTAAACGTTTTGATTTACGCATACAGTAGTTCTGGTCACTTTTTGCGACTGACAAGGTCAGAGACTCAAAATCAAGCAAGAGAATGAGACTTTTCCCTACATGTACATATCGCCGAGATTGACTTTCAACACATGCTCCGCCGTACTAAATGCATATCTGGAAACATGCAAGACCATGTGTCTAATCCTTTCATGTGCCGAAGAAACAATCTATATGTGACAAAATAGCATTCTTATATTTTGCATAAATAGTTTTCAGAGAAAATAAAAACCTCAAACCGTGTGCCGATGTCAAATTTGTTTACGATTTTGGCTCCCCTACTGCAAAACCGGCAACTCCTCTCATGGATTGACGTTCTGAACCGTGGTTCCGCATGAGAGCGATTGGTAGGCGTGCAGAAGATCCCTGGATAGATAGATAGATAGATAGATAGATAGATAGAACCAGTGTGTTTAGGTAGGTATACACCACCAACAAGATTTTTTTCATAGGGGATTCAAATGAAAAATACAGCTTCAAATCCGCAAGACTCAGAATCGGAAGCTTAACGTATCTTCAAACTGTGAAGATTCAAACCAGTCTGTGGATCCGTCTATATATGGTGTGTGCGAACGGCAAAAGCTCTGGCCAGAATGCGTGGATGCGCAGGCTGATCTTAGCCTCAGCTTTTCGCATATACGTTAAGCAGCCTTTTGGAAAATCGTTTTATAAATGCGTATAGAATCTCATATATATATATTTTTTTTTTTTTTTTGGATCACTACTGTATATATAAAATCGCTGGAACAACATTGAATCATTATCATGACGTAAGGGTTCCACTACAAAAAGTTGAATCAGTGTTGTACAGAAAAAATTTGGAAGAGCGTTGTATCATCATAATGCCGTAAGAGTTCGCTGCTGAATAAGAAAAAAACGTTTGAACAACGATGTAACATATCATAATGACGTAAGGATTCATATATAGTATGTCCGAACAACAAAAGCTTTGACCAGATTGCATGAATGCGCACTCTGGTTTGAACCTTTGCTGCTTGCATCTGAGTTCAGCACCTTTTTTGCGCATGGCAAATCATATATTTTTTGGAAAACACCATGTAAAAAACACCAACGTCGTATCGTCATCATACCGTAAGGGTTCATGCTTGCCGAGTGTGAACAGCAAAAGCTCTGACCAGACTGCTTGGATGCGCAGTCCAGTCTCAGTCTTTGGTTTAAACATATTTATTTCAAACTTTTTTTACAGTTCACATAATCATTGATACATTACAAATAATGGGATTGGAACGAAAGCACATGTACTTATAAAGTTCCTCTCACTACATATTTCTAACATGTATACATCATGGCGACAGTTTGTCAAAATAGTTGAACCAAATTATCAGGTTAATATATAAATGACATCATTTTTTTCCAAAAAAGCAGATACAATCAGTGAGAAAAAAAAAGGACACAGAAAAGTTTCCGAACATAAAACAAAAAGGGAAAAAAAAGAACTGGAGAGAGATCAGCGAAAAAAACAACAACAAAAAGAAACAACTTCAATATAAATATGCAATTTATGTAGTTGAGGATGAGAGAGAGGGCGCGGATATGCAGTGACAGTCGCATCAAACACAGCGATTTTCATTACTGACAAGAAAAGACCAACCGCATGGTTATTAATACGATTATATGATCAAAAACGTTTAGAGTCCAAAATGAATTTATGCACCTTTTCGAATATTACTTTATTTGTATCTAGTGGAAAAGAATCATTGCCATATAAAAAAAGAGACAGCGAGGGAGTCTGATACTGTGACACTGAATTTAAGAGTACCGTTCGTTGGGCCTGATAGTGCCTGCAGTGAAAGAAGTAATGTTGGGCATTTTCTATGCTGCCACACTGGCATAGAGGGGAATCGGAAATGTTTTTCAAGAAAAGATCTAAGTTTAGCGAGCTGCAATTGGTCCGTAATCTAGTGTGTAATACCTGAGCTTTCCTGTTGCCTACATAGAAGTGTTTTGGAGTGCGCGATCTACCTTTGTTAAGAAAACCTTTGAAGGTGCTTAAAGAGTCAGATTGTTTTGCTTCATCATGTACATTATTCCAGGCTCTGACGGTTGACGGTAAGAAAGAATTATAATATAGAGTTGTTCTTGCATCTATAGTTTGAAGATCATTAGAATTTCTGAGACCATAACGTGAAATATTACCAACGGACTGAGGTATTAAGGAAGATAGATATAAAGGAGTTAGATTATGAGTCATTTTATAAAACAGGGTAAGCTTATGATCTGTTCGTCTCTTTTCAAGCGGATCCCATCCGATTTCCTTATAAAGCATAGCAATGGAAACAAGTCTAGTGGCTCCTGTTGCGATTCGAGCCGCTTCATTTTGAATTTTATCGAGGTCTTGTTTCTCATATAATGTGCAATTGTCCCATATGACGTCTCCGTATTCAATCAGGGGTCTAATGAATGCAGTGTAAATAGTTTCAAGAGATTTTCTGTCTAACCTGAATTTTGATTTTCTCATAGTATTAATTCTAGTCCAAGCCTTATCCGTAATGTATTTTATGTGTTTATGCCACGTACAATCATTAGAAAAGTAAAGACCAAGATGTTTATGGGAATCAACTTCAGATACCTGTTGGTTTTGCATATAGATAGGTGGATGGAGAGGTCGATTTGATTTGCGTGATACAAGTAAGGTTTCGGTTTTAGAAGGATTGAAGGTAACAAGCCAAGTTGAAGCCCAAGCTGAGATTTTACCAAGATCTGCGTTAATGCAACCGGCTGCTGTAACAGGATCATCAACAATAATAAAGAGGCTAGTGTCATCTGCGAACAATCTAATATTTGATCCAATATCATTAACAATATCATTAATATACAACAGAAAAAGAAGGGGGCCTAGAATCGATCCCTGAGGAACTCCAGCACGAATGTAAGTCCAATCAGAAACAGCGCCAGGAAGGACAACTCGCTGTTTTCTGTCAAGGAGATAATCTGCAAACCAAGCACGGACGTTTCCTGAGACACCAGCTGCTTGAAGTTTAGCAAGGAGGCCAGCATGCCACACACGGTCGAAAGCTTTGCTGATGTCACAGAAAACAGCCCGTACTTCTTTGCCAGAATCGAGAGCTTGACAGAACGTGTTGTAGAGAAATGTTAACTGATTTACGGTTGAGTCACCAGGAAGAAAGCCAGATTGTAGGGAAGAGAGTAAATTGTTATCACGTAGGTGGTTAAATAAATATTTAAATACGAGTCTTTCCAGAACTTTGTCTTCCGAATTGAGTAAGGAAATGGGTCGATAATTGGAGACATCAGATAGGTCACCTTTCTTAGGAACTGGACAAACATTTGCTTCTTTGTATGAAGAAGGAACTTTGCCCTCGCGTAGTGACTGGTTGAAAAGAGAACAATAGGGTAATGAAAGTTCTTTAGACAATTCGCGAAGAATACGATTACTCAGGCCATTAGGACCAGAGGCTTTGGCAGGAGGCAGAGTTTTAAGGACCGATTCAACTTCAAGTGGAGACAAAACAATGTTGTTCAGTTGTGTATTAACAATAGCTGGGCGGAGGCTTGGAATGAGAGCATTCTGTTCGTTTAAAATTGTATGGCTTTGGAAATAAGTATTTAAAACGTTAGCTTTGTCAGTTTCTTCCGTATATATTGCACCATGAAATTCAAGAGGTGGAACGGCTGTTTTGTTATTAGGAGCGATGAATGTTTTTAGCGTAGTCCACCAGTCTTTTGAGGAAAGTGTCTCAGACGTAAGTTTGGCTGCAATTTTGTCGTAAAAAGATTTTTTTGAATCACGAATATTTTGAACAACTTTGTTACGTAATGTTTTAAATTTTTTCCAGTCTGATTCTAAGTTAGTTCTTTTGACTTTCCTATAGGCTCTTTTCCGTTTTCTAATGTTGCGTTTAATGGTCGAATTAATCCAAGGCGGTTCTGGAGGTTTAATTTTGATGTATCGATTAGGTATGCATTCTTTAGCAATAGTAGTTATCGTGGATTTATATTATTTGCATAAGTATTAATGTCATTATCTTTAAGATAACCCCAGTCAAAAGATGTTGCCCTATTATGCAGTAACTCATAATTACCTTTATCATAATTCCAAATGTGTCGCGTAAATGAAGCAAGTTTAGGCTTAGAATACTTAAATATACCATATATCGGACAATGATACCTTAATTCTTGACTCAGAAAGGGATCACCAACTCCACTGACTATCAAATGAGTTTTGTTAGTAACAAGAAGGATATCTATTAATGATGATGAGTTTTCAGTAAAATGTGTTGGCTGAGTTATAGATTGGTAAAGAGAGAACTGGGAACAGATTGAATTAATTTTTTTCGCTGTTTGAGGATTTAGTAAGTTTAAATTAAAGTCACCGGTAATGATTATCTCGGAGATACCTGGTGAGTCTACTGCCAGTGCTATAGAATCTTCAATATCAGAAAAATAGTTAGAATTAGAGTTTGGGGGGCGGTAGAACAATCCAAATAAAATATGTTTATGGTTATTAGTTAATTCGAGCCATATGCTCTCAATATTACGTGGCTCTAAATCTTCACGACGCTTATAATGAAGGCAGTCCTTTACATAAATCATAACACCTCCGTGGTTATCACCAACTCGGTCCTTTCTTTCAGGGGTATTATATGAATGAAACAGTAACTCGTTTGTATCAATAGAAGGACTTAGCCATGTTTCTGTGAAGGCTAAAATATCAAATTCAAAGAGTTCAGTCTGTAATACTTCTAATTTCGAAAAAATGCTTTGAACATTATATAGTGCACAAAAGATAAGTTATGTGTAAGATCTAAAGAACTAAACAAAGTATTAGACATACTCGAGGATGAGCTGCTGGTGCTACTAGATGAAGATGTTGATAAGGGACCTGGGTTAGGGTGAACATCACCAGAACGGGATAAGAGTACGTCAAGCCATAATGCGAATACCACAAAGGAGAAACAAAGTATTAAGTTGAAAATAAAGTCGGCATTTATTTGAGATGATTTTCCTGGCATTAGTCTTTTGCGATTTCTGGGCATGCTCAATTTGTATGCTAAGAACTCACTTTCATGCAGTTGTATTAATACTGAGAAACTACACGTATTGTTTTTGTATAAGACTGTCAGTGCAAGAAAGTGAATCAAAAAAGCAAACTTACACTTGCGGCGGTACGTTGGCATGACGGCTAACCTATTTTTTTCATATACTAGAGTCATGTAATTGTTGTAAGAAAAAGTAAGAACAAAACAAGTACCGTCATACCAACGAGTGCATGTTCAAAATGTGTCAAAGTGATTAAAGCGACAACCCACTGCGCCAACCCCCTCTCTCCCAACTCAAGTAAAAATAAAAAATGAAGAAACAAATCTATCATTACAAAGAGCACTGAAATAAAATATGATGGGGGAAAATTGCAAATATTCTTATTAAGGTGTAGCATATATGTAATCTACATTTTGATATGACTGTCGTTGCGAGAAAAGGGATCCTACTTCATGCACACACAGGACCCACCGGAGCCAGCCATCGCATCGGCGCAAAACAGATCAGGATCCTCATTTTTCACTTTATAGATTCTATCAGGTTTGTACATTGTTCAAGAAAACGATGAAGACCCCGACCTCACCGCGCAGATGCGCTACCTGGCCGAAGCCATCTCTTCTAGCACATGCCGAATGCTCCCCTTTCTCAATAAGACCAACTGATAGTTATCTCTAAAAATGAATAGTTGGTACTAGTATATAAACCATACAGATTACTGCCCAGCAGTTACGCAGCGTTGGAACAACATCGAATCAACTCCGACAAGACGTCATGACGACATTAAGTCGGAGTCAACTCGATGTCGATTCAACATCGCGCGCACAGTCGTGACTAATCACCAATGTATTAGCAAGGCAATAATGAAATAATCATTAAAAGTGGCAAGTGAACTTCAAATTAAATAACTAACTTGTGCAGCAACATAAGTGGTAACAGACAGAACTGGTAACAGAACCTACAAATATAATGTCAGCAGAGAATTTCAAAGACTGTACAGCTTAGAGGACGTGACGTCCTATTGACAATGGTATTTACAAAACCGGCATATATGCTGGGCAAATATCATCCATGTACATGACAAGACTATTAGGATACAGGGCATACAGACTGTCCATCGACGGATTGGTACGTCATCACATAACTGTACAATTAGCGATTGACAAAATCGGAAAAATAATAGGAAGTTACAATGTCTTTAACATGACTGACATACAGAATGTGACTGACAAAATAGTTAACAAACCTGACATGTCGAGCGCACATTTCATTTACTAACGCAATTGTCAACATAAGTAGTAAGTGACGAAATCGTTGACGAAACTGGCGAACAAAGTGCATACAGTTAAGTGATTGACTAGACTACTTTCATACTTACAAAGTAAAACAACGGTCATATTTTGTGAATGCCAAGACTATCTTTACAGCTAGGAAATATTCTAGTGTCATTGCATTAAAAATAATAGATAAGCTGATAATTGAATCGGGATGAAATCCATGATTAAATGACAATACTCTCAAACAGAAGCAATACACCTTTTACCTCCAAACAAGTAGGCACACAACGTCGAATCAACATCGAATCAGCGTCGACTCTACGTCATCTCGTAGAATCGACGTCGACTAAATGCCGATTCGACGCCGTGCGCCCAGTTGGCAAGTTTCAGTATCGAGAAAGTTGGTATATAAACTGATAAGTGTGGTATTCAGTTGCAGACTATTTAAGTGGTAATGTTTCATAAAACGAAACTATCTTCAAAAGTATTGTTTACTGACTGGTGACATGTAAGTGACTGAAAGAACTATATACAGCATATGGTATTTACAAAGTAAAATTTGTATTTAGTGACTGACAACAGAATCCAGGAGGCATACAAACGTTTAGGCAAGAATCATGTCGTATTAACGCCATGACACTGAATCGATGCTGATTCAATCTCTTGACCACTAGGTGGTATTATAATGACCTTAAGCAACTAACACAATACAAACAAGACTGTCTAGGACACAAAATAATTACATTGACTGAAATAGTATGCATATGGTAGTAGGCAATCATTAAAGGAACAGTTCTAATGACTGACTTTCACATTACTATGACTGGAATGACTATCTGCACAGTCGGCGTGTAAACTGTATTTTCAGGTGGCTGCCGAAACCATAAGAAACTATTTCTTTAGCTAACGACGCGTCATCTACATTGAGAAATAACTGAGAAACTGTTGATAATACTGGGATAAAATCCACGTATAAATTGGCAGTGCCAATAAAACATACAATATGTTCTTTATACTCACTGGGTATTACAAACAAGAAAATAAGTATATATGTGAACTGATACGCTTAATGTGACATTTCTTTGCAGAAGGACAATCCGGGGTTTTAAATGGTAAGGTGACTGTCATCAGAAGTATCATGTAAGCAGTTGACTAATACACTATCAACTATCAACTACTAGGAAAAGGAAAAATAGATTGATTAAGAATACTCCTTACAAAAATATGCTAATGAATGATTATACTAATATTAGACTGACATTTAGTAATACATAATAATAATGGTCATGACTGTTAATGATTGGCAACCATATTAATGACTGATAGTGGCTGGTAGTAATGACTGATAGTAGCTGACAACACAAACACTGACTAGTAATGACCGATAGTGACTAACAATAGTATTACTGACCAATGATGACCGGCAGTGACTGACAACACCAGTATTAGACCGACGATTGTAGTAGATAGTAATAACGGTTATGACTGACAACATTAGTATGAGACTAACAAAACTAGTAATGACCGGTAATAACAGACCACCCCTAGTATTGACTACTAGAACAGATAATGACTGACAACGCCAGTGTTAGACCGACGTTAAATGATAGATAATGATACAAACAACAGCAAGAGACAATAATAGGAATTCTAACAAAAATCAGGTGCAAACAATGCCATGTAGTAGTATGTAGACTTTTTAAAACCAGTATGTAGGCATCAGTTCTAGTGACTGACATTACTGTCAATGTAACTGCCATGTAAATAATCCTGTTAGGACCAACTGACGGATATGTATTTTATAGATTAGCTTTGAGGACAACAGGCCGTTCTGGCAGACATATTTAGTTTCGATGCGTATTAACTGGCAATACAACAGATTAGTCTTCTGCATACCTCTTGCCAACCAAAAAAATAATTGCAGCGGCCGTATAACAGAGTACCATAATGACTGACCATCCAATGTTAAGTGACTGAAGGAACTGTTGGAATGTACCAGGGAAACCATGAATCTGGTGTACGGCCTATAAAGAGAGTACCAGATAATATCATTTCTTTAACAACTGTTTGCTGCATTGTTTAAAGATTGGTTGAGATAATCAGCAAAATCACAACTGCTCTTGTACACCAATAAATCGGGTTGAAAAGTATTTGTACTTTGTAGCATTACGTCTTATTTCGGCGTAGATGCGCACCAATATCAATAAACCTTAAATCTTTATCAAAACACAACATCCAAACCACTTTGATTGACGATTATGTCTGTCATTGTTATCAAAAGAACTACAAAACTTCATCATGAAGAGAAGCACACTGATAGTTGCTGCAGTACTACCTCGGCAAGCATTAGAGACCCAGATTGGACTGCTCCAGGCCGGGGTCCGCAATGCTCGAATTTCAGATGCCATGTAGATTTAAGGTTGAGTTGTGCGAGGACAAGAATTATAATTTCAAAATCTTGTGCACTGTAATGGTGTAGTTGCGTCCCTTGTTGCAACTAGAACAGAGCTCCAGCCAGGGCAAGAGATTTGTGAGGTAAATATTTGACAGATAAAAAAGGTAATATTTGAGACAAAGTCCTATCCGAATTGCATTGCTACCGCATATAACACTGTAAACAGGGTCACAATGGAATTCATAATATTAAACTTTGAATTGTCAGCCTCAAAAAATCCCTCATGCTGAGGCTCCGGTCTGTTGTAAGTAGTGGACCGTTATAACGTCATGAATGAAATAAGGTATATAGAACGCGTAGGAATATCTGTCAAGGAATAAAGTCAAGTTACACTGAACTAAATAAGAAATTACTTCAGGAGAGCACTTTAGCGAGTTCCAGCAGTTCCGCCCTGCAACATACCTCGCTGCGATTCCATCGGGACAAATTCAGGCAAGTCATTCTCAGAGTTGATTCTTCGAACAGTATCATTAAAATGTTTCACCAGTATCACTCCATCAGAAGACCACGCACTTTTGAGTTGTTGGGACTTCACCCTCTGACGCGCCTGATACATAAGTTTGCCACGAACTTTGGTTAGATGCTCATTTACAAACACTCCTCGATGACCCCGTGATTTGGTCAGTACTCTGGCCTTGTAAAATTTGGCTCTCATCCGGTATGTAGCGAATTTCACAATTATATCTCGTGGCTTTCGAGCGCCAATGTCGCCTGGTTCCGGCCTACCCAGTCTGTGAGATCTGTCAATGTCCTGCAGATTGAGCTCCACGTCAATGCTACGGGCCAGATCGATGACAATGTCATCTGTAACCTCGTTCTCAGCCTCCTGGATACCTGTAATCCGTAAACAGTTGCGGCGGCTATACTGTTCAGCGTTGTCTACAGCTTCCTCAAGTTTCACAACTCTTGATCTGAGATCTTGATTTTCTTTCTCCAGTGAAGCAATTTGTACTTTAAGACCTGCCAAGACACCATCGACAATTGAACTAACAAGGTTTGTTACTTGTTGCTGGAACGAGTCAATGATAATTTGGTTGACATGAGGCGCAAAAGAGTCCTTCATCAATGACGCAATGTTCTGAATGTCAGTTTGTTGTAAAGTAAGATGAGTAGAAACATCACTGGTGGTGGGAACTCCAGTAGCCTCGGCTGAGACAGTGTTAGAAGTCATTGTGTCGGTGACTGAGAGGTATGATATGTCTGCTTCTGATTCTGATATGGATCCAGAGAGTAACCGGTTTTTCTTTGTATCGAAGTCAAATTCTGGCGAAGAAAGTTCACGCTTTTTACTTTGTGATGAGCCGACAGGAGTACTCGTTTCTTCACTCATAATACTGTGCCGTACTTAATAATGTTGTGTAGTATACTCTATAGTAATCCGGCGTGGGTCGTCTAAGCAGTCACGGTTCATTCATATGTAGAGACAGTGTTCACATTGTAAACAAAGACTATATCTGCATGATTTTTGGGTACAGTGTAGAAAAAAGTTACCTAGTTATTCCTTAAAACAGCATTTAAATTCCAAAAGTAGATCACTATCGAATGATCACATCACTACACTAACACAAAATCAGAAAATGTTCCCCCAACTAAGTCAGAAACACTACATTTTAAAGTTTTTTCCGAGAGCGACAAAAAAGTTAGACTGTCGCCATTATCACGTGACTTTCTTTGTTGTCCTAGGGTGCAAATATGTGGCGCGGTGTTATGTCCCTTTCAACAGTATTTTAGTTAGTCACTCTGGCAAACGAAAGAATGATAATGAAAGGCTGTGTGCAATGAAGCCACGATCACTGTAACAAAGAGTTCCGGATTCGAACCCGGACTGCTAGCTTAGCAGGTCCGAGCTTAACCTACTGAGCTACTGCGGCTCCACTGGTTTATTTGCACCCACTATGTATAACAAGATATAAGATTTTAGAATCAGTAGCCACAAATACACTTTCTTTACGGATGCGCGGAAGGGAGAGTCGCAGTATTATGTATCTGACTAATGCTTTTTATGAATATATGACGTTAAACTTGTATGCCAAATAAACTGTTGAAGAAACTTTATCTTCTTTGATACTCCATTCTGAAGCTTATTCTCCAACTCGTGCATCATGCACATAATGATAATTATAATAAAAACTTTATCATCTTAAATGTTAGTGGAATTGAAATCTTTCTAGTCTAGTCTAGTCTAGTCTATCCCATGAACTTGTGAGGTCGTCGGGCCACCACAGATGACTCCACAACAATCCCTTTCCACCAACTCCTAAAATCTTTATGGTTCAGAAATAGACATGAAACTGTAGCTAGAAGCAGAAAGGTCTCAAAACGATATTTCAGTTATCCAGTTGTGATATTTAACCATATTCCCGGCTTGAGATAAAACAGTAATCTCTGGTACTTAATTTTGTGATATCATTGGCAAGGCGATTCTTCTGAGATGATGTCCTGTGTGTTCTGTGGAGAGAAGGCTTTTTAAGACATAAGTAGTGTCCCATATTCATTATGCTTAATCTACCCCTTAATAGTTTTAGCCACTACACGACAATTCACCGACAGACAACTGACCGAAAGTCAACTCGCAGACAAAAACTGACAGACAAAAAAAATATTAACCGACACGACAACTGATCGACAAAGACAATTCGCCGACACAACTCACAGACAAAACCCTATTATATTTCTTTACAAAAGTGAATACAACTTCAATAATCCCTAAAGCTCGTGTATAACGGATATCTTTTTTCTTATATTTCGACTTTTGGTTAAGAATGGCGACCGGGTTTTCGTACATCCGATCTCAAAGGGCAAAAAACAAATTGGTTTTCGATGGTTTCATATATAAAAAGGATCGTGAACGCGGAGAAAAGTCATATTGGGTGTGCCACCTGCCAGACTGTAAAGGTAGATGCGTCAAACTTGACAATGAGTTGACATCTACCCAAGAACACAGCCACTGTCCCGAAAGAACGCGGTAAAGCTGAATCAGCGGATTTATAACATAGTCTCCAAATTTGCGGAGCGTACTGAAGGAGAACACTTCCTTGACTACCTTGAAGGTCTAGCACACAACTTCACTTATCAGATATGATAATAGATAAAGACTAATAGGCCTACGTGACATATTTACATATTTGCGTTCTGTTCGGGAAAAAAATAAAACAAAAAAATATTTCTTTTTCATCCTTCTAGGAAAGATTCTGTCGATGGGTGTCGGTGAGTGACGGCGAACGTCGGTGAGTTTTTTAAAAAAATGTCTGTGACTTGTCCTGTCGGCCAGTGGTCGTGTCGATGAGTTGGTTGTCGGTGAAAAAAGTATGTCTGTGACTTGTCGTGTCGGCCAGTTGTCTGTCGGTGAGTTGTCATAGATTCGTTTTAGCTTATAACGCGTCTCTACAATCCTACATTTTCTCCCATTTCAGCTTCCACACTGTGGAAGTAAACAAACACATTCGCCTGTAAATCACCATTATTGGTATTTGAGGTCAAAGGTTATGCTTATGCTGAGGAAAATGAAGTACTGTCTAGATAATGGTGTTCATTGATAAATGCGAGCACCATTTCTAATAAAACATGCTTTATAATGAGGCGGTTCCGTTCTGAGATACAAAACCTCGTCAGTAGGCGAAAGGAGGAATAAATTATTTTTTTTAGAATTATTACTTCATAATCTCTCTCACACACACACACGCACGCACGCACGCACGCGAAGGTTCAATTGAGGCCTCTGAATGGACTATATCTGCAATTATTGTATACTTTATGTATATATGAGCGTTAGGAGATAATTATTATACAGCCCCTTTAATCTCTTTAATCTTTTAACCTATGTATTGCACTTGTGAAAACATTCTTTAACACCTATTCTATACCTGTATATATATATAAACAATCAATTACCAAAATGCCATTTCCCTATATATTTAATTGTTCGTTTCGGTATTTCCAGTTCGTTTCGGTATTTCGGTACGTTTCGGTAAATACAGCTACCCACTATTTCCCGGTATTAGTTCCCATATTTTGCGCACCCAGCTGCAGGGTCCCTCCCAGCATCGCTGAGGCATGAGCTGTAAAACTTGTCTTGATACTTCGTCTCACATACATGTAATACAAGCATCTCACCTAATACAAGCAATTACCAGAGAGTACAGTCCACTTAGGAAGAGCTGTCACTAAACAGTAAGCACTGAAGCTAACCTGTTACAAGCAATCACATAGACATAAGAAAAAACTGTCAAACTCGCCCTTTACCTACAGCTTCAACAAAGTCCAAGAATACAATAAAATTAACTTGTATTGCTGCAAATTTTCTACTGTACAACTTGCATCCTACAGATTCATTGCTAAGGGATAACCACTCAAGCACTTTCAAAAGCTAAACTTGTCGAGGCTACCCCAGGTGAGGTGGGGGTTACGGTAGTCGAGTAAATACGAATATGTGCGCAGTACAGTCAGGTGTGCGTATTGCGGTTACTCGTGTTGTTCGGTCAGTAACTCTAGTTACTCGAGTTACTCGAGTTGACAAACCGAAACTGCTCTTTGGGGCGGCGAGTTTGAACCTGTAACCAATGACGCCGAAAATGCCCTTTTTGTGTTAAATTTCACGTCGCCTGCTCTTTACAGGCATGCTGTTTGAACTTATGAAATATTCGGAAATGTTTTCAATCTTACTTGTTATTGTAGGTCTTCAGATTTGAAAACAATAAGCTCATAAATTGGTCATTTTTGGTGATCAGTGATCAACAGGGCACGTATACTCCGACATAGATTAGGCGTAACAAAACATGTAGATCAAAATAAGTGACTTGATTAATATGAAAAAGGTGTTACCTAAATGTGTGCAAAATTTGGGGTTTTCCATGACGACGCTGACAGATGAATCAACGCAAGAGATTAATGACGTGATTTATATTTTTGTTGATTCAGAGCTAAATCAGTTACCGTTTTCTTATTTGGACTTCTAAGTTGGAATGACCGCCTTTAAAAAAAATAAATAAATAAATGTTGAAGAAAAGTTGTTTTAGTCTCTCTGTCAGAAGCAGGACTTCATCAAGAAAGGTCATGTGATCGAGGATGGATCTTGGCTCAGTGTTACTTTGCATTACTAGTTACCTTTCCCCGATAGCCTGTGTTGAGTTGCCAGACTCATTGTGGCCCGATCTAGATCGTTGTTCTCTATGCTGATTTGGCATGTAGCTTCGGGGGATAGAAGTGTCAACCCGGGATAGGATGGCCAAAAATTTACAGACAGTAGACTGTCTTTAAATTTAGAGATATTTTATTCTGTAAATTTACAAACTTGCATAATTTAAATCAGTTCCTGAAAATAAATCGTGTGAAGAATCCGCAATTTTTCACTTACTTGTCTGTCTTCATCACATTATGGTTGACATTTTGCAGACGGCTGCATTAATTTGCTTTCGTGCTTTCTTTTATCATAAGAAAAAAGAAGACATCCAAACTCCAAACAGATTGGATCAGATATAAGGAAATACAACGTGACCTCCAAACTACATGCAGAGATGCCAGAAATACATATGTCCCAGACATGGTCAGTGACACCGGCTCCAACAGTAAGAAGTTGTACTCATACTGTAAGAGCATGAAAAGCGACAGTTCTGGTGTTGCACCCCTGAAGAAGGATGGAGTGAGCTACTCAGAAACTCAAAACAAGGCCGAGATTCCGCATGACCAGTTTTCTTCTGAATATACAAATGAAGACATGTCAAGCATTCCAGACCTTGGACCAGGCATTTCATCATCAGTTCCTCCCCTGCGAATCTGCGAGAAAGGAGTCTGGAAGATATTAGAGGGCCTAAACCTGCACAAGGCTTCAGGACCAGATCAGGTTTCATCCAAATTTCTGAAAGAAATGGCATCCACCATTGCGCCGGCTTTGACCCTTATATACCAGGCTTCGCATGACCAAGGACAGACACCAGACGACTGGAAAGGCGCATTTATCACACTGTTATTCAAGAAGGGGGATGGGAGCTAGGCCTCCAACTACCGACCTGTCTCCTTAACATCAATCTCTTCCAAGGTCATGGAACACATGGTCCACAGCCATATCATGAAGTACCTGGATGAGGAAAAGATCCTCTTGGACCATCAACATGGCTTCAGAAAACGAAGATCCTGTGAGACGCAGCTAATTAACACTATCCAGGACCTTGCGAACGGCTTGAACAATCACCAACAGATTGACGCCATCCTGCTGGACTTTTTCGATAAAGTAGCACATGAACGCCTAGCCAGGAAGTTATACCATTATGGCATACGGGGAAGGACCCTAGATGGGATTTAAAGTTTCTTGAATGGAAGAAACCAGCGAGTGGTGCTGGATGGAAAGACTTCTTCAGCCTTGCCAGTCAGTTCAGGTGTTCCTCAAGGAACCGTGCTCGGCCCCCTGCTATTTTTTATCTACATCAATGACCTTCCGTTCAAGGTTAGATCAACAGTACGCTTTTTTGCTGATGACTGTCAACTCTACCGGACTGTACATTCCAAAGAAGACACCACAGCACTCCAAGAGGACCTAGATCAGCTTCAACAGTGGGAACGAGATTGGCAGATGAAGTTCAATCCTGATAAGTGCGAGGTCATACGCATAACCAACAAGCGTAAAGTCCTTAGTGGCACATACAAGGTACCAAGGTTGGCAAATGACCGGTCAATATGAGTAATGACCAGACCGGTGGTCATTACTGGTTATCACCGGTTATTACTGGTCGATTGGTGGTCGATTGGACGATTGAAATAACCATGGACAGTTGAAGATACTTAGCATTTGTTATCCCATTTTTACTGGAGTCTATAAATAGAGTTAAAATAGTTTCAATACAAGATAATACAGGCTTAATTGAAAATGTGTTTTATGAGTTGCTGTTGCCTAAAACTGTATTTAAGAGGCTGTAAAACATACAAAATCTGAATGTTAATAGTTTCAGATCTTCAGTCTCAATCAGACTGAATCATTACCACCCAACTTTCAGTTCAGACTTGAGACTTAGGTACATGGCCAAACTCTCCAACAGACCAACAAATCCAGATACTTGGGCGTCACTATCGACAGTTCCCTATCTTGGAATCCTCACGTTGCAGCAGTTACCAAGAAAGCCAACAACACCTTATCTTTCTTACGAAGGAACCTGTCAGCATCATGCAGGGTTGTTGTCAAAAGCCGGCAGCCGGCAAAAATCGCCGCCTACTTTGGCATCTGTGCCGGCTACGTATTTTGCGTCATTCATCTGTTTTAAAAGCTTTTTCTTGTTATGATTCGGTTCCAGTTTTGTTGGATTGCGAAGAACCAATCAGAATCATCCTTACAAGTGGAGTGTGGCCGAGACTGGAAATTGATCTTTCGGGATGGCGAAACAACAAAATATCTTTTTGATTTTTGGCTTTTGCAAAAAACAAAAGCTGACGGAAGAGGCAGGTGAACAGATTGAATGCACACAACATATCCCAGTGTAAAATTGTTTGCCCGTGCCCAGTGCTGTCAGTCAATTGTTGTTATATTGCAGTCCAAAGTCAATTCGTACCCTGGACGTTTCGTATCCAAGTCGATTCATACCCAAGCCTGGACGTTTTGTACCCTTACCCTGGAGAGATAAATTTATTGTTTCATTCAAATTCTGTCTCCAGAGTATGAAGAAGAAACTTGCAATAGGCTGATTAGCTGTTCTTAGCCTAAAACTTCTGAAAGGCCTGGGCAAACAGGGCCTACCCTGAACAGTGCTACAGTCAGTCAGTGAAGTGCTGATCAAGGTAGGAACTGTTTTCTCAGTGTTGTTTACTAGTGTTTGCCATTCCACAATGGACAAACTTAATGTGGAAAATTTGATGAAAATAACAAATTTTCAGCTGTTATTCTTAGGGTATTATGTTACTTCATCTTTTTTAGCAGTAGGGCATTATCTAAGCATTAATGTGGTGATAATCATTGATTTGGGACAAAGACAAAAATCTGCATAAAATACTCAAAATAACACTGATCTTTCCAAAACTTAGCAGATGTCTTCTTTATGTTGTTTCTCATAATTTAGAATCCCAAAATGCAGCATTTGTTAATGTTAAAAAGTGTTTTTATAAGAGAAGATCAAAGAGTAATTTTCTGCGAATAAATCTGAAAAAATAATATCATTATTGAAAATATACTTAGTGCTTAGAGTACCTTTTTGCATAATGGAGAGCGTCCTAGCAATTATTTTTTCAAACTCTTTCACACATTATCAGGCTGAGCAGATGAAAAAAGATGCAGTCTGTGTCCAAATTTTTTTGTCAAAACACACAGGTGAGACAGGTGATACTATTTTAACAAGGTTGAACAATTTCATCTACACACCACTGATCATGTCAGTAATGTATTATTTATATTGTAGGTGTTAACATAGGTATGCTTGCCTACCCTATATTCAATAAATGCATCCAATGTACATTTACTTTGTACATGTTGAACATTTGAGAAAAAGCTACCATTTTCATCTGGTCTACATTACAATTTGAGAAAGAGTTGGAATAAATAATTGCTAGGACGCTCTGCATTATGCAATAATGCACCTTCAACACTACGTAAATTTTCAATAACGATATTATTTTTTCAGATTTATTCGCAGAAAATTACCCTTTGATCTTTCCTTATAAAAACACTTTTTTAAGCAGCATGTACGTCTATTTTGAATTCTAAACTGTAAAAAACAACACAAATAAGAAGTCTGCTAACTTTCAGGGAGATACGTTACTTTTTTATGGTTTTATGCAGATTTTTACATTTACCATAAATCACCACCTTAAATTGAAACAAAATGACCCATATGGGCATTAAGAACCCATACAAACCACAACACCATATATGTTTTTCAGCTGTTTTATTCACAACATTCTGACAAAGATTGTTTGAAATACAAAACAATAATATAAAAACTGCCTGAAAACAGAAGCAAATTTAGGCCCTCAGAGAGGCTGAAGTAGCAGGAAATTGCACCGTTTACCTCAAAGCTTCCGGGGGCCTAGGTGGCCCCCAGACCCCAGGTCTTGAATGTACGCTCACTGCCCTCATGTTCGCTCGCTCACTGGCTGCCAGCTACTTTAAAAATCTTGTCAGCTACCATAAATCTTAGTGAAAACCCTGAGCATGCCCGAATGATGTCAAAGCTACCTGCTATAAGTCAATTGTGGACCACAACTTGAATATGCATCCTCTATTTGGGATCCTCCTACCAAGTTAAATATCAACACGCAGGAAGCTGTCCAACGTTGCCCAGCAAGATTCCGTCACAGTGACTACAGGCGCACAAGCAGTGTAAATCTATGATGGAAGACCTAGGCTGGGAGCAACTACAGGCCTGCTGTCAACAGACTAAAGCCATCATGCTGTACAGGATTGTCAACCAGCTTGTGGACATACATGCAGCATTATTACTGATTCCAGCGGGTATCCATACCAGAGGACATGCCAACAGATTCCTTGTGCCTTACTGCAGTGTCAACGCTTACAAATATTCCTTTTATTCGTCCAGTATTCGCCTCTGGAACAGCTTACCAGCCGAGCTCATCACTGCTCCTTCCTTGGATGTTTTCAAGGCAAGGATAGGCTCAACAACTCCTTAGACCAGGACAACATGTTTTTATTCTGTTTTTTTACCCGCACCATGGACCCTACGCCACACATGTAAATATCACATATGCGTGAGATTGTTCCAGAGGAGCAAGAGCCTTATTGGAAGAAGAAGAAAAACTGAAATTTAATCTAAACCAGACACAGTTCATTCCCTTTGACCACGAAATCAGTCTAAGGAAGCTGATATCAGCAGATTCAGGGCGTTTCGTACCAAAGGCAAGCTGTCCAATAGCAAGTGATACCAAATATGCCATAGGCAAATTTATTTCTCTGAGGTCAAAATGGTGATTTTTCCTGACACGACTGGCACTCTGGATTTAGCCGTAGAATAATAATATGCACTATCTAACTCATTTTAAACAGACTCTGTTGGAACAGAACGGCATAGAATACTATGTTTAAAGAAACGCCTAATTATTGAATATGTGTTGTTAGCAGGAGCAACATGATCATCGTCTGCATTCATGCTTTTCATGTTATTTCACTCAAATTACATTCAACATTTCAGATATTGAAATGCGGTTTTAATGTTAAGCACCGTTTTCCACACTGCATGTGCCCAAGTCTGTAAATTTACAGACTGTCTGTAAATTTATGCCTATCCTAGACCTGAGAAACGGGACACATCCAATGTAAACAGCCTAACAGTGCAGCCATATTTGTCCAAAAGTTTCAAGCTACAAGGTGTTAGATTTGCTCTTTGTTGAAGTAGCTTTTTAATGATCAATGAATTATTCAATGTCCTTATAACAACAAGGAATTGAATGAACTAGTCAGCCCAAAGGAAATTTTCAGATTTAATCGGGCCCAAATTTGATTGTCAACTAATCAAAATTCATTCTATTCAATATATGAGCTGCAATAAAGTAGTATTGACTAAAGCAGAGAATATTCAGTTATACAAATGTATATGATGTAAATATTCATAGACCACCAATTATAGCAATACAATACCAAGAAACAACTATAACTTATTCAAATAAATTGACCACCTTTAACATAGTATGCTATTATCAGTCAACCTTTTTCAATCTTATATTAACACTACAGTTACCAAACCTATGTACAAATACAAAAATAAATAAATAAAAAAATATTTATATATATATAAGACATATATAAAAATCACAATTGAGTCCGATTTCACAGTAACGTATGGTTTATTTGGCTGTTTTCTACCGGTTTCACTGTTACAGTACAGATCATCAGGAACAAATATGGCGACTTTGTTCCTGATGATATTTACTGTAACAGAGAAACCGGTAGAAAACAGTGAAATAAACCACACGTTACTGTGAAATCGGACTCAATTGTGATTTTTATAGACTTTCCTTGTATGTGCTTTTATTTTGGACATTTAAGACATATATATATATATATATATATATAGAATAACCTTGAAAAATGAGGAGGGCAAGTGAGTTTAAGTTATAAGTGATGATTTTAATTATTTGGAAATGGACTTTTGTGTTTGTTCAATGAAGTCATCGACTTGCAGATACATGATACCTCAGTGTGTTCCTGAAAAATATACAGTTTGTTATATTTAACTCATCATGTCACAAGCCTAAAAGATGCCATGAAAATCAACAGGAAATCTGTCTGGATTTGGAAAAACTGATCATAGGTTTGAATACTGTAAAACACTCAATATCTGCGGTATCAAAATTTTGCGGTTAAAAGAAAATGACATATTGGCGCATTTTGGCGATCTTGATGTACCCTAGCTCCAAACAAATAAGAAAAGCTGATGATGAAATTTTTTGACAATTTTTTTACTATTCTTTTAACTATACATTGTGGCATCTCTTAGAATCGCCTCATCGAGGCGATTCTAATGGGATGCCACAATGAATAGTTTACCTTGATGGAAAGGTATATAAAAATCTAAAATACTCATCAAATATTTATGTAGACCTCTGTTATGCTGTGCTTATGTATATGTATTAAATCTATGTAATATTAGTGGACTTATATTTTAGCGCTCTTTGTCTTAACCGCTAATATGGCCAAAATTCTGTAACTGCCAAAAACAAGTGTTTTACAGTAAGTACATGCTCCTAAAGCATTTTTTGTCTTATTTGTCTAGGTGCTTCTGAGAAGTGAGCCATTTTGAGTCCTGACCTGAAATGGCACAACGAATCGACTTAGATTCTTCTGAATTGTGTCTCATTGATTCAGGAATTTCAAGTTTGAAAGATGTTCCTCTCAGGTAAGTTGAAATGCGCAATGGTAATTGTGAATTTTCATGCATATGACATAACACTATCCAGTACACTTTCAGGGGAAGCAATGCTTTCTTTTGTAAATCTCCTCCTTTCTCAATGTGGATCTAGTCTTTAAGGAAAGAATTTATTAGGATTAATACAGTATAAATAGGTATGTTTTTACATGCCCGTTTTGAAAAAAAGGACGTATTATGGCATGGTGCTGTCTGTCCATCCATCCATCAACATTCTTGTGCGCACCGTATCTCAGTAACCGTTTGAGATATCTTCATGAAAGTTTGTAGGCTTATATATTGGGATGGGGCAAAGTGTCGCGTACAGTAATGGTTGCGCCCCCTTTCTTAGTTTTCAAGTTATGCCCCTTTGATTAGTTTTTACCCTACTAGTCTTGTGCGCACCATAACTAGATAACCATTTGGGATATCTTGATGAAACTTCATAGCAATGTGTATGAGGGTCTGACCATGTGTAGCGTATAGCAATGTTGCGCCAAGCCGCGTAGCACAATTGGTAGGGCACCTGACTCATAAGTCAGAGGTCCTGGGTTCGAAACCCGGTCTGGCCACATAGTTTCGTTTCTCTTTCCGCTGATTCAAGAAGGGCCGTTGTCAGTTACTGGTGAAAGTGTGTGCACTTAGTACTGGTTAACCGCTTAGGAGGTCTAAGCCTGCCCAGGAATAGTGTGGTTAGGTTAACTGACCATCCGGACATGACCATAGCTGTTTACCGTGGACGTTAAGCAACAAATCAATCAATCAATCAATAACAAGGTTGCTCTCCCTTTCTTGGTTTTGGAGTTGCATCCCTTTGATTAGATTTTTAGGCTATTTTTGTGTATACTAATCTTGTGCATTCAGTAACTTAGTAACCATTTGAAATATCTTGATGAAACTTCATAGCAATGTGCGTGATCACAAGACGGTGTGTCACATATAAAAATGGTTGTTCCCCCTTACATAATTTTGGAGTGACCTCCCTTTGATTAGTTTTTTAGGCTAGCCCCATTCCCCCATTCACTCCATAACCTTTTGAAATATTATAATGAAATTTTGTAGGAATATGTAAAATAATGGGGCAATGTATCATCAGCATGGATCACAACTCTGGCTTACTTACTTCCTGAATTATCTGCCCTTGCATCAGTTTCTGTTTTACTCTGTAACGCCTTAATCGTTGGAAATATTCTAACAAAACTTTATGGTGATGTGTATATTAAGAATGGTACTCTAGTATACTTAGTTTATGAATTATCTCCCTGTTATTCGATTTTGGCATTTCTCAACTTCTTAGCTGCCTCACCCAGGAAGCTGATTTTCGATATACTACTAGTATTTGATGTGCTAAATGTTAATAACATTGCAGTCATTAATTACAGAGTTGTTTCCCCTGTTTGTCTGCCTGCCCGTTCATCTGTAAACAATCTTGTTCATTCTGTAACTCCTTCATGACACTGAATAACTCCTTCATGACACTGAAACGGGTGTATTATGCTCCGCTTGCGAAGCTCTTGTTGTCATTGCTACATGTACTGCTCTTTATTCTGCTTCTTGGAGCAGTCATGGTCTTATGGTATTTCAGGGTTTGCAAGTTTGAGCCTCCATTCCACTGGTCTTTCAGATTGCTCATAGACATAAATATAAAACACAGAATACCTATCTACAGATATTCTATTAAGCTCTTCAGACAAAATTAAAAAACACAAGATATATAAGAAATCAGGACCTTTAATTTTCTGCATGGGACCTTTAAATACAAAAATAAGGGTGCCTTGGACTCCTCAGATTTGGAACCGAGGGAAGCAAATTATTTTGATGAAAATTGAAATATTGTTTCAATTTTTTACTGCAGCAAAAGTTGACGATTATCAAAAGAACCACCTTAACCTATGTATTTTCTAACTAGATCTGATGCTTATTCACGTACATGTATCACATTTCGTTTCAGGCCTCATCTTCAAGTCCTTAACCTTCACAGTAACTATATCAGCAAGATTGAAAATCTGCAACATTTAAAGCATCTGAAACACCTGGATTTGTCAGCAAACCAGATCAGGGTCATAGAGGGGCTTGATGGACTTCTGTTACTGAAAACTCTCAATCTTTCTTGCAATCTACTGACACATATAGAGGGGCTGTCAGCATTAAGGTAAGATCATTGGCCATTTTCACTGTATCTGTGTCCTGGTGTATAATAGTCTCACTGCACCGTTAATGAATGACTCTGAGATTTACAAAATTGAGACAGTAAAGGTAGTTTAAACGTGAACTATTTCTGTGTAATTGTTAGTTTCTGTCTCTGAGTTAGTCATCTATGCTAGAGCCTCTTTCAAATATAGACTTCATTTATTAGACGGAAGCTACTCGCCAGTAAATTGTTGTCACGGGGTTATCATATATTCTAACCCTGGTCGCCTATAAAGCCAGTGGTAAAATCTAGTGATTTATTGCGTGACAAATCACTGTGTGTCAAGCATGACGTAATTTAGGCCATTAGGATGTCATTTTGATTCTTTTGGTGACGTCAATTTTCACTTCCATGAGGATAGTCGGTGTAATGTTTTCTCACATCAAAAACTTATGACATGCATAAGAATGCATCTATTACAGTCAAAGTTGTTGGCGGGATTTCTTCATGTAATCATGGCGGAAAAATGGAAAAATCTGAAGTAAATGTTTTTGTTTTCATTGTTTCTGGCGTGTTAGAATAGTCTTTAAGTAATTGTCACAAAATGCGCTTCGCGCTTGTGATATATCCACTTCACGACTGACCTCCCTCCCAACTAGTGATATATTGGGCAACAAGTCACTGTAAGTTAGAATCTATTTATTAAGCGACGCTTTTGTCAATACTTGAAAAGTTCTATGAGAGAAGTCATGACCTTATTGATCCATCTCTATGGCTGTCTCTAAACTTATGAAACAGTGTCAGGCTTTCAGTTTACAGACTCAGTTTCCCTGGGGAGGCCCTCTGATATATAGACATGGTAGGTATATTGTAATAGACATGTTATATTTACTACTTGCCAGAACCTGATCACACCTCTGTATAGGATCCATGTCTGTGTATCCAAACATTATGGATTTGTCAAAATTTCTGTAATTTGCAAGTTCATACTTTTTGGCACTTTGGCTTCTCCTATTTGCAGCTTCTTATTGCTAAGACTAACCAATTTCTGTTTTTTCCAAATTATTTAGCAGTTTGTTCAAAACTTAGATAACTCATCTCATTCTTGTTTTATCTTTTCTCAGATATCTAGTGAAATTAAACGTCAGCTATAACCAGATTGAAGATTTATCTGGGATAAAGAGTTGTGCAGGCCCCTCATACAGTCTCACTTATCTAGATCTCCATGGCAACAAGCTGGCATCGGTGGCTCACGTTTCCCAGTGTTTGTGTAGAGTCAACAATTTGAAACATCTCACTTTGAGTCTTGATGGTTCTGGCAATCCGTTATGTCACAAACCAGGTTTGTACTATTATTATTGTTAATATTTCTTGTTTGCCTAAATTCCTGTTTTCAAGTGAACAGGAATTTTTGGTGAGGATTTTATTGCATCATAAACTTTTGGGGATGCATTGGTGCAAAATACACTTAAAGCCTTCTCTGTAACTGTACTCAGCTTTCCCATTTTCTTTAAGAAATCACTTTGAATCCTTGCAAACTTCAAAGTATTTAGGGAATAACTGTACTCAAAATTGTCATTTGGGGAGGCAAATCATCAGTTTTATGATCGGAAATTTCGTTTTACGGCGGCGCACCAGCAGAGCCTTAAAACTAGTGATGGGCAGTCGGTTTAAATCACTTTCGATCATCTGTTTTTAATAGGAAATCTTAACCAACTAGCTATCTATTGTACAATTGGATTAAATACAGTCCATTCTGTTTGCTTCATTTTGAGAACTTTACAATATTTTGAAAAAATTAAATGGACAGGATTTGTTCAATTTGAGCAGGTTTGAGCAATTACCCGTGGAAACAACTCGCTAGTATATTTCATCAGGAATTCATATTATTTCAAACCTCTCTTTACACTACTTTGGTATTTTTAAAAGCAAATATTTTATTTCCGATTATAATCGATTGGGAATTTTACTATCAATGATCGGAATCGGTTGCATAAATCAACTGAATTTCCATTATACTCTATCGTCGGCCCGTCACTACGTAAAACGCAATGTGCGATCATAAAACTGACGATATACCTCCCCAAATGACAATTTTGAGTACAGTTATCCGCGATCTAATTCGCTTAATCATATTTTCACCATTTAAAGTTTACTTCCATTATACCTACAGCGAGCACTTTCAGCAGCGTAAAAGTAAATGTCAGCCAATGAGAAGCGACGTTTTTTACTGACGTCGGGTTTCCAACTATAACGCAGAATATACTGTTGCAAAATTTTGACATTATCCAATCAGATGTCGATTACATTCGTTAGTGCATTAGAATTGAAAATATGAGGAGCGAATAGTGCATTAGGATTATAAATATGAGGAGCAAACGTGTGTCTTACAAACTTTATTGCTTTTTGAAAATTTGTGCCAATTTGTAAAATTATGCATTGGCAAAAATCTCAGATTTGATAGTAGTCGGACAACATAATTTAGCTGACAGTGAAAATCTAGATAGACTGCAAACAGTTTTATAAAACTTGCCATGATGGGACACATATAGCCATCATAACTTGAACATTGAAGGATCTATTGCAGGAGAAGTCCAGAACTCTACGAATATGGAGTTAAGACACTTAAAACCAGCCCTTATTGGGTATCTGAAACTGTAAATCAGGGAAATTTTTCTTTATATTGTATTTATTCACTTATAAATGGAGTTTAACTTTCCAAAACAATCTCAAGATCTAGATCAACTTGTAAGATGGATCTAGATCTTTTAGATTGTCTTGTAAGATGGATCTAGATCTTTTGGATTGTCTAGTAAGATGGATCTAGATCTATGGAATTGTCTTGTTTGATTGATCTAGATCTTTGGGATTGTCTCCTAAGATGGATCTAGATCTTTGGGATTGTCTCGTAAGATGGACCTAGATCTTTGGAAATGTCTCGTAAGATGGATCTAGATCTTTGGGATTGTCTCGTAAGATGGACCTAGATCTTTGGGAATGTCTCGTAAGATGGATCTAGATCTTTGGGATTGTCTCGTAAGATGGATCTAGATCTTTGGGATTGTCTCGTAAGATGGATCTAGATCTTTGGGATTGTCTCATGAGATGGATCTAGATCTTTGGGATTGTTTTGGAAGAGAAAACTTTTTTTTATAGCTTAATTACTCAAAACTTGTTTACGTATTTGCGGTAATTTTGGAAAGGGTAAACCCCCATCTTATAACCGAATACTGGTACATACGATTATTGTTGGGTTGCCATGAAGGCCCACTTTTGGCAAGATACTGATGCTTTCAATTCACAGTGGTCTTAAGCTGAAAATTAGAAAAAGAAAAATGTAAAAAAATTTAAAAAATTGAACACATAAAAATAATTACCAACATACCAGGTAAGAAAATTTTGTAAAAACCTCATGCTCTCTCATATCTCTCTAATACCTACAGCCCATACACAGAGGGGTGTGGAGTGAGCAATTGTCCTAAAAGTATAGCAGCTTGGTTTTACAGTGCAGTTTAGCCCGCAAAAGATGTATTTGGAATATCAAGCAGTGCAGACCCTGATCAGCCTGCTCCTATAGGAGCAGTCTGATCTAGGTCTGCACTGTTTGCTCAGACCTATCCATCCCAGTACTTAGATGCATGTATTTCTACAGGTTATGAGTCAGAATTACTATCATCCCTGTCTCAAGTTCAGTATATTGATGGGGTAGACAGATTAGGTAACAGTGTAAGAGAAATGGACTCGCTAACAAACATACCAGGTAAGATAATTTTGTAAACTCAGATCTGTTACTTACAACTGCAGTAAGCCCATATGCAGAGGGGTGTGGAGGGTGCAAAAGCACTCCCCTATTTGGGCAAATTATTTCAAAATGATGCAGTTTTCAGCTAGAGACTGAATTTACACCTTCTAAAGTTGGCATCAACATACCTACAGATTTTCTTAACTTTCGCACCCTCGTTGTAAAATTCTTGAAATTCGCACCCCCCTTTTCAAATGTCTGGGTAAGGGCCTGTACATGTACATAATGTCATTAGATTGTCAGTTCTCAATATAAGTTTTAATTCTGGGATAATTTATATGCCATCAAAAATATACAGTTTAAATTCTGATAAAGTCATTTACATGTACCTTAAAAGGTAAAACGTTTCCCATAGCCTAGTAGCCGTAGGAGCAGTGAGGGTTAGAGGCCCACTGTATCTTGGGCACAGCATATGAAAGGTGTAGCCCATCCCTCTCCTTTCGCTGCCTTTACTATGGTAAATGTTCTTAAATTTTTGACACCTCATTTGTCAGAAAAAGCATGCTATTTTGGATGCATGTATATGTACTTTTTCCTAAAAACAGTTGGTGGAATTGCCAAAACTATAGACCCTGATCAAACTGCTCTTTTAGTCTAATATCTAGCACCATGTGGTGGAATTGCCAAAACTATAGACCCTGATCAAACTGCTCTTTTAGTCTAATATCTAGCAGTCTGACATGTTGAGGCCCCCTCAGCATGGTAGTTTTAATCAGGATCCACAAATTATGGAGAACAATCTGAATGTGCCATGTCAAGGAGCAGAGTTGATCTGCATTGCTGGCTATGGTTAGAATTCTAAATTAAACATCAGAAGTTTGAAATTTATTTTGGCTGAAAAATATTGTTCAGGCTGTCAGAGGTACTTTGGATAAAGCTATTTCTTGGGTTTCTCAGAGTAGTTAAAGAATTTCAGGTAGTTAGAGCCACAAGCGCTATTCACTATGCTTACATAAGGACTCGGGAAAGGACCTGTGCATATTGTCAAGCAATCCGTGGCATTCTAACCAGCTGAGGACAAGCTAGTGAAGTTAGAATCAATGTTTCTAACATTGACTTGTAAAACACTTTATAATGTTTTGAATTAACACTTAAAGCACCTGAAAAGGCAACAACAAAATTTTCATCTGCAAAATTTAAAAGACTTTTCATCCAAGCTACATTATATTAAGAATTTAAAAAATAGAAGACAAACAGCTTAGATCCAGATGAGGTGGCTCATTATGAGCCACCTCATCTGGATCTACACTGTTTGCAAATTCAGCTATGTTCATTTCTGGTACTTTAAGTGTTAATATTAATTGTCCATATTTATATTTGCAGGTCTAGAGGATTATATAGACTACCTTCTGTCCAGTGGTACAGACACAGACCCTGTCAAAGTAGGTACAACATTTGCCATTCAGGTGAATGGATAAATGCTTTCAGGGGAAGCACCTCTGCCATATTTATTTTTGTCTCCCTTCTCAAAGGGGTTCAGCTCTTAAAGACTTTTTTCCTTTGGAGCATTTTTAGCTCACCTGAGCACAAAGTGCTCAGGGTGAGCTTTTGGGATACCGTGATGTCCGTCGTACGTGTGCACCGATGGACGTCCGTCAACTTTTGCTTGTGTACACTCTAGAGGGCACACTTTTGATCCAATCTATATGAAACTTTGTCAGAATGTTTATCTCCATAAAGTCTAGGCCAAGTTTGAAACTGGGTCATGTCGGGTTAAAAACTAGGTCACTAGGTCAAATCTTAGAAAAACCTTGTGTATGCTCTAGAAAACACTGTTTTGATCCAATCTTCATGAAAGTTTATCAAAATGTTTATCTTTACAAAATCTAAGCCAAGTTTGAAACTGAGTCATGTCAGGTTAAAAACTAGGTCACTAGGTCAAATCTAAGAAAAACCTTGTGTACGCTCTAGAGGACAGAGTTTTGATCCAATCATTTTGAAACTTTGTCAGAATGTTTACCTCTATAAAATCTAGGCCAAGTTTGAAACTAGGTTATGTTGGGTCAAAAACTAGGTCACTGGGTCAAATCTTAGAGAAACCTTGTGTACGCTCTAAAGGTCACAGTTTTGATCCAAACTTCATGAAACTTTGTCAGAATGTTTATCCTTACAATATCCGGGCCAAGTTTGAAACTGGGTCGTGTGGGGTCAAAAACTAGGTCACTAGGTCAAATCTTAGAAAAACTTTGTGTACACCCTAGAAGGCACAGTTTTGATCCAATCTTCGTGAAACTCTGTCAGAATGTTTATCTTTATGAAATCTAGGTAAGGTTTGAAACTGGGACATATTGGGTCAAAAATAAGGTCACAAGGTCAAATATAAGAAAAACCTTGTGTACTCTCTAGAGGGTACCGTTTTGATCCAATCTTTATGAAACTTTGTCAGAATGTTTATTCTCACAATATCCAGGGGAAATTTGAAACTGGATCATGTGGGGTCAAAAACTAGGTCACTAGGTCAAATCTTAGAAAAACCTTGTGTACGCTCTAGAGGTCACAGTTTTGATCCAAACCTAATGAAACTTTGTCAGAATGTTTATCCTCACAATATCTAGGCCAACTTTTAAACTGGGTTATGTTGGGTCAAAAACCAGGTTACTAGGTCAAATCTTAGAAAAACCTTGTGTATGCTCTAGAGGGCACAGTTTTGATCCAATCTTTTTGAAACTTTGTCAGAATATTTATCGTCACAATATCCAGCCCATGTTTGAAAGTAGGTTATGTAGGGTCAAAAACTAGGTCACTAGGTCAAATATAAGAAAGACCTTGTGTACACTCTAGAGGGCACAGTTTTGATCCAATTATCGTGAAATTTGTCAGAATGTTTATCCTCACAATATCCAGGCCATGTTTGAAACTGGGTCATGTCGGGTCAAAAACAAGGTCACGAGGTCAGATCTTAAAAAAACTTTGTTTAAAAAAAAACTTTCCAATCTTCATGAAACTTTGTCAGAATGTTTATCTTCATAAAATCTAGGTCAGGTTTGAAACTGGGTCATGTCGGTCAAAACTAGGTCACTAGGTAAAAATCTAAACAAAGTTATGTTGCAAGAATCAGAACTAGCATTGCAGTTATGCTAGCCACAAACTCCTTGAAAAAAATGAATTTCACCACAGTGAGATAATGATGCTACCATTCTATCATCTGTGTTCGCCTAGTTCAGTTAAGTTCAAATCCATCAAAGGAACTCAACATGAACGGGTACTTTTCGGGGAAGCGACTCTGCCATTTTTAGCTCACCTGAGCCTTACAGTATTGGTGTTAGCTGCCTCTGTCATCCATCCATAAACATTTTCAAACATCTCTGAAACCACTGGGCAGACTGAACTCAAATTCATATGGAGCCTGCATGGGTCAAAGGATTGAAAGTTCTTCAAATGATCTTGGTCACATGACCAAGGTGGCTGCCATACCCATATATGGTAAAAACTCTTATAAATCTTCACCAGAGCCAGTGAACTGATTAATGCTCAGGTGAGCGATTCAGGGCCACCATGGCCGTCTTGTTTTTCTTTAAAACCTTGCTCATGTAGGAGTAAATTTGTTCAATTAAGGATAGAGCCCCTTTTGAATACCTGGGGATTCTTCTTACATAAAGACCCTTACAAAATCCTAAAAGTTGTGCTAGCAAAAAATGGTTGAGCAATACGGAGGTGAGTTCATTCACCTTCAGTATTTGAATACCAGGGTTAGCTAACTCTTTAAGTACCAGTGACAAAAATAATAGAATTTGCAAACATTGTAGATCCTTGTGAGGTTGCTCAAATTGAGCTGCCTCATCTAGATCTGTACTGTTTGCCTTCTAATGTTTGAAGTCTCAATGTGATATAACTTGGAAGAAGCATATTTTGAATATTTGCAGACGTAAATTTTGTCGTCTGCTTTTTGGCACTTAAAGAGTTAACAGGATATTACATTGTCAAATACATTGTAGGCAAAGACTGCCATTGTTAGGCGAAAAAAGTGAGGAGTTGTTGGGCATTATGAAGTTTATTATTGCTCAAGTGAAATGTGATCAGTTCTTGTAGGAATCTAATACAGCTGATGTTATTACACCAAAGATTGATAAAGCACTTGAAGTATTCAGATCTCGACAACAACAGGCCTCATCTTCTGACACCAGTATTATACCCTCCGTAACAGACACGGAGCTCAGTCCTGGATCTTCCAGAGTTCGTTCAAAGACAAAGGTGAGTAAAGATGTACCGTTTAACGGATTAATCATCTGTACTGACACTTGTCTCAGCTAGAAATCATGCATTTAGGTGTATTGGTACACTTTTGTGTTTTCCTGCCATATTTACAGAGGGCAAAAACTTTCATGACTTCCTGTTTGCGTCCCTAAACAAGAAAGCCCTTCCACAAATGGTGTCTACTCTTACATACATGTGATGGGCTCTTGAGGACCATGTGGGAGATTTGGATTTCATTTCAGGGAGATTGAGTTCTCTATCAGGGAGACTTTTGACGGCAACTTTGACGCATCGTTTCACGTACTTTACTGTTGTTGTTTTTTTTTGGGGGGGGGGGAGGGGTTATGTTTTTTTTGGGGGGGGGGGGGAGGGGTTATGTTGTTTTTTTTGTTTTCTTTTGTTTTCTTTTTTTAAAATATAACATGAACTATAGTATAGTTTGTTTAACTTCTTTACTTTTGAGTTACTCAATACTTCAAATATAACCTCACAAATATGCCATTTCAGTGCAGTAACACTACCATCCTAGGTTTAATATTTAGTGTAATTCAACACTACTGTACATAGTGTATAGTGCTGACCAATCCATTGCTGAATTGCTAAAAAAAATAAACAATCTGATTATCTGGCATCCCCCCCCCCCCCCCCCCCCCCCCCCCCCCCACAACATTTCCCTAACCCTCAATATAGACTTGTTCGTTATTTTGGTGAAAGCTGATACTTGTTTAAATCCCAAAATCAGTCTATCTCAAAGCCGAGTTATATTCTACACTTTAATGAACATACCTGTCATTAGACCTGTCTGTTTTCGTTGAATATTAGATTAAAAACAAATATACTGCATATTTGGGTCACTAACTTGTACAATGGCATATTTCTGTCTCAGTCAGATGCTGAAGATCGCGGATTTCCCATGTTTTATTTATAAATTATTTACCGGTTCTCGTTTCACCCACGATGCGTCTGAATCGGCGGGAACTGGATAGAAAAATGCGGGAAATTCTTAAAGTGAACGAACCGACTTTGATAAAACAAAAAAAAATGCCGGCACCCGTGGTGATTTGATTGAAGTATTATCTGATCAGCCTGCGCTAATTTTGCATGATCGGTATTTATGATGACTATACATTACGTATCTGACATGTTAACTGAAAAAATCGATATGGAATCATTGTCGATTGGCGGCACTTGCATCTATTTCATTCGTGCAGATCCATGACAGAAACAATGACCGGTGTCATAATCATAAAGCCGTGACGCAATAAAAAGTCATTTACTCGGTAAAATTTACCTGTTATTACAGTTACAACAGGTACCTTTACTGATGCGCTAGCCAATTTAACACCTCGCTGTGTCTTATCAGTGAATACCCCTCGGAGTGACACGACCAATATTGCACCCTGTTAGGTAATTAGGTCACAGACAGTTAATCCTTTTGACTAGCCGCCGGGTAAGTAGTTACCGCAAAATGGACGTTTCAGAAAAAGCTATGACAGGAAAATTCAGCATCCGGGAGATTCTGAATACTTTCCGGGAGCGCGGGAGATGGGCTTCATTTCCCGGAGACTCCCGGATGATCCGGGAGACATCACATGTATGCTCTTATAGGAAAGAATTTGCTCCTAGAGAAGCAAATTCTTTTCATCAAGAGTTGACCCCTGGTGAGAAAGGGGGCAAAAATATGGCAGAGTTGCTTGCCCTTAAGGGATTGATATTTTCAGGGCCTGAGTCTTGTCATGGCTGTAAATTCTGCATTAGTAAAGAAAACAGTAAAAACATTAACCTAACTGAAACACATGTCTATATATTGTTAACTTGAGGTCCTAGGAAATCATTATATCCCCACCCTCAGAGCCTTGTCTGCATCCTCTGTCCCTAACTGTATGTTGGGTTCACTCCAAAATAGCATCAAAATGTCATTGGGAGAAGATGCAGAATTGATGAAGTAGTAATGACCTTGAAGTTGTCCTCATTTTCAAGGTCACTGGAGGACTTAGAATGTTAAAAAATGGCTTGTTAAAATGGCTTCTCCTCACCTTATCTCATGAACAAAAGTGCTGAATTCAGAAGAAACTAGCACAGAATCATCAGTTGAAAAGGCACAGAATAAATTAGATTTTTGTGAGTTTTACTCCATTTTCAAGGTCACAGGAGGAATTAGACTGTAAATATTTCGCTTGTGTGCCAATATGGCTTGAACCAGAAGTTATATTTTCACTGAACTCACATGAATATATCACATTTGGCAATCTAAAATCCTGAATATATTTTGGTGACTGTGATCTCCTTTTCAAGGTCATAGGACGTTTTCCCTAAAGATAAAGATACATCTTGAACCAGTTGATTGATTTTTAACAAACATGCATGCATGGATATATTGCGGGTGTATGCCAAAGATTTGATTAGGTAATCATTGTCTCATTTTTGAGGTCACATATATTTTTTAGCAACATTTAGAGAAAATGGCACTGCTTGGAAAGCACAGGTGGAGAGGACATTTTTTTTTTTTTGCGAAAAAATAAAATCTAGTTATCATCTAGAAACATTCCTCTTTTTGCATGGGGCTTCTGTAAAAACAGGAATTTAATCTCAGAGAGCAAATTCTTTTTATTTAGAACAGCTTTTATTGGAGAATAGATTTGAGTACACATGAAGCTAATAAGATTAAAATATGTACGTCACTGCATATGATAAAGTTCAATACATAATCTTTTGATTCCTCATTCACAACAGACAAGTGGAGAAGAAAAATTAAAGATAGACCAAGACATGAGACTTGAGGTTTTAGAAAAACAGATAGCAGATCTCCTTAGTAAAGCACAGGTAAGCTTTTGTTATGCACCAGTCATTTACAATTACCCAAGGGTCAGGGAAAAGCATTTACTTTCATGAGCCCTGCACTGTGTGGACAATTGTTTGCTCAGGCCATCGTCAAACAACTACCCCTTTGCCCATTATCATTAATAAGCAAATTCCTTACTAATCTTATGCTTTTGGACAGCCAACAGGTATCCTACTATTTTTTTGTCATCGAATTAAGGCAGATTTATTTGATTTATCAGTAGATTATTCATCAGATTCTTGGTTCCATGGCAAACAGTGTAGATCCTGATCAGACGGCTCTTCAAGGAGAAATCTGTGTGTACAGTTTGCACAGACATGTCTACCTCAGTCTTTCAGATTCTTTTTTTTAGTATGAAAGCTCAGGATCAGTTCCCAGTCGTGGGCAGAAAATTCTTCAATCTTGATAAAGATACTTGTACAGTTGATTCTTGTTGTCTCATTCACTGATATCTCAAAGTACCCTCTTATTGCAAAGAATATAGTTCAGGCATATTTCCTATTTTCGTACATTCCAGCTCCTGTTATCTCAAACTATGTATATATTTTCATCTTAGAGTAAATTTTGTTGGCCCAGAAAATTTACTTTGAAATATCAGTAGTTTGAGATGAATTTTGACTTTTAGATATGGAGAGTTTACCATATCTTGTATCAACACCACCAGGAGAGACTCTGTTCAGCTTTGTAAGATGAAAAATTGCATATGGGATAGTATACGTAAACAGCCTGTCTCACCATTTCCCCACTGTAACTCCATTGCTGAGTAATACATTGTTTTTGATAGTTTTTCTCCCTTAGATGGTGGTTGCTAGCTTGATGATAGGTTTTCAGTTGTTTTTACCCCATTAAGTGCTAAAAGGCGGATGACAAAATTTATGTTTGCAAAATTTCATAAAAAAAAATCGCCAAGCTCTGTTGTACTGAGAATTCAAAGACCAGCAGGCAAACAGTGTAGATCCAGATGAGGTGGCTCATTTTGAGCCACCTCATCTTGCTCTATGCTGTTTGCTAATTCTGTGAGTATTTTGATGTTTGGCACTTCAGGTGTTGAGGATCCTGTTGGCAAAAGATATTATTATCAAGGTAACTCATAGCTCTTGGGGGTCATGGGTTCTGATCTGGCCCTGCTCATGTTTCTTTTTCTCCAGAGAGCTTGGATTGTTCCATTTTCATCTGACATTAACTTTCTTTTTTCCCCCAAACAACTGAAGTCCTATTTAAAATGTCATAAAACCCCAAAATATCTTTTCATTCATCTGTCTGATTGGATAGACACTCGGGGCCAAGTGCATGCCACTATGGTTACGTAGTGATGAGCCACTTGGGGAACGTCATTAGGAGAATTGAACTGAACTGAAATCATTCATCCGTGTACCAGTGTGAGAAGTTAGTAGTTTAATGAGCATCACAGCAATGTGTCAAGATTTTTTTTATTAAATTATATACATTGGAGCCTCTTTACAAAAGACAGCATTTTGAAGTTAAAAAGAATTTGCTGTCGCAAGGAATACATTTTTTGAACAATATAGCCATTAGACTAATATTAAAAGACATTATAAAGAATTGCTAAATTGAATTAAATCTTAATTGAAGTTTTTCTTCCCACTGCATATTTTGACTGAAGTTTGGCAGGAGCTTAGCAACATACAAGGCATAGGTATTGTTTTTCAGCGTTGGTGTCCCCAACTTAAAACTGTTGTTGAGATTTCTGGTCAAACTGTTTTTGTGGCAGTGTGCTTACAAGCAAGATTCTGCATTTTGTGGAATTCTTTTTGAAATTGAATTTTAGTAAAAAAGATTGTTTCTTCTTGCATATTTTAGCTGAATTTTAGCATGCATTTTATTTAGTGAATTAAACGTCTTGAGGTTTCTTTTAATGGTGCTAAAGATGCACATTTGATGAATGCGCTTCTAACTCATTAGTCATCGTGACAGGATTTAGCATAATTTCCCAAATATTGCACATTTGAATCTGTCATTGTACTAAAGGTGACTGGGTACACTTTCAAGGGAAGCAACTCTGCCAGTTTCTTTTTTGCTTCCCTTCTCAGTGGAGTCAACTCGTAAAGGCAGGTGCTTGCTCCTAAAAGGAGCAAATTCTTTCCTGCTCCTAATCGGAGCAAATTTTTTCCTATAAGAGTCGACATCATTTTGGAAGAGCTGTGTCATTCAGGGACACAAACAGAAAGTTACAAAAGTTGTTTGCCTTCGTAAAAAATGAAGGAAAAAAAACACGGAGGTGTATTTTTACACTTTATGAGGGTCCACAAGATGTTTCATGAAGAAGTGAGCTAAATTTTCTGCAAAATTCTGCTTTATATTGGATGTTTTCTTTCTCAGTGTAAATGCACATTTCAAATAGCATTTGTAAGCAATATCACAATAGTTTAAGTAAAAACATGGATAGATGCATGTTCTCAGAAAAACATCCCACAGGGCACACAACAATGAATCAACCTTGATTCAGTGACATGTCAGATTTTAGATTCAGTGTTGATTCAAGGTCATGATGAACATATACTACAGTGCAGAAGCATAAAAATGGTAACAAGTGTGATGCAAGTGTGTATAAGATTCTATTTTTGTTGGAAAACTTGTAAAAACTTGCATAATGGAGGAAGAGAACCTGTTTACCGTATTAATCCAATTAAACACCTCAAAGGATGTTTCATTTTACGAAAGGGAGGCGTTACTTTGAACCTAAAGTGAAGTAAATCAACCACTGCCAAATACCTCTAAAAACAGTTTAAGGTGTGTGGGTATACTTGCAAAGGAAGCAAATCTGTATTTTTGCCTCCTTTCACAGTAGAATTCAACTCTTTAAGCAAAGAATTTGCTCCTGAAGGAGCACATTCTTTCCTTTAAGAGTAGACCCAATTCAAAGAGCTCCCTCATCCAGAGAAGCAAACAGGAATTCTTGCAAGAAGCAGGGGTGTGTGTGTGTTTGTGTGTGTGTGTGGGGGGGGGTGGAGGGGGTGAGGGGGTGCGTTATTAGAGCAGGGGCTTTTATGATAGGATTAATTCGGTAAATATCTTTATTTTGAAGATAAGCCCAGAGCTCTAGATAAGAGGGAGTATTTGGTGATAATAAGGGATAATTTTCGCGAAATCAGCATAAAAACATATGTTGTGACCCCTCATCTGTACCGTCTCGACGAGACGGTTCAGATGAGGGGTCACAACATATGGTTTGAATGAGAAATAA
This sequence comes from Ctena decussata, assembly GCA_963989385.1. Lineage (NCBI taxonomy): Eukaryota > Metazoa > Mollusca > Bivalvia > Lucinida > Lucinidae > Ctena > Ctena decussata. Next base: position 63,935 of record CAXDIV010000113.1, on the reverse strand, counting down.
GAAAAATTATCCCTAATTATCATCAAATACGCCCTCTTATCTAGAGCTCTGTAAGCCTCTAGGAGACCTGTTCCCAGCAATGCAAAAGACATATTAAGCTTTTCTTAGAAACTGCTAAGTACAAAGGAGTGGTTAAAGGTCAGGATGACTGCCTAACCAATGTTTTTCTGCTTATTAGCTTCAAGACATATCATTTGTGAGTCTACTTGCATTTTGTCTTTTAATAAAACATCATTAGCAAGAGTATAATCTGAGAACAAACTAGAAATTAAATCCAATTATGCTCGTAAAGATGTTCTGTATGCATAGTTAGTGACCTTATTTCACTGTTTCACTGCCTGTTTTTGTTTGATACCTTCCTAGCAGGCACATGACGTCGAAATGACGTTGTACGGATGATGGCGCAATGTAATGACATCAGTACGACGTCATTTTGTGCCAAAATGATGTACTGATGTCTAAGTGATGTCATTATGGTGCATCAGCATCAGTATGACATCATTTCGACATCTTGTACATGGTAGGTTTTCATGTGTTGCGACTTGTCTATCTAGAAAATATTCTCCCTAATTCAGAAAATGAGAAAATTATGGAAAACTTTATTAATCTACTAATGCTATGTAAATCTATGGAAATTTTTTCATGTACTTAGAGCTCCAGATAAGATGGGGTATTGAGGATAATTCAGAGATAATTTTTCTCATATCTCGGTGAAAACATATGGTGTGACCCCTCTTTAGAACCGTCTCAGCCAGACGGTTCTAATAAGGGGTCACAAGATATGCTTTTATGGAGAAATATGGAAAATTATCCATAAATTATCCCTGTTACTCCTTCTTATCTGGAGCACTGAATTTTTTTCATGCAGTATGAAGCACATGCAAATTTGTTCTGCTTTGGAATGTCTAATAAGGCTTGCATGCATTGCTTTCCTTATTGGGTTTTTAGAAAAATCATAATGAGTAGCTTAAAGCAGTGCTCCAGATAAGGAGGGGTAACAGAGATAATTCAGGGATAGTTATCCATATTTCTCCATAAAAACATATTTTGTGACCCATCATTAGAACCGTCTCGTCGAGACGGTTCTAATGGGGGGTCACAACATATGTTTTTGTTAAGAAGTAAAAAAAATTATCTTTGAATTATCCTCAATACCCCCTCTTATCTGAAGCTCTGCTTAAAGGCTTCCTTTTAAAGCATCTTCATTTTAAAAGCTGCAAAAAGAAAATGACTGTAATACTATAAGAAAAAATCCTGAAAATCGGGGCACCTAAAATAATTACTGTACATGTCTTAAAAATGGAACAGTTTGGTTTAACAGTACTGTAATGCTCCCAAAAATGCTCGTGGAAGGGCAAATCATGTAGACCCTAATCAGACTGCTCTTTAAGACATTTATTTTACACTTATAGGTAGGTATAGTGAAATTGAAGACTTTATACATGAAAAGGTATTTTTAGCTCACCTGTCAAGGTGAGCTTATAGTATAGTAAAGCCTTGGTCCGTCGGCGTCGGCGTCCACACTTTTAAACATCTTCTTCTCAGAAACCACTGGACGGATTGAAGCCAAATTTCATATGGAGCCTTAACAGGATGGGGGAACGAAAGTTTATATATTTGACCCAGGTCACATGACCAAGATGGCCGCCATGCCCATATATGGTAAAAACCTTTAAAAATCTTCTTCTCCAGAACCACTGGGCCGATTGCCTTGAAACTTGGTATGTAGCATCATGGACTCTAGTACTACAAAATTTGTATAAATCATGACCTTGGGTTGACCTTGACCTATTTTATGGCAAGGTCAAATTTGGTCCCTTAGGCTTTTGAATGGGAAAATCTGAAAAAGTGCATTTTTCTGTTGCTTTTGTGCTCTGTGATATGGAAATGTAGTCAATTTACACACCTATGGATATGAGAGGTCAAGGTCATTTAGTGACCTTGATCACTAAATGACCTTGATCAAGGTCATTTGGCCATTGGGTGTCATCATTTTCAAACATCTTCTCCTCAGAAACCATTGGGCTGATTGAATCGGAATTTCATATAAAGACTTAACAGGATGTGGGAACGATAGTTTATATATTTGGCCTAGGTCACATGACCAAGATGGCCGCCATGCTCATATATGGTAAAAACCTTAAAAAATCTTCTACTCCAGAACCACTGGCCCGATTGCCTTGAAACTTGGTATGTAGCATCTTTGACTCCAGTACTACAAAGCTTACATAAATGATGACCTTAGGTTGACCTTGACCTGTTTTATGGCAAGGTCAAATTTGGTCCCTTGAGCTTTTGAATTGGAAAAGCAGAAAAAGTGCATTTTTCTGTTGCTATTGTCCTCTGTGATATGGAAATTCAGTCATCGTTAACCCCTACAAATACTAGAGGTCAAGGTCATTGTCGTCATTGTCCGTCGTCAACATTTACAAAGGACTTCTCCTTAGAAATCACTGGGCTGATTGAAGCCAAATTCATTTAGAGCCTTAACAGTAGTAGTTGTATTTCAATTCTCATATGGACGTTGCCCCCGCACCTCAGCGGAAAGAATCCATAACCGCAGTAACAGTATAAAGAAACAAAAGTTTATATATTTGACCCAGATCACATGACCAAGATGGCCACCATGCCCATTTATGGTAAAAACCTTAAAAATTCTTCTTCTCAAGAACCACTGGGCCGATCGCCTTGAAACTTGGTATGTGGCATCATGGACTATAGTACTACAAAGTTTATATAAATGATGACCTTAGGTTGACCTTGACCTTTTATGGCAAGGTCAAATTTGGTCCCTTAGGCTTTTGAATGGGAAAGGATGAGAAAGTGCATTTTTCTGTTGCTATTGAGCTCTGTGATATGGAAATGCAGTCAACTTCAACTTCTATAACTACTAGAGGTCAAGGTCATTTAGTGATTTTATAGAAGTGGCCATGATGGAACAGTTTACACACTCACTATCCAATCCTATAGCCTGTTTATTAGCCTGCCTGAGCCGAAAGCTTGCATTTTGGCCACTTGACCTGAGCATATACTGGCAGGTGAGCGATCGTTGCCCTTGGGCGACTTGTTTTTTCAGTCAGCAGGTGATGGAGTGAACTCAGGTTTAATGTCCAACCAACAGTTAGGTCATACAGAGATGGGCAGTCGGTCGGTACTCATTATAGGGTGGGTGTCAAACTGTCAAATATTTAAGCCGCATGTATGCGTCAACTGAAAAGTCAAGTTAGCCCCCCCCCCCCCCCCCTCCCCCCGGGTATGGCATCCAATAAACAAAAACATTTGTCTGTAACGGAACAGTCTGATATATGGTAACCAGATAAGTCTGACTCCGTATTTGGATATTTGGATTCTTGAACAGTTATCTAATGTCTGTAAGCATAGCTGAAAACATGGAATGGAGTGAAGTGGAATGGACTAGCAGGAATAATTGCCTCCACTTCATCACATTGATTAGGGATGTCACTCTTGCAGGAAAAGTTCTGTTCCCTGTGATTGAGCAAATTCTTTCGTGTAAGAATACAATCCCAGGGTTTGGTAGTAAATCGTAGCCGATGAACTGTAGATTGTCTCATCCATTCCATCCCAGTCTGTTCCATTCCAGGTTTTAAACTATGGCATTTTGTCTGAATTTTGACATTACTTTATAAAGGAATAGATGATATTTGAAGAAGAAAAAATGTCTAAATGGCAAATAGGGTAGACCCTGATCAGACTGTTCCTCTAGGAGCAGTCTGGTTTTGGTCTACCATACACTATTTGCTCAAGCTTGCCTGGCTCATGACTTGCAGGTTTTGTATGGTAATTTGCCTAATTACACATTTTCAGAAGTTGGAACTTTTTGAACTTAAAACTGAAATTGTTGCTGCTGATGTGACTGGCTGCATGAAGACGTTCACTGAGAAATTTTTTAAACTCCTTTGGCACCAAAACGCAGACGAAAAAATTTACGTTTGCAGAATTTCAAAAAAAATGTTTTGTATTGAGAATTCATGATGAGCCACCTGATCTTGATCTATGCTGTTTTCAAAATCAGTTATTTTCATTTATGCTGTTTAAGACTTAAATTGACAGGCCTGCGGAATGCATCTAAAATTGCTCTATAATAGCCTGCTTGTATTTAAATGATATGCTTTCAAATAATCTCCTTCCCAAATCTGCTTCTGCAGTCCCAAATTAGGATCTGCTCTTAAATTAGCTGTTGTAGCTTTTGTATTATTGTAGACATTTAAGACAATGAACTTTTCTTCCCACTTAGGTTATATGACATCACGTAAGTTGGTTTTTAATAACATTTTGTCCCCCCCCCCCCTATCCCCTTACCCCATTCCAACCCACACACTCACAGCTCACAGTCCACTGGTGTATGATAGCAGATTGGCAAGAACATTGCCTGTTTGCCTGTACACATATACCATTAAAGTTATAAGTATTGGGAAAGATAGGTCTGGGCAAACAGTATACACTGTTTGCCATTCCATAAGCATCTTTGCATAAATTTTTTCAAATCAAGTTGTTTCATTTTAATTACAGTAGTTATTTTAGGTGTCCCAATTTTTAGAATTTTTACCATAGAAATATATATTTCCAGAAAGGTGCTGTTGCCACCAGTTCCTCCACTACAGTAGAGAAATCCAGTTCTGACTCGACCCTAGGACCCAGGGTGACCAGACACAAGGCTGAAAGAGGTATCACATTTTTAAGCTCTCAAGTATTTGAGTGTCGTATTCCTTCTGTGAACAGATTTGATTTCCGCTGAAGGCGGAGTCTTTCCAGCTGTGAAGTGGCTCCATTGCACAGAGCCTTTTATCATAGTCCTCCAGTTGTGCTGAAATATCTGAAAAACTGCTGAAAAAGATGTAAAAGTACAAATCATCCATTCACCATGCTGTGCATACTTAGACAAGTCTGTTCACATTCTCAGATAAGAAATGCATGAACAGTGGTCCATGAAAGTTAATGGACCATGTGTGAACCATAAAAGTACTAGGTAAGTATAGGGACAGATAGGTCTGAGCAAACAGTGCAGACCTAGATCAGACTGCTCCAAAATGAGCAGTCTGATTGGGGTCTACACTGTTCACCAATCCATCTGCATCTCATAGACACATTTCTGCATTAAAAACCCAAACTGTTCCATTTTTAGGACAATTGTAGTAATTGTTTTAGTGTTCCAGTCTTTAGCTCACCTAAGCTCAAAGTGCGCCGTAAGCTGTAAGTATGGCCAGCTCTCTGGCGTCTGTTGTCCATTGTCTTTCATAGTCTGTTAACATTCAACATGTCTTAAACCGCTGAGCCAATTTCAACCAAATTTCACAGGAATGGTCCTTGGGTGGTTCTGACTGAAAGTTTGTTAGCAATAATATCAGAACTCTGGTTGCTATGGCAACAAAATAGAAACACAATAATAGGCAAAATATTCAAAAATCTTCTTTGTGGGTTATCTTAAGCTCTGGTTGCAGATATAGACAAGACAGATGGTAGTGACTCAGATACTGAAAGAAAAGGCCCAGGTGCGGCAACTAGCCGGAAGCCAAGAAAGACACGCTTGCCAAGTTACAGAAGAAGCACTACGGCTTCAAGGGCAAAGAAAGATGAACCAGGGAGGTAAGTCTTGTAGTTTTAGATGTAGAGTAAGAAGGAACAATGCCATGTAAAAAGGTGCTGAATAGCATGTGCAAGCATCTGTTTGCATAAAAAATTTACAAATGAATCCTAAAGGTATATTAGATCCATCAGTGCATATACAGAGACTGGTCTGTATCTTGGCTTTTATAGATAGTGGCTTGGCAGTTTAACATCCTTTCAACAGTATTTCATATTAGGATGCTGGGAGAATGATTTTGTATGGCTCTGTGCAGTTAAGCACCATTTAGGTTTTGACAAAATCTCACCTCAAGCAGGGCTCAAACCTGTGATCCCATGATCCGAAGTCAAAAGAGCTAACCACTCAGTCAGGCAGACTTTTCATCTTGGCTGATTGAATATTGTATAAGGCACCTTTTTCATCCCACGGATCTGATGTCAAACCACCAGTGATCACAATACCAAAAATCCCAACAGCCTTTGAAGTGTGACTCTCTGCCCTTTTATTCCAAGCTTTCTAGCATGTTTGGTATCCATACAAAATGAATGTTTTTGTGGAAAATGTGTGTTTTTGTTTAAAATGTGTCTACAGTTTTGACATGAAGAGTGGACCTCATTTGGAAGTGCAACCTCTTCAAGAGAAGCAAACAGGGATTCATGTTGTTCCTTGTTGTAAAACTGAAGGAAAACAGCGGGGTTGGCAAGACATTATAACATTATATTTGGAAAAGAGGTAGGGTGTGAGGAGGGGGCCGGGGTGGCGGGGGCTGGATTTATTAGAGCTGGGGCATTTTATTAGGATTCATGGGGTATTGAGTTCCTCTATAATAATTGTTTTCCTCGAAAACATCTTGCTTTACCTTCTTTTGGAACCAGAAAACATCTCATATAATGGATCTTGATACAATAGAAATTGAATAGTTTATAATGCACTTATTCAAATCTTACAATAAAAGTACATTTCAATTCTGTTGACAAGAATATGGATTGCAGAGTTCTGTGTAAAGCCAAAATTTTTGAGACAGTAAGCTGTAACTGAGATGCAACACAAGAAAAAGGATTGACTTAGTCTGATCTTTATCTCAAAATGTGGATGGCAAGGAACTTTTTACAGGGTATAACAAAGATATGCAGCTTGCTCTTTGTCTGTGTTTTAGCTATTGTTTTCACGAAAGCATCAACTTCCACGTTGAATGTTTTGGTGTAAGTGGCAAGGCTCTGTCAGATGTGCAATTCTGTAAACAGACATGTCTTCTTTCATAAGTTTACTGCTCAAAAACTATGGGATGGGATCTGATAAGCTAGATGCTTGACTTTTAGTTTTACAGCCCTTTCAACAGTATCAGTATTTCAGTCATTTTGAGCTAACAGAAGGGTGATAATGATAGGGTGAGTGCAATGGGGCCCTGTTTATAGTGGACAAGAGCTCCACATACAGCAGGATTTGAACATGGGCTGCTGGCTTAGCAGACCAGTGCTCACCCCATCAAGGCACCCATACTCCTGGGGTCTCATAGGAATTTCTTGCTGAGAAGTTCAGACAAGATCTCAGGTCATATATATGTTCTTACAAGATGAAAAAAAAATATATTATTGTCTCGCTTGCAAAGCAGAAGCAAGACATAGGTATTGCTTTTCCCGTGTCGGCGGCGGCGGCGGCATAAACTTTCAATGGGTTTTTGCGTTTAGGTCAGTTTCACAAAGCGCTGACAGGGGAGACACCGCATTTCTTGTTGATACTTTCACTTCCCAAATTTTAGTAAAGGTAAAGGGTATACTTTCATGGGAAGCAACTCTGCCATTTTCATTTTTGCCTCCCTTCTCAATAGGGAAAGAATTTACTCCTCTAGGAGACCCCTTATGTAAAAGTTTTCCTCATCTAAGGTTGGTTGGTTGATTTGATGCTTAACGTCCACGGTAAACAGCTAAGGTCATGTCGTGACGGTCAGTTAACCTAACCACGCTATTCCTGGGCAGGCTTAGACCTCCTAAGCGGTTAACCAGTACTAAGTGCTCATACTTTCGCCGGTAACTGACAACTGCCCTTCTTGAATCAGCGGAAGGAGAAACGAAAGTATGTGGCCAGACCGAGATTCCCTCATCTAAGGAAGCAAACAGGGAGTCGCAAACGTTGTCCCCATTAAGAATAGTGGAAAATCATGATGATGCACCCAGACACCTTATAGGCACCCAGATAGCTTTAATTGTTGGTTGCAAGGTTTATCTCATGACTAGCTACATACCTCTGCAATGCAGGTTCAAATCTGGGTGGATGCATTAGCACTGGCACCTCTGGATGATTGTCTGTTTTCCCTTCAGGGTTGCTTAGGTTCGCAAGGTATTTCCTGGCCCCTATACAGCTGAGAACTACTTCTGGCTTTCTTCCACTGAACAGTCCTCTGCTATAATGCTCAGATATGAAGTAGAAAGGCAGATAAAAAAATAAATAGAGCTGTGGCGTGTACTTAGAAAAGAGAAAATGATCCTTAGAGTTGATTGCTCTCATTTGAGTTTCCTGTCATCAAGAGAAGTAGAAATGGAAAGCATTAAGTGCATGATACCCTGTTGTGAGAGTACTTTCATCTCGTTTATGATTGTAATACTGAAGTTAGCGAGTGGGAGTAAACGCCTTTCTAACAAAACATCATAAGAGGTGCAGATGAGAGGTTGGAAATGGAGGTAGTGGGACTGTAGAATGTTGGAAAATGCCATGCATAATATGCTAAAAAATGTAATTATATTCTTATAAGAAAACTTGTCTGCATACAGGATAGCTCACTGGACAGTGCCTTGCCCATCACATACAAAACTTTAACCTAAAACATCCAGAAGGCAGATGCAGATGTGCAGGCCGACACCAGGGTAACAAGAGTAGCTTTTCCGGAACTTTTGTTCAGGCGAGCTAATAATGCAAAGAGATCATTTTGCACATTGGTAGCTTTTCAGTCTGTTTACTTTTAATGACAGTGTTTACTTTAAATGTTTGGGCGATCAGAGCAAGCTGTGTAGACCCAGATCAAACTGTTCCTTGAGGAGCAGTCTGATTAGGATCTGCAGTTTGACAGTGGTTATATCAAACATCTCCTTATAGGACAAATAGAATTAAGTCATTTTAAAATATGGATGATTCATAGTTTTATGGCCCTTTCAACAATATTTCAGTCATATTGAGCAGATGGAAGGATGATAATGAAAGGTGTGCAATGGAGCCCTGTGTGCGGTTTGAAAGAATTCCACTGTAAGTGGAATTTGAATCCAGACCACTAGCTTTGCAGGCCATCATTTGGCATAGACAGTTACAGTATTTACCATAAATATTTGGGCAGCCAGAGCAAACTGTGTAGACCCTGATCAAACTGCTCCTGTTGGGGCCTATACTGTTTGCCAACATTTGTAACAGACATCTCCTCATAGAATAAACAGACTTGAGCCAAACGAAGTAATCTTTTTTCAGAAACTGTTGTGATGTCAGAATGTTTAGTGCAGATATGGTAGAACTTTTCTTTCAATATGAAATGTTGTCATCCTGTCTTGAATAGCTCTTTGATTAAAGACTAGTTCCATCAAATGTCATTAACTGTAGATATAAAACCTGCAGTATGATTATATGGCTTGAGTCAATTTGAATTGTGAGCCACAGCACTCCAAAAGGCCGCCATCTCTACCAATGGCTAATAGTGAGGGGCTTAACTCTTTAAGCACCTGTGACGAAATTAGCGGAATTTGCAAACAGCGTAGATCGTGATGAGGTAGCTCATAATGAGCCGCCTCATCTAGATCTACACTGTTTGCCCTCTAGTCTTTGAATTCTCAGTATGAAATGTCTTGGACAAGGCATTTTTTTATTTTTTGCAGACGTCAAATTGGTCGTCTGTGTTTTGGTGCTTAAAGAGTAAATGTGTACCATATACAAACATGAAAGACATTGGAAAAAAAAATACCATATTTTAGGGTAGTTTTTAGTAATGCAGTTAGTTATTCAGGTAATTTCGTTACTACTGTAAAAAAAATAAAAAAATTAGGACACGTAAAATAATTACCGTAATTGTCCTAAAGATCAAACAGTTTATTTTACAATGAAGTAATGCATCAAACAGGACCTGACAAGTCAATTGTCCGGCTGCCTGGGACAAGTTAAAAAAAAATTCTGGGCAAGTAAAATGTTTTCTTACTTGCCCAGAAAAATGTATAAGCTAAATAGGAAAACCCTAAGAATTTGGGCATTTTGTAGCAAGTGCTTTGTACCGGGCAAGTAGATCAAATTTGATTTGTCAGGCCCTGCATCAAAAAGATGCAGAACGAAGGAATGGCAAACAGTGTAGACCCTGATCAAACTACTCCTTGGGAGCAGTCTGATCTGGGTTTGCACTGTTTGCTAAGACCTATCAGTCCCAATACTTAGTATTTTTATAGTAATTCCATTACTAGTAGATAATAAAAAGCCACAGAAAGAAAATTTTCTCTTTCATTTGCGCAATATTGTCATTGAATTCCTATAATAGCATTAACTTGTTTACGGAATTATCCAAATGACTCGAAGATCAAAACAGTTTTAAAGATTTATTTTAGTGTGTAAGTGCGTAATCTGGAGAAAAGATCGAAGATTTCGTACTGATATCTCGTTAACAGTATGATAGTCATCTATTCTGGTTAGGATCAAGAGTATATCCTTAGTAGCTTCCGTTAGAAGTTGTTTAAAGTCGATTTTGAATTCACTTTAAACAGCCTGGTATATGTGCTGAACTGAATTTTGGTATGTTTTAAGACTTCCTAATCCCTTACAACTGGCGCAAAACCCACCATAAGCTAGAAAAAAATGTTCTAGCCAACCACTCAATATCTTTGCTTTTTGCGCAAGAAAAAGTGCTGTTGAACAAGTGTTGTCATTTTCAACACTTAAAGTACCAAAAACGAAAATTACAGCATAGATTGTGATGTGGCATATCTGTATATACACTGTTTGCCCTCTTGTCTTTGAATTTTCAATATCATATAGTTTGGACGAAACAATTTTTTAAATTTTGTAGATGCAAAGTTTGTTGTCTTGTATTTTGGCTAATCATAAGGATTAAGTATATGTATTGATGCAATATGTCCATGTCTATAAATCTCAAGAAGTTTGAACTTTATCATGATTTTAACAAGAACACATTTTGAAATCTTGTCAGCATAATGATTTTCACCTGGGCCGAGTTGTTCAAAGCATTGTTAGCCTAACGAGCTTGTAAAGAGGTCATTTTGTTAAGTGTTTTATGACTTTATAATCAAATACATTGATATTTTTTGCTGAAAAAATGTGCAAAGCTTCCATCATTTTTTCAACAAAAAATATTGGAAGATTTGAGATATTTATGTTTGAAATTTTAACGAAATGTTATCTAACGACATTGTTGTTTTTGAACAACCAACCCCAGGGGTTTTACGTTGCAGAAGAAGATGAATTGCTCTGATGTTCTGATGAATGCAACAGAAAGCATGATTCTAGTGTAAACGTGGCAAGTTTCTGTCGCAACATTAACACCTAAAAGATCCTGATATAACTTGGACAAAACATTTTTTTAAATTTTGGGGGCCTAAGTTTTGTTGTCTGCTTTTTGGCACTTACAGGGTGAAAATAACTGTGGACTCGCTTCTTGAGAAAGTCTACTTTCAGGCATATCCAAACATCACTTACCCAGACTTGCCAGGTCAGTACACCCTGACAATTGTAAAAATTTTGGGAGTCTAACATAAATACAATTTCTGTATCTTGACCAGGCTCCAGGGTTATAAAACTTTTTTCGTGCTCAACTCAGCTGAGCATGAAATTTTACCTGCTAATAAATTTGTTTTCTTGCTCAGATTAGCTGAGTATGAAATTTTCTCTGCTAATGAATATGAAAATGCCAACTAATTTTCATATTTATCAGCAGAGAAAATTTCATGCTCTGCAGAGTTGAGCACGAAAAAAGTTTTATAACCTCGGGGCCAGATTCAGCTTTCTGTACTCAAGGGTAAGGCAAACACTGCTTCCTTAAAGCAAGTGCTTGCTCTATTAAACAGGTCAAATTTCGTCAAAAGTTCTACTTTGGGATTTTAAGCCCTTTAGACAGGTTTTTGCTTAACAAAGGTGGCCTTTAAAACAGGTTTGACTGAATTTTCAGGCCTATCTTGCCTTTGACAAAGTCTGTAAGAGGTTTCCTTATGGTGTGACTTATTTGATTACCATACATATTTATTTATAAGACGAGAGTTTACCCCACAGACACTTGTTTCATGCAGTGCCACTGACATACCCTATACAGTATCACCTGATAGTGTATAGAGTATGAGTGGCTCACATTTAATGAAATGAGTGCCTGTGGTTTACCCTCTAAAATCAGCACAAATATGTTAAAATCAGTTGTGTGTGTAACTCAATATAAAATGGGCTTTTCTATTCCAAAACAATCCCAAAGGTCTAGGTCCATCTTACAAGATGGATCTAGATCTTTGAGATTGTTTTGGAAGGAAAAGTTTTGGAAGGAAAAAATGCCTGTCTTATGACCAAAGAAATACAGTATTTGATTACGTCTTTAAGACATCCAAGATCTTATTGGTGATTTGTTAGATTTAATGGTCTTTCAATTTCATGATGTTCTCAAAAAGATGTTTAATGCACAACTTATTTTGAAATTAAATTAGTGGTAATATGTTGAGCGAAAAATTGGGTTATGAAATGGCAGTGCACATGCACTATGAGCCTGATACTATCACTGTAAATGCAGCCCCATTTGCGAGTCTATGTGGCCTGTTGAGTGAGAGCGCTGACTCTTTATCACTGAGCACAAGTGAGAAAAGCATGTTCGGCTTGCAAAATTAATGTTAACACTTAAAGTACCAGAGACGGAAATAGCAGGATTTGCAAACTGTGTAGATCCTGATGAGGCGACTCATAATGAGCCATCTCATCTAGATCTACACTGTTGTCCCTCATGTTTTTGAATTCTCAATATGAAATATTGGAAGTAATTTTTTGAAATTTTGCAGACGTAAATTTTGTCATCTGGTTTTTGGCACTTAAAGAGTTAAAGTACTATAACTGCTAGTAGCTTAGCCTGAACATGGGCATAGCATGGTCTTACAAATTCAGAGGCAAGGTCTCCATATGCCTGAAATACTGTTTACTTGGATGTAGAGCACAACTTACTCACTCTTCATTTGCATTTTGTGCATTGTTTCCATTCTCTGTAACTCTGATGGCGTTCAAACTACATAACTTCAAGGTGTGGGCAGTTTAATGGTTTGTTCGAATGACCACGGCGTAGCAGGAACTTTTGAAAAAATCTTGGCCCACAACAACATCTTTCAAGTGTCTAGGAGCGGAAAACAATATTTCCTGCCATTGCATGTCCACTTAACTTTTCCTCACGAACGTTATAGAATAAAGTCATTGACTGTCTGATAACCTGGGCCCAGTTGTTCAGAACTATGTCATTAGTTACAGCAACATTACAGTTTAAATGTATCCTAGGAGAAAAAAAATGCCATCTTTGCCAAAAAAGGTGTGAGAAGCTTTTGCAGTGCAAAATATTTTTTGTGACTTCCTTTTTGCTTATCTGGAAAATAAGACATTTCCAAAATGGAGTCTGCTCAGAAAGAAAAGAGTTTGCACCTACGACATGTAAGACTTGACCCACGTTGAGACTGGAGGCATAAAGGAACATGGCAGAGTTGCCTTTCCTTAAAGAGTTTACCCGTTCACATTAACACTTTAAGCACCAGTGACAAAAACAGCAGAATTTGCAAACAGCATAGATCCTGATGAGGCCACTCATAATGAGCCGCCTCATCTAGATTTGCCCTCTAGTTTTTAGTTTTTAATATGATATTGCTTGGAAGAAACATATTTCGAAATTTCTGCAGACGTAAATTTTGTCGTCTGCTTTTTGGCGCCTAAAGGGCTAAGACCGGTTTCCTCAGCTCATAAAGTGGCAAGTGGTTTTTCAGATTCCTATAGTACAGTATGACATGATATGATTCTCTTGCAGTGCAGCAGACGTCCAGATGAGTGTGCATTCTGAGGATAATTGTGTGATTATTTCTGCCCATACTTCATAAAAATATGTGATTTTTTGACCCCCCTGCCCCCCCCCCCCCCCCCCCCCCCCCCCCACACACACACACACACGCTTGGTGAGATAATTCTAGTGAGGGATCATAATGAAAAAGTAGCAAATTGTCTTTGAATTATCCTCAAAGCACCTGTTCATATCTGAAGCTCTGGTCATTCTTTGGGTTTTCCCCTGCAAGCTTCTTTTGACCAGGCTAATTACAGGCTTGTCAAGCTTTGTTTCTAACCCAGACTGTGTGTCGTCAAAAAATCACGTCCTAAGTGTAAAAGGAAGTGTACGGAAATTGCAAGATGGGAAAAAAATTGTCAGCAAAGTAAAAATTTAACCTGATTGTCAGACATGGTTTGATTGTGTTCCGAGCTTTCAGGACAAGAAAGGGCAACAGACAGAATATGTAATAAATATTCACGAGAATACCGAGTTGGCTATGAAGTCGTTACCAGAAAAGTGATTTGCAAGCAGAGGATGCGCAGATCTGCTGTCCTGGACTGGTTCAACATTGAATGAGCCCCCAGAAAATAGTTGAATTTGCAAACAGTGTAGATCCAGATCAGGTGGCTCAATATGAGATGCCTCATCTGGATCTACACTGTTTACCTTCTATTCTTTGAATTTTCAATATGATATAGCTTAGACAAAACTTTTTTTTTAATTTTGCAGATGATTTTGTCTTCTGCTTTTTGGGGGCAGTAAGGCTTAAGCACTAAAGAGCACTGTAGCTATGGCTTTGACTAAATTTGGAGGAGCCCTGGTAGCTTAGTAGGTTAAGCACTGGCCTACTGATCTAGCAGTCCCAGGTTTAAGCCCTGCTGGAGGTGGGAATCTTTCTGACCATAAACAGGGTTCCATTGCACATAGCCTTTCATTATCACCCTCCCATGGTCTTCATGTGACTAAAATACTGTTAAAAAGGATGTAAAATCGCAAGTCATCCATCCATCCATGACTTAATTTGGAATTATGACACCTTCAATTTAACCTCTAGCTTCTTTAGGAGCAGATTCTTTCCTTTAAGAACAGACCCCATTTGGAAGGGCTTTGTTATCTTGGAAAGCAAACATGAAGTAGAAAAGTTGTTTCCCTTTGTAAAAATGGCAGAAATCATGATGATATATCCATATGCCTTTTAAGTATTGGTAAAGCTATTTCTGTGACTGACTCTTCCACCTTCTAATTCAGACAAGACCATTTATCCTGCTGGGGAGCAATTTTCAAAACAATTGGCAAACTGTGTAGACCCTGATCAGACTGCAGTCTGATCAGGGTCTACACTGTTTGCTCAGGCACTTCTGTCTGAATCCTTAGCATAACTACGAAAGTCAATAGTTGGCTGAATTAACAGCTAGGATGATTGTACTAGAGTTAGGAAGCCGTAAAAATGGACCGTTGTGAGCAGCATAGAGGTGTCATGTAATAAGAAACGTACTAGAGTTAGGCAGCCGTAGAAATGGACGGTTGTAAGCAACATGGAGGTGTCATTTAATAAGAAAAGTAATTGTCTGGTTGACCTTTTGGGGAAATATCTTTTTGATCCGACAGATTGTTTACTATCCTTTTTCATGATCTTTTTTGTCCATTAAGGTTATTTGTTACCATGGTAACTGAAAATATTGGACCAGTTGTGCTTGAACAAATTGTGTAGTCTACATGTAGATAAGGATTTTTCCTAATCAAGGTCTGCTCTGTTTGTCATTCTGTTAGCAGAAAGAAAAAGCAGACGACAAAATTTTCGTCTGCAAAATTTATAGACAATGTTATGTGCAAGCTACAACATACCGGTACAATTTATTGAGAATTCAGAAACTGGAGGGTAAACAGTGTAGATCTTGATGGGGAGGCTCATTATGAGCCACCTCATCTGGATCTACACTGTTTTCAAATTCAACCATTTTCATTCTTGGTGCTTTAAGTGCGAGATTGTAGAATGAATTTGTTTATTTTTTAAGATGATTTATACTTATTTATATAATACATGTGATATATACATTTATATCCTATCTAGGGTATAGATTAATAAGTCTCTTTTGTATATTAATATGAATCGTTACAAGTCCCTGTGGTTAAGATGTCCAAAGATTTAGTCATAACAAGCAGTTGTACTTGCTACAGAACAACATAAAGTTAGCATTTGGATGCCCCACATGGTGTACTCTTCGATTGAAGTTGAAGGTCTCTTTACACTTGAAACACCAAAAACGAAAATAGTTAAATTTGCAAACATGGTGGATCCAGTTAAGGCAGCTCATGATGAGCTGCCTCATCAGGATCTACACTGTTTGCCATCTAGTCTTTGAATTCTCTGAGTATGATATACTCTGACAAAACATGGTCAATATTTAACCAGGTCCTCAGTGTTTTGGAACAATTATGCGAAATTTTGATTGATCTAAAAATAACATGCACCAAGGAGAGCAACTTGTTGCAGCCAAGCGGCGGCACTGCTGGAAATTCAATTTGTGAATAGGCTGTCTGCCAAGGGTACTTAAGGAGCAAAGTGGACTTAGTACCCTTGGCTTGCAAAGATGTGTGACAAAGTGCGGACAGGCAAAGCGCAATGTTCTGTACAGTTCTTTTTTATACTGTATTTCTTCAATTATAAGATGGGGCTTTTTCCCTTCCAAAACAGTCCCAAAAATCTAGATCCTTCTCACAAGATGGATCTAGATTTTTTGGGAATAATTTGGAAGAGAAAAACTAATTACACACAACTGATCTACATATTTGGGGTACTTTTGGAGACAGAAAAACCGTCTTATAACCAAATAGTTAGGGTACTTGCATTCTGTACCAATTTTTCTGTTGATTTATTGTGTCTGATTTTGTTCTTTGATAATAATTTTCCTGTATTTCTGATGTTCATAACATGCTGAAAGGCATCTCATATTTCTTAGAAATGTAAATGTTATTTCTCAGAAATGTCTTAGCACATCTAGGTGAGTGACATGGTAAAGAGTCAGTGTTGACTTACATTTAAGAGAGCAGGAGGATATGTTTTTTTCCTTGGTCAATTACATTGTTGTCATAGTCTTCTTCTTGTTCTCCTGAAGCACTTTTAGTTTAGGATATCATGTGGCATGCATGATAGGGGCTTGTGGATCATTCTTTATCATATAGAGACAAATAATGCCTGGTTCACATTCCCTGCATTTTCAGTGCAGTAGTAGCTGTAGAGTATCTGCAGTCTCCACACGGAAATGGTACAGAGCCCATGCAGCTTCCATACTGAGGCTATAGTGCTGTGATTGTGCAGCCATTTTTGAGCGTCTGAGTACCAAGTTTCTTCTTGTGTTATTAGTTCCACAGTTCAATTGTTGTGATGACACCTTCCTAAAAAAAGCAAAGGGGGCATGGGAAAGTCTCAGATCTAAGAAGGACCTAAGCTTGCTGCCAAGACAGAGATGACTGCTTGGGCACTTGGAGCATGAGGGGTGGTGTTAGTGGGATTTTCTTCTTCTTTATCTTCTCTGAAAACAATTATCTGATAAAACATGAGGAACTGCTTGAGGTGACCAATATGTACCCATCTGGAAAATGTTTGGCCCATCTCAAAGTGACATGGTCATGGTGGGCTGCTGTGAGAATGCTGGGGAATGACTGCTCAATATTGGTGTGATTTCACAGGTACTGCATGGGCAGCAAGGGGTAACTTTGCAATAGCTGTGCAAGAATTGTGTGATTGTCCCAAGAGCCTTCAATCTCCATAGAATCTTTTTTTTTCCAAATGGCTCTCTAAATTCTTGCATTTCGTGCAGCCTCCATGCAGTACCCATGCAGGACTGTGCAATGTCACTTATGACATGTCTGTGGGCTGCGATTAAGAGATAACGATGTCACCTCCCTAAACAAAGTCGTAGAGGCCACTGGGCTCATGAATTGGTACAAAAATCCCATGGCTGCCTCCTGCATCTGCACAGAGGCCACACAACAAGAGGGATATGGGCTCTGTAACCTCATGGCAGGCCAAATGTGAATTAGGCATTTAGATCAGATTTATTTCCTCTTGAATGTGTGGAGGCACCTGAGTGCTTCAACAATTTATGGAACCAACAGAATAATCAAACGGCAAAGATTGATCAATCTGGCAGAGGGTTTGCTCATCTTTCAAAATAGACCAACCCTGAATAGCATAAGAATTAGTAGTATTATAATGAGGCTGCAATGCACTATTGAAGCTTTATGCTTTATAGTGAACTTTACAAACTTGTACTTCCATATATTTTTCTTTCATTAGTCTGTTTATTATTTGGTAATATTGCAGCTCATGTTTGTGTTTTAATTTTAAATGATTTGTTATAAAGATTTCTCAAAGATTTCTCAAAATCTTGTCACAATTAAATGTCAATCATGTCAGACATGAATAATACATGGTAAAGTATGTCATTAATTTGGCAGAAGATTAATTTTATTTATGCTATTTTCTTCTCAGATAATGTTGGGTGTTATAATTGCGCAACTTAATTATGAAACTTTGCAAGTTGGGTTTGTCTTAACGAGATGATGTCATGACTTCATCTTATGGAGAGGATGTGTCACACACAAGGAAGATAACTTTTGTTTATGTGGTGTTTTAGTTATCTGCCCTTGCCAAAATTCTGTGTTCAGGCCATATGAAATTAGGTCATGAAATTTCACAGATAGATATCGGTCCGACATATATTTTCGTGGTACTTACATTTCCGTGGTATTCCGAAAATAGCTTTTCCTGACCCAGCTCGCAATCTCTATGACGTCATACTTACTGTTTGGAAAGACGGTGAATCCCAGTATAAATTTGCCAACAATGAACCACATTGCTGCTGAACATGTCTGAATTATATATTTTTTTACATTTTAATGTAAATGTAAACCTGTTTTCACTAATGCATGTTTGCACCCAGCTTTAATTGCCCCAAATATGAAAATACAAAACCATCCGATGCAACCAGGTCAACCTGTCTGCTGTGGTCTATTTATAGTAACAAATTCTGATGATGCATGATGCAAAACTCGCCAAATTTTTTTCCTAGCTTGGCAAAAAAGTGTCATGCCTTACATGGATTTTGCATTGTCTTGCAGTATTAAGGAGTAAAGTGGCAATTAGCAAATGTGATACATTTTTATTCTTTAAAAATAACAGTTTTAAAGTTTGTTTGGTTTAATAATTAAACAAGTATTTGAAATACAAAATACACTAAAATCAGACATGACTGCACTTTTGGGACATCGTAGGAGCGGTTTTTCGGGATACCACGAAAATATATGACGTCATCAGAAAGTGTGGTACTGAGGGTATAAACAAATATGGCGGGTTAACATGTGCTTACTGAAAGGAAAAATATAAATATACTAGCAGATATCTAAGGTATGATCCCTTCTTTATTTTTATGGAATAACAGAAATTTTATTCCACGGATTTCATTGCAGTGTTCAAAATTTATACTAATACCACGAATATATATAACGCAAGGTTATATCATATTGAGAGGATGTGTTGTGAAGAAGGCAGACAACTTTTATTGTTTTAGTTTTTGTGTTATCTCCCTTTGCCAAAACTGTGCCCAGGTTACTCCTGAACTGTATGGAATTTACTCAAGAAGCTTCACTTACAAATTTATCTTATTGAGCCTATGTGTCACAAACAAGAAAGACAGTTCTCACTATTTTAAATTTTGAGTTATATGTCCTTGCCAAAAAGCTATGTTGGGGCCATAACTCCTGAGCTGTACAGAAGTTAGTCGTTACCCTTAATAGATGAGTCTTGTCTTATTGGAACAATGTATCACAAACAAGGAAGACTGAGTTCCCTGTTTTTATTTTTAGAGTTATTTGCCCTTGCCAAAATACCCTGTTTGAGCCATAACTCCTGCGCCTTGTACAGATGAAAGAAAAGCACTTCGTGGAGCATTATAGTCCCTTGGACACTTTTTCTAGTTTAAATGTCCATGAAGTCTATCAAGGATGTTTTATGAAACTGATGGCAGATGATATTGACTTAGATAAGACAGCTCATTAGGGTTGATGGAAGATTTGTAATTTTTTCATCCTTTCAACAGTATTTCAGTCATATCAGGGTGATTGGAGGGTGATAATGAAAGGCTGTGTGCAATGTAACCCAGTTTACGGTTAGAAAGATTTCCCCTCCAGTGGGTCTCGAACCTGGGACCACCAGATCAGCAGGCCAGTCCTTAACCTTCTTAGCTACTGGGGCTCCTTAGCTCATTAAGAGCAGAGTCTGGCTAGGTGTACAGTGTTCGTCTTTAGGAGCAGTCTGTGTTTGCTACTGCATTTCAGTTGGAATACATAGTGTGAATGCACTTCTTCTGAAAACAAACCCCGTAATTAAACTGCACTGTGCAAAGTGCAGTTGCTAGAAAGTCAAGATGACATACAAATATTAAGCTTTCAGTTGTCATTTTGTAGTTAAATATATGATGTGAAATAACCATGCATTAGATGTAATTTCCCCGCCATGTCAGATGCAATTCTGAGGAGACACAATTCTGTAGCATGTTATTATCCTTCTATAGTGTCAGACAATAGCATCCAGCGGCAGGTATTGTATTTATTCTGCTATAAAATGGTGTTTTTCCATCTCTAAAATAACCCTGTGTATCTAAATTAGTCTTAGGAAATTCTGCTGTGAGATGGATTTTTCTCTTCCAAAACAATCCCAAAGATCTAGATCTGTCTTAGACAGATCTAGATCTTTGGGATTGTTTTGGAAGAGAAAAACCTCTAGATCTTTGGGATTGTTTTGGAAGAGAAAACAGATCTAGATCTTTGGGATTGTTTTGGAAGAGAAAAACCTCTAGATCTTTGGGATTGTTTTGGAAGAGAAAAACCTTACAAGACAGATCTAGATCTTTGGGATTGTTTTGGAAGAGAAAAACCTTACAAGACAGATCTAGATCTTTGGGATTGTTTTGGAAGAGAAAAACCCTGTCTTATAAAGGAAGAAATGTAGTGTACATCAGAATCACCTATAGAGGACATTGCTGTGTTTTGGAAGTAGTTATCTCCCTTTACAGCATAGCTCATATCCATAGCAAATACAGTGACATCAAGACCAAATGCAATAGAAAAGGTATAATGACGGGAATTGAAGGATCTGGGGATGATAAGAATGCACTAGTCTGTTTACGAATAGATTGGTCCCTCCTCGTTAAAGTTTCTGCTGGGTGGATACAACTTAGTGCATGTGGTAGCTCTTTAACAAGGGGAGACCAGTCTAGTTTACAAAGAGAGCTAATTTAATTTTCTCAAAAATATTGTCAAACCCCCATTTTATCTGGAACACGTAGACTGCTTTAAGGTGCATAGGTTCATGCATTTTCATGGGCTGCAACTCTTCCATTTTTAGCTCACCTGAGCCTTTAGGCTCATAGGTGAGCTTATAGTATAGCCAGGCATTCGTCCGTCCGTCAACATTTTCAAACATCTTCTCCTCTGAAACCACTGGGCCGATTGAAGCCATATTTCATATGGAGCCTACCTAGGTCGGGGGAACGAAAGTTTGTTCCGGGTATTAGGGTCACATGACCAAGATGGCCGCCACGCCCATATATGGTAAAAACCCTTCAAAAATCTTCTTCTACAGAACCAAAAGTCCTATGACCTTGAAACTTGGTATGTAGCATCGGGCATGCCGGCCCATCATAGTTTATACAAATCATGACCTTGCATTGACCTTGACCTAGTTTAAGGTATGGTCAAGTTTGGTACGTTAGGCTTTTATATAGGAAAAGGCTTAAACAGTGGATTTCTCAGAAACTATTTAATTCTTGGGTTTAGTGCTTGGTATACATGGTCGACTAAATGACCAGATGAAGATATTATGTCATGAAAGGTCAAGGTCATTCCGTCTGACCATCCGTAGTCAAGATTTTCAAACATCTTCTCCTCTGAAATCACTGGGCCGATTGAAGCCAAATTTCATATTCAGCCTCCATGGGTTGTGGAGACGAAAGTTTGTTCGCAATATCTGGGTCACATGACCAAGATGGCCGCCACGCCCATATATGGTAAAAATCGTTCAAAAATCTTCTTCTACAGAACCAAAAGGCCTATGACCTTGAAACTTGGTATGTAGCATTGGGCATGCCGGCCCATCATAGTTTGTACAAATCATGACCTTGTGTTGACCTTGACCTAGTTTAAGGTATGGTCAAGTTTGGTACGTTAGGCTTTTATATGGGAAAAGGGTTAAACAGTGGATTTCTCAGAAACTATTTAATTCTAAGGTTTAATACTTGGTATACATGGTCAACTAAATGACCAGATGAAGATATCATGTCACGAAAGGTCAAGGTCATTCCGTCGTCAAGATTTTCAAACATTTTCTCCCCTGAAACCACTGGGCCGATTGAAGCCAAATTTCGTATGCAGCCTCCATAGGTTGGGGAAACGAAAGATTGTTTGCGGTATCTGGGTCACATGACCAAGATGGCCGCCATGCCCATATATGGTAAAAATTCTTCAAAAATCTACTTCTACAGAACCAAAAGGCCTATGACCTTGAAACTTGGTATGTAGCATCGGGCATGTGGGCCCAACATAGTTTATACAAATGATGACCTTGCATTGACCTTGACCTAATTACGGCATGGTCAACTTTGGTACGTTAGGCTTTTATATGGGCAATTGTTTGGATTTCTCAGAATCTATTTTAGTCTAAGGTACAATGTGTTGTATACATGGTTGACTAAATGACCAGATGAAGATATCATGTCACTAAAGGTCAAGGTCATTCCGTCGGACCATCCGTCATCAAGATTTTCAAACATTTTCTCCCCTGAAACCACTGGGGTGATTGAAGCATTGAATTATACCCGGGGTCTTGGTCACATGACCAAGATGGCCGCCATGCCCATATATGGTAAAAAACTTTCAAAAATCTTCTTCTCCAGAACCAAAAAGACTATGACCTTGAAACTTGGTATGTAGCTTTGGGCATGAGAGCCCATCATACTTTGTACAAATGATGACCTTGCGTTGACCTTTTTAACGACATGGTCAACGTTTGTATGTTAGGCTTTTATATGGGAAAACGCTTATATAGTGGATTTCTCAGAAACTATTTAAGTCTAAGGTACAATATGTGGTATATATGGTCAACTAAATGACCAGATGAAGATATTATGTCACTGAAGGTCAGTTTGTCGGTCTGTCCGTCATCAAGATTTTCAAACATCTTCTCCTCTGAAACTACTGGGGAGATTGAAGCCAAATTTCATATGGTGTCTCAGTGGAATAGGGGAACTTAAGTTTATACCTGGGGTTTGGGTCACATGACCAAGATGGCCGCCATGCCCATATATGGTAAAAACTCTTCGAAAATCTTCTTCTCCAGAACCAAAAGGCCTATGATCTTGAAACTTGGTATGTAGCATCAAGCATGCGGGCCCATCATAGTTCATACAAATAATGACCTTGCATTGGCCTTGACCTAATTTACGACATGGTCAACTTTGGTATGTTAGGCTTTTATATGGGAAAACGCTTATACAGTGGATTTCTCAGAAACTATTTAAGTCTAAGGTACAATACGTGGTGTATATATGGTCAACAAAATGACCAGATGAAGCTATTATGTCACTGAAGGTCAAGGTCAGTTTGTCCGTCTGTCCGTCATCAAGATTTTCAAAACATCTTCTCCTCTGAAACCACTGGTCTGATTGAAGCTAAATTTCATATGGAGTCTTAAGTGTGATCGGGGAATAAAAGTTTGTTCTTGGGGTCAAAATCTTCTTCTCCAGAACCAAAAGGCGTATGACCTTGAAACTTGGTATGTAGCTTTGGGCACTCAAGCCCATCATAGTTTGTACAAATGATTATGCCTTGACCTTGACCTAATTCATGACACTGTCAACTTTGGTACATTATGTAGGCTTTTATATGGGAAAATGCTTAAACAGTGGATTTTTCAGAAACTATTTAAGTCTAAGGTACAATATTTGGTATGTATGGTTGACTAAATGACCAGATGAAGATATTTTGTTGTTAAAGGTCAGGGTCATTCTTTGACTTTTGTACAAGGTCATTGAGATTCTGTCACCCGTCAACATTTTCAAACATCTTCTCAGAGGCCGCTGGGGTCAATTGAATACATATTTCACTTGGAGCTTCACCGGCTTAAAGGAACCATAGTTTGTTCAGATGGTCTTGGTCACTTGACCAAGATGGCCTCTATGCCCATATATGGTAAAAACTCTTCAAACGTCTTTTTCTTGAGAACCGAAAGGTCTATAACCTTGAAACTTGGTACCGGTATGCAGCATTGGGCACTCAGGCCCATCATAGTTTATACAAATGATTACTGTATTTCATATGGAGCTTTTATACTGGGTCAAAGGAATCAAAGTTTGTTCAGATGGTCATGGTCACATGAACATGGTGGCCACCACGCCCATATATGACAAAAATCCTTCAGAAATCTTTGTCCAGAAACAAAGGCCCAGTGACCTTGTGGCTTGGTATATAGAATTGGGACTCAACATTAATCCCCAAGGGAGGGGGGTTATCTGCCCCTGCCCTGGTGCTATATACATGTATAAAAGCATTAAAATATATACCAGGACCAAGTGTCAGGTGAGCTACAGGACCATTGGTCCTCTGGTTTTGGCTTCCCTTCCCAAACTTTAAGGGAGACTCTGTTTGGAAGAGCTGAGCTTTGTCATTCAGGGAAGCAAGCAGGATGCATCACAAAAGTTGTTGCCCCTGAAAAACTTTTGAGGAACCTTAACCTATCAGGAATAAGTAAAACATTGTGTGTATGGTGCAGACCCTAATCAGATAGCTTCTTAATAATTATTTAAGCCACGAATTGACAAAACCAACAAACTGACATGTGCCCCAAGCTAAGACTAATATCAGCCTAGACATACACCCAGTCTGATCAGTCTTTGCTGCCGGCATGGAGGTAGCTTAGCCCCTTAGCTACCCTTTAAGTGCACAGCGAAAACTCTGATCAGACTGGGCAACTGCCCAGGCTGATTTGAGTCTTCGGTGGGCGCACATTCCACTTTGTTTGTCTTGTTATGTCATGGCTCTGTCCATATACTTAGGGTTAAAATTGGAAAATGAGCTAACTTTATGGCCTCATTTATAAAATTGCAGTTTTGTTATAATCTTTACTGATGATTTTAAAACTAGAATGAAATAGGAGCTGTTGCATGCTCATTTGATTTATTTGCAGATTATAATTGAGACGTAACATGACAAAACCAACAAAGTAGCATGTGCACCCTGCAAAAATTCAGATTAGCCTCGGCATTCTGCCCAGTTTGATAAGAGTCTTCACTGTGTACTTAGAGGGTAGCTAAGGGTCTACGCTTGCTCCATGCAGACAGTGAAGACCCTGATGAGACTGGGCGGCTGCCCAGGCTGATCTGAGTCTTTGCTTGGTGCACATGCCACTTTGTTGGTTTTGTTGTGTCGTGGCTCATATCATCATTTCTGTAATGGAGCTGGGAATGATGTCTCTAATCACTCTAAATGTTTCTGAATGGCAAGCTGAATAATAATAAATTTGACATTTTTTTTCTCTTCCGAAGCAATCCCAAAAATCTAGATCCATCTATTGGATGGCTGTAGATTTTTGGATTGTTTTGGAATGGGAAAATCCTGTCTTAAAACCAAAAAAACATGGTATTTTATTTAGTTTTGAGTTTCTTGCTTATGATCGAGAAAACTCAAAGAAATTCTTCCTATCATAAAATGTCATGCTAGTTACATTATGAATGGTTTATATTTTGAAAAATATTGGTGAACTTTAAAAATGCAAGCTTCTATTTGTAACTTCAATTTCAGAGTTGCTTATACAATTTTATTTATTCTGATGGGATTACATAAATACACACAGTTATTCAATATTTTCATTAGAATTAAATTTATAGAATTTATAGTTAAGGAACGGTCCCTTGATAATATCATTATTATTTTTTAATTGAATCAAGAACGAAATTGTTGCGTGACATTGGTAATACATTTTGGTCTTTTTATTTTAACCCTTAAAGCACTAAAAGAGCAGCTGACAAAATTTAAAAAAAAAAAAAAAAAAAAAAAAAAAAACATGTTTTGTCCAAACAGCTGTATTGAGAATTCAAAGACTAGAAACAGAGAATTAAATTATTTGAGAATGAATTATAGGTTTGAAAAAATCTCACATTTCCATTGTAAGAATTTCAGGTGGTATCTCTTTCATAATTCGAGAGGAGCATGGCATACAATGTATGCCATACGCCATCAAGATAGTCATGCAAATGCCTTGCTAATTCCTTGTTTAAGTGAGGTTTGCAGATGTCTGACCATAGAGGAGGTCCCAGTTTGCCTCACGATGGTCACACACCCAGCTAGTGATTCACCGCGGATAGTCTCCACCCACATTATTTGCACCTCACTTGGGTTTTATGTAGCGGGCTAAGTTTCAAGACTAACTTAGTCTAATTATGCTACCATATTTGTAATGAAATTTAAGGCTCAATCTTTACATCTCTGTAGATGTCTACAGACTGTGTTCTGTTTGTCTTTATTTGATATTGTACACATTGTGTTAACTCGGGTTCTTTGCGGAGTTGAAATTTATGGCTAATAAAGTTGCATGCCTTTATCTTCAGCAGACAATAGCTGAATTAAGCAAAATCTTGATTTCGAGAAGTTGCCTTCCCTTTGTCAATTACCAATAAAGGCATAAACATAACGAATATTTGTCTTATTCTTCTTTGAAGTTGGAGGTCAGCATGACCTATAATTCATGATCCAGTGATTATACCTCACATTTCTAAAACCATTTCATGATTTTGCATTATACTTGGGTTCATGGTTTGGGCTGACACTGTGAGTGACCTCATACTAATTGTAGGTCAGTGTGACCTTTATTTCATGCTCCAGTGATTTTGCATCATATTTATAACACTTTTACATGGATTTGCATTATACTTGGGTTATGGGTGTGGGGTGACCCTGTTAGTGGCCTCATACTAATTGTAGGTCAGTGTGACCTATATTTCATGGTCCAATAATTCAAACCAATATGTCTAAAACTTTTTCATTGACTTCTATTATACTTTGTGTAATGGTACATTCAGATACAGTGATTGACTTCATGTTACTTCTAGGTGACTGTGACCTATATTTTACTGTTCATTGATACTGTCGTATCTCTGGCAATATTTTAGAGGTTTGAATTATTCTTAGGAGAACTGTTTATTTTGACACTGTAGTTCATCTCATTTCAACCAGCCATAATAAACTTGCCCCTGTTAAAGTCAAGCCCCCGCAAAGTTGTGCTTTATTGTCTTCTGACAATTCTTGTCTCTAGTTATTATTATAATCATTGGATGAAAAAGCTGTCTGGAAATTAAAACAAAGAGCTAAGGAATAAATGAAATGAGCGGCGACACGAGAAAATTAACAAAGTGGTTGTGCGCCTAGGGCAGATTCAGATCCGCCTGGGTATCCGACAAGTTTAATCAGATTCTTTGCTAAGCACTTAAAGGGTAGCTACGGGTCTAAGCTACCTCCATGTGGACAGCGAAGACTCTTATCAGACTGGGCGGATGCCCAGGCTGATCTGAGTCTGTGCTGGGCGCACAACCACTTTGTTGGTTTTCTCGTGTCGCGGCTCAAATGCAAAAGCATTGATTCTGAACAATAAAAGGTAAAGGAATTTCTCCCTATAGACTTTCAAGCCCACAAAATCTGTTTGCTATTTTCGTCAGAATAAATTGCGCAAAAACAAAGCGTTTAGACAAAATTCATCTCTTAAATGTAACATTAGCATCAAACAGTTTGATCATCAGATTCTCTAATGAGTTGAACATGGCGCGTTTGAACAATAAATTGGTTTTATTCCGACATGTGTGGTTAATGGCCAAATCCGCTTAATCGATGTCCCTTTGAACAAAATGGTTTTGTGATGGATGTAATTTACTGTATTTTTAATTTTTAATGCTGATTCAGCAAGTTCTTTGCAACAGTTGTGTGACAAAATCATTTGCTTTAATTGGTAAGATATTCAGTGAAATACCGTTCACATTGTTTATCGTCTAGCATGTGACCGGCAGAAGTGAGACATTTGTATCAAGTTCTTGGTGTTGGTGGCGAAAACTTTTGTCTAGTTTTCTGGTTTAGCTCTATTTTACGACAGTGCACAAATGACAATTAAGACACCACCATTTCATGGAATTTTTGTTTCACTTCTTTCCCAAACACAAATACATACACATGCACATGCATGTATACACAGACATGCACATACACATACTTTCAAGAATGTCAAGTAAATGTGTAACAAGAAATGTTCTTTCCAAAGAAGAAACATTTTTGGTAATGGATGTGTTTTTCTTGGTGTCTGGCTTAGTGACTATGATGAATGTACCACATCATAAAGTTCAGGATGTTTAAGGAGAAACTCTTTCTTTACACAGTAATTATATTGTCCAGCTTCATCTTTAATGACTTAAGCACCAGAGACAAAAAAGCTGAACTTTGAAACAGTGTAGATCCTGTTGAGGTGGCTCATTATGAGCCACCTCAACAGGATCTACACTGTTTGCCTTCCAGTCTTTGAATTCTCAGTATGATACAGCTTGGATGAAACACTTGTTTGAAATTTTGCAGGCGTAAATTTTGTCATCTGCTTTTTTGGCACTTAAAGGGTTAAAGACTGTAGGCAGCTCTGTATATAGTTTTTAAAGTCGGTTCCACAGGGCACAATTGAAATTGAAGAAGAGGTAGATAGAATTGGAAATGTCATGCTTTGAACATGAATTGAAAATGAAGAAGAGGTAGATAGAAGGAAAGGTAGGAAGACAATACTAAAGAGTGGACAGGGAGTGGACTTTGCCAGCAAAACTAGGGCAGCTGAAAGCAGGACCAGGTGGAAAGGTTGTTTGAAAATTTAATGCATCTGTGGTGCATGCCCCACTATGGAATAGAATAGATATGTCATTGGATGATGATGCTTGTGGGAGGAGCTAAAATTCTGTGTAGTGGGAGGAACTATGCTCCTTATGAAGAATTTTAGGACAGCCACAAGCTTTATCACACGGGAATGCTATGGGCATTTGTAGCCTAATGCATAAGAGAGCTGACTCTTAAACATTAGGTCTCTCACTGTTGTGGTTCAAGCTTTTGCCGCACACATCATGTTAGAGTGCCAAGTTCTGCTTATGGAAAGTCAGGAAAGCAGGTGGTCCCCCACCCCCCACCCCCCCTGGTTTTCATCCACCTCTGCTTAACGATCTGCTTGACATAAGTGAAATATTCTTGACAAGGCTGCAAAACCCATTTAAAAAAAAGAAAAACAAAAAATATGGGAATGTTGAAAAGTACAATTTCAGTTGTATGTTTGCATTTTATTTTAAGACAGTTGCTTCTTATTACAAATCCTGGTAAATAAAAATAAGGACAAAAAACCCGTAAAGGTTTTCTAACATAGTCTGTACATTGAACAATCATCTCCACATGTGGTTGACTATCCTTCATCTGTATGAAGGTGCTGCAAATAGGTCATTAACTCTTTAAAGACAGGGATGGTAGTATATAAGGAGGATTAACTTCCACAGTGTCATTCTGTCTCTTGATCTCATTGTGTCAACACCTCTGGTCAGCCAATAAAATTATCAGAAGTGTTAATTCTGGTCCACTGATTGGTGGACTAAATTTTCACACCTTTACCTGTACAGGTAAAATTGCTATATACTGGGAACCAGACCCCCCGGCAGAGAAGTCCTGTCTTTAAGCGCCAGTGACAAAAATAGCCAAATTTGTAAAGAGCATAGATCCTGATGAGGCGGCTCATAAATGAACCGCCTCGTCTAGATCTACACTGTTTCCCCTCTAGTCTTTTAATTTTCTAATATGAAATATTCCGGACAAGGCATTTTGTTGAAATTTTGCAGACGTTAATTTTGTCGTCTGCTATTTGGCACTTAAAGAGTTAAAGGGAAGTCAGTGGCAAGTATGAATGACATATGTATTTGTAATTTTCTGTAATTTTTTGTATTGACATGCTTAAGAGATCTCATTTTTCCTGGAATTGGTTTTGATTTTCTTGTCAACATCATCATTAAAGATGTAGGAGTGAGCAAAGTTGAAAAAGCAGTAAAAAATATACAACTGTGTCATGCTGAGGGGTAGTGGCAAAAAAGCAAAAATGACAGGATTGGAATGAATAAAGATTTCTTTTTGCCATATCTGACTGAAATCTATAATTGAGCCGTGACGTGACAAAAGTAACAAAGTGGCATGTGCACCCAGCAAAGACTCAGATCAACTTGGGCATATGCCCAGTCTGATCAGAATCTTGGGTGTGCACTTAGGGTAGCTAAGGGTTTAAGCTACCTCGGGACCGTCAGCAGAGACTCAGAGCAAACTGTCCAGGTTGATCAGAGTCTTAGCTGGGCACACAATGCCACTTTGTTGGTTTTGTCATGTCTTAATATTATAGAGGTATACTGATGAAAATCCCAAAAACTTCTGGAAACCAAATATAATTACTGTAACTACCCTTAAAATTGAACAGTTTTGGCTTTTCAGTGCAGTAATTGTTCTAAAAGATGCAGATGGAATGGCAGTCAGTGTAGGCCCTGGTCACACTGCTCCTTCTGATGGGCATACATTGTTATCACTGTTGTATCTGAGTACATGTAAGGTTATGACATTGGTCCAGGCAAGGCAGGCCCGTATCCAGACCACCACGTACTGGTGGGGCTCTGGATAGCTGGTGGGGCTGGGAGGTGCCGAGATATATGTGTATGTGGGAGAGGGATGGGAATTTAAAATTAGGGATCTATTTAATGAGATTTTTTTATGGTGTCTTTTTTGCCTTGAAATATATGTTGCGATATCTCATTAGAATCGCCTCGGCGAGGCGATTCTAATGAGATGTCACAACATATATTTTAATCTAGTCACGTGGATATCTTATCTCAAACTGTCATCAGATACTCCTTGTTAACTGGAGGCCTACATGGCATAACAAAGAGGCCCAGATGGCGGGGCTGAAGCCCCAAAGCCCACCCCCTGGATCCGGGGCTGCAAGGTGTTGTATGGATGGTGATATATGACACTGTCCCAGCTTGTGACACTGTAGGTCTAACAGGGACTACAAGTATACTTAAGGACAAAAGCTCAGCATGAATGTTAATTCAACATCGGTGCAGAAATTTTGTCCATAAGTATACTTTTCAAGGGTGTGAGGTGCGGATAGAAATATCTATCACAAGGGTCACTATTTGGCATCAGAAAGCATGCCGAACAGTAATCACGAGTGACAGATTTTTCTACCTGCACCTCACACCCAGGATAGATTCCTTTAGATTAACAACCATTGATTTTCAAGTAAGAATTTGTTAAAGTGCATTATTTTAGCCGTTCAGAGGTTTCTATTACATTTTGAAAGAAAAAGGCACTGGTAGGTTCTATATGTACAAGCCAGAACATGGCATAATCTGAAGTCATTCTCCCATCTTCTTGAAGTCATCTCTTAACACTCCAAGGTTACTTGACATTGCAGGTACATGGCCTCCTACACAACCAATGCATTGACTACATGTGATTTTTATCTGGTCCTGGACCCAGAGGTCCTGGGTTAAGTACCCGGTCTGGCCTCTTTCATTTCTCCTTCCGCTGATTCAAGAACTGGGCAGTTGTCAGTTACTGGTGAAAGTAAGTGCACTTAGTACTGGTTAGCCGCTTAGGAGGTCTAAGCCTGCCCAAGAATAGTGTGACTGTCCTGACATGACCATAGCTGTTTACTGTGGACGTTAAAACAATAACACAACAACATTATCTGGTCCTGGATGAGATAACATGGGTTAGATAGAATTGTCAGTGCCAGTGAAATTCAGGGATACCCTTATCTGGTGTGCAAGAAATTGATAAGCTGTATGCCTGTTTGGTGGTTGAGACTAAGTTTTATTTTATTTGGCACAAATGTTAATGAACATGAAACTCTCGCAGATATTAACTCTAACAGACGACAAAATTTACGTCTGCAAAAAATAAAAAAATACCTTGTCCAAGACATTTCATACTGAGAATTCAAAGACTAGAAGGCAAACAGTGTAGATCTGTATGAGGCGGCTCATTATGAGCCGCCTCATCAGGATCTACACTGTTTGCAAATTATGCTATTTTCGTCACTGGTGCTTAAAGTGTTAAGTCCATGCCTGTTGTGACATTGTCTTACATGTACGGTAGTAAAAATTCTTATTCCTGATAAGGATGTCATGAAACCATAATTATTATAGTTTCATTAAATTTTTATTGATGGCTTTTAAAATCCAGATTAAAATCTGACATGACTTTCGTGACTTCCAACCTGATTATTTTGAATAATAATTTCTTTTAATGATTTAAAAAATACATATTCATCTTTGTAATTAGTTAGGTTGATGATAGCAAAAGAACAAAATGTCGCTAATTGCACAACTGTTAGCTTTGTGGGTGTACCGGTAAGTGCCCAGGGATTTTGCACGAACATGAATCTCAGTAAATCCAGAGTTTTACAAACAATAATAAGCACACCGGGTAGGCGGCAATCCTGAACACTCGCGGCAATCCTGAACGCGGGTCAAAAATTTACGCGATTGTTTAGGGTAACTCAGTTTAACATGTTTTATTTAATTTAATCTAAAGGTTTTCGGTAAAACATTTACTACGGATCTAAAGCAGTATGTCTGAAAATTTCCCTCAAAAAGAATTTACTTCACAAGGTCTTTACTAAATGTCGCAGTGCCTATTACTTACATTTTAACCATGCAATTTTAGACTGGCAAATTCGGTTTTCTGACTCATATTCTAAATTATTCAAGGTCAAATTAAATAAAGCATAGTCTTCTGATATACTTGAATGTCTTCCCTAAACACCTGTAAAAGTTCTAGGGTCTAAGTTAAATTTTGACCGTACTGGAAGGGGGATGAAAATGCAAGGGTGAAAATTTCTGGCAATCGAAAATGTCTTTTCCTAAACTCGGTTGCAATCAACTAATGCAGGGCATGGCAATCGATGACGAAAATGCTGTAAAAACAAACTGTTTCTAGATTAAAATAGGCTGCATTATTTTGCACTTAATGACATACACCCTCAGGATTGAGTTTTTCTGCTAACAGACACGAGATTGCATTGAAATCCATGTATGTCTTGAAGAAGATTTATGCCTGGAAACATCCAAATACATTTTATATGGGTAAAAGCCTTTTGCTTGTTTTTGTCGCTGAAATTGTTGTTCTTGATATTGACTTGTTGCGGAGGCCGTTGTAATTATTGTTGTCTTTGTTTACAATAATACAAATCAGACTCTCGAAACACACAACGAAGCGCAGTACATGTATTATTGCTGTAAATACCCATCTTTCTCCTATATCAAACAGAGTCTACTATGGTTGCTGTTGTGATTATTATACCCCGCCACACGTTAGTGGCGGGGTATTATGTTTTCACGTTGGCTGTCCGTGTGTCTGTCCGTCCGTCCGTTGTACGTACGTCTGTCCGTCCGTCCGCACTTCATTTCCGTTCGATAACTCAAGTATTTATCAACGGATTTCCTTCAGATTTTGCATATGCATTTGTACTGAGAATGTCTCACTTGGGATTATTAATGGGCAAATTTCGTTAATTTCTGACAGAGTTATGGCACTTGTCATTGTACAAAAAATGGTTTCTGGCATCTAGTTCCTTTACTACTTGGAGTATCATGATGAAACTTCACAAACATGATCGAAGTAACAAAAGCTTTTTATGAGCACAGAAATTTTATCATCGAGGGTTATCTGCCCCTGCCCTGGGACTATAAACATTATAAAATCACGAAAAATTCCATCTAAAATCAGAGTATGAAGCAATTTTTCTGAAACTTTCAGCAAATGATCAGAGTGATGAAAGCCTCCAGTGATGCTCAGATTTACCCCATGGGAGTTATCTCCCTCTGTCCCCGGCTATATGCATGCATAAATCTGGAAAAATTGGTGTGTGAAAAAGGTTTGCAGTGGCGGGGTATCACGCAGTCGTTTGCGATGCTTTTATTGTTATAGCTGTTGTCAGGCTCTCTCCCAAAACAAAACACAAAGTGATCAATATTCTAATTCCCTGCATCAGTTTGCTAGCATGGGATTTGCCATTTAACGATGAATCTCATGAAAGGTATTGTCAAGCTTGGTATCAAATACCATAAGGTTCGCCATTCGACAAATCCAATGCATGGTTTATGAATCTAATGCATTGTATTGGAAAGCATTGGATTTGCCATTCGATGAATACCATGAATGGTAATTGCATGCATGGGATTTGAATACCATGCATCGGATTCGTCGAATGACAAACCTTGTGCTAGCCAATACGATGCTGACCAATACTATGCACTGAAGTAGTCAAATGGTGATCAGAGGCTAGCAAATACGATGGTGGGCAATACCATGCATGTGATTCGAATATTTTAGGAAAAAAAAAACAACAACACATATTTATATATGTAGGAATTGTACACCATGCACGGGACTCATCAATGGCAAACCACATATTAGCCAGTACCACACTGGGCGACACTATACATGTCAAATGGCGAATTCTATGCTATTCACTGGCACCTGATACGTGTCTCTTAAGTTTGAATTTCAAATGAGAATACAAAACAAACAGAACATTACATTAATGACTAGCCCACGTTTTCCTGAAACGTGCAGAGAAAGTAGCGGTTTGCAGATTTGAATATTTTCTATAATTTTCATTTAAAGCATACATGGTTGGTCCTCATTAACGTCTCAATGGGGCAGTTATGATGAGTACCACAACTTATGTATTGAGAGAACCTTACAAGGGCCATTTATCAGGAGTACAGGGGTATTAGCCAAATGGGTCAAAATATTGATGGTTGAATAAGTTTGGTGTTTTATCGTGTTGATTCCAGAAGTTAATTAGTTTTGGAAACAACATTTACCACAATAGTAGGACAACTGACGTACTTATCCCAACTGTGAATGTGTTGCATGTTTTATGCCTGGAGCATTTTGTATAAATATATAAATAAAGAAATATATAAACTCATTCTACTGATTCTTGGTTACGTTTGTATGAAAAAAGACGAATCAAAACTGCTGAAGGTATAAATGTTCATCGATTGTCTGTCAAATGGTTGTTTGACGTTAGGTGATTGCCATGAACATCGTTTTCGATTGCCACCGTTTTCTACCCTGTCATTTTCAAATCGATGTAACTTCGTTTGTGTACAAGATAGAGTCAGTTGAATACGCACAGTCTATCCAGAACACATTCAATTTTATCTGACTATCGCAAAAACGATCACAACGTGTATCAAACTTGATGAGTTTGGTCTATTTTGTTGTTTGTGGGGTTTAAAAGTCGCAAATTTTGCATTTACGCCTAAACTACATGCAAATTAATAAGGATTCAAAGACCGAAATTCGTGAGGCATATCTTTGAACATATTTAAAAATCGTGAAATAGTTACCCTAAGTTTTAACACATTCTTTTAGCTCAAAAGAGAGGTTTTGTCAGCCTGCACTAAACAGCCGCTAAAGTTTTTTTGAACCGCGTTCTGGATTTGTCGTGATGTTCAGGATTGCCGCCTACCCGGTGTGATAAGGAAAAGCATTAACTCTTTAAGTATCAAAAAGCAGACGACAAAATTTACATCTGCAAAAATAAAAAAAAAATGCCTTGTCCAAGACATTTCATATTGAGAATTCAAAGACTAGAGGGCAAACAGTGTAGATCTAGATGAAGCGGCTCATTATGAGCCGCCTCATCAGGATCTACGCTGTTTGCAAAAATTGCTAATTTCGTCACTGGGGCTTAAAGAGTTAATACCATTAAACCTGTCCAAAGTTATAAAATTGTTCCCCATGAACATGAATACAATGACAATAACATACTTATGCAGATCTACGACAAGGATTTTCCCCTTTGAAAACAATGCAGGGCCCGTAGGGGAGCCTTTATAACCTTTACCCCTTTAAAAGCCTGTTTTTTTGCTTGAAATCCTTTAAAACCTTTAATTTGCTTGAAAAACCTTTAATAAGTGTTCAGCAATAACACTGGGCCTCAGACAAGCAATCAGTTTTGTCATACAAAGCATATAACTAGCACTGATAACTTGTATTAATTTTTTTTTTTTTTAAAGTGTCTATAACAGTTCCCGGTTGATCATGTGACATTCAGATATGGAAGGTCATGTTACCTTGGTTACTTCCGAAAATAGCGGGCACACACCTCAATGTTCCTGAGTGAAAAAATCAACCAAATTGATCGGAGTTTGTATGTAAGCTTCTGAGGTACGACAGATACCCTATCTTTGGGCTAGGTGAATAACTTCTGTGGCAGGTTAAGGTTAAAGCATTTTATTGAACTTATGAGTATTATGTCTCCCCCCTTTAGGGTCGGGAGACATATTGTTTTTCCCCGGGCGTCTGTCCATCCGTCTGTCTGTCACAAATCATGTCCGTTCTATAACTTGAAAACCGCTCAAGCTATATTCGCGAAACTTCATATAAATATCAATCAACATGAGACGACGTGCAGAGTGCAAGAATGGTAACTCTGGCATTTATACTTTTTGAGTTACTTCCCTTGGAACTTAGTCCATCACAAAATTGTGTTTCAATTGTGTCTGCTCTATAACTTGAAAACTTCTCAAGCTTTATTCATGAAACTTCATACAAATATCAATCAACATGAGGCCATGTGCAGAGTGCACAAATGGTAACTCTGGCATTTATACTTTTTGAGTTATTTCCCTTGGAACTTTGTCCATCACAAAATTGCGTCTCAGTCGAGTCCGTCTATAACTTTAAAACCATTCAAGCTATATTCATGAAAGTTCATGCAAATATCAATCAACATCAGACGACGTGCAGAATGGAAGAACCATAGCTTTAGCATTTATACTATTTGAGTTATTTCCCTTAGAACTTTGTCAGTCACAAAATCGTGTCTCAGTCGTGTCTGCTCTATAACTTGAAAACCATTCAAGCTATATTCACAAAACTTCATACAAATATCAATCAACATTAGAAGAATTGCATAGTGCAAGAACCATAACTCTTGCATTTAGACTTCTTGAGTTATTTCCCTTGGACCTTTGTCAGTCACAAAATCGTGTCTCAATCGCTTTATTACT
Organism: Ctena decussata; assembly: GCA_963989385.1. Lineage (NCBI taxonomy): Eukaryota > Metazoa > Mollusca > Bivalvia > Lucinida > Lucinidae > Ctena > Ctena decussata. Next base: position 27,142 of record CAXDIV010000113.1, on the reverse strand, counting down.
TGAAAACCGAACAAGCTATATTCACGAAACTTCAAACAAATGTCAGTCAACACTAGACAACCTGCAGAGCACAGCATTTATACTATTTGAGTTATTTCCCTTGGAACTTTGTCGTTCACAAAATCGTGTCTCAATCGTCTAATCTCTATAACTTGAAAACCGTTTAAGCTATATTCATGAAACTTCATACAAATATCAGTCAACATATAAATAGACGACGTGCAGAGCACTGTAACTCTTGCATTTATATTTTTTGACAAAAACTAAATATGAATATCAGTCAACATTACATGACATGCAGAGCATAACAACTATAATTCTTGCATTTATACTTTTTACTTATTATGAATCCCTGCTTCAGGGTAGGGAAACATATTGTTTTTCCCTTGGCGTCTTAATGACTGATCCTTTTGACATCAAAAAGGGGGGAGACATCTGTTTTTTCGTAGAAAAACAATTCTAGTTTAAATTACATGTAGTACAAATGAGCTGCGACATGACAAAACCAACAATGTGGTCGTTCATCCAGCACAGACTCAGATCAGCCTGGGCATCTGCCCATTCTGATCAGAGTCTTTGCTGTCTGCATGGAGGTAGCTTAGACCCTTAGCTACCCTTTGAGCACTTAACCAAGAGTCTGGTCGAACTGGGCGGATGCCCAGGACGATCTGAGTCTTCACTGGGCGCACAACCACATTGTTGGTTTTGTTGTGTCGCAGCTCAAATAATTATGCACATACTTTAGTGTCTGAGAAGGATGTCACGAAAGGATAACTATTGCAGTTTCATTAAATTTTTATTGATGACTTTAAATCCCAGATTAAAATCTGACATGACTTTCATGACATCCAGCGTGATTTATTGAATGAAAGCTTCTTTTAATGATTTAAAAAAATACATATTCATCTTCATAATTAGTTCATTTGATGATTGCAAAAGAATAAAATGTCACTAATTGCACAAATGTTTGCAAAGCATTAAAGGTTTGTGGTCAAAGTGCTCTGCATTTTCACACGAACTTGAATCCCAGTGGGCTCAGTTTCACAAAGGGCTAGAAAGGAAAAACAAAGGAAACCATGAATATTTTGAAATAGCATTGAACCTATCCAGAAATAAAGACTTTTGTCCCTCTGATATATAAATATTAGGGTTAAACTTCCCCTTTCAAAACAATCCCAAAATTCTAGATCCATCTTATAAGATGGCTCTAGATTTTTGGGATCTTTTAGAAGGGAAAACTGATCTCATAGCAGAATTTCATAAGACTTATGTAGATATTTGGGGTCATTCTAGAGATAGAGAAGTATCAGGTAGCTAAATAATGACTGTAATTGCATTGGAAGCCTCTCTTCTCAATTATAAGGGGTCATTTTCAGGGAAGCGAACAGGGAGTAGCAAAAGTATTTCCTCTTTTGTGAAAATGGCTGAAAATATTGAGGTGTACCCATACCCCTTAACCCTTAGACTGCTGAAAAAATAATTCACCTGGCCCCAAAATGGGGGTAGGGGCATCTCAGAGACCATAACTTGCACACACTCTGGTCGATTTGCTTGAAATTTTCACTCAATATGGCCGATGTGTGAGCTGCCATTTTCCGGAAGTTACCAAGGTCAAGTGACCTGCCATATTAGGGTGTCACATGATACCATCAGGAACCGACGTAGACACTTAAAAAAAAAAAAAAAAAAAGTACAAGATATTATCGCCAGTGATACGCTTTGTATGACAAAAGTAATTGCTTGTCTGAGGGCCGGTATTATTGCTGAATATTTATCAAGAGAGAAAGTTTGGAAGGATGAAGTCTAGTTGTCAGAAAATCGGGATCAAGTAAGTAGGGGTAGCCACCTGAAAAGCTGATGTTGAAAATATCATAAACTTTTGACGTTTTCTCCGAATTTAAGTCAACAAATCAATTAGGTGGGTAAAACCTTGCTCTAGTAGAAAGCAGATTCCCTCCTGCATAGGACAACCGCAAATGATGGGGAGTACTTGATGCCTAGTGTGCCTGACATGCTCTCAAAGTGACCTACCCCTCGAGAACGACTACAGTCGCGCTTAGCAGTCTAAGGGTTAATGCATGTGAAATCAGCAAAAACTGTGACCCAAGCTGAATAATCAGAGCTCTAGACAAGAGGGAGTATTTGATGATAATTAGGGATAATTTTTTGTCTCGCCTGCGAAGCAGAAGCGAGACATAGGTGTTGCTTTTCCGGTGTCGGCGGCGTCGGCGGCGTAAACTTTCATCGGGTTTTTGCGTTTAGGTCATTTTCTCAGAAACTATAAGGGCTAGAGCCATGAAACTTGATTCATGCATACATCTGGAAGAGTAGATCTCAAAGCCATCATCAATACTGAGTCTTGACCTACATTTTACAGTTGACTGACTTTCCAATTTTTCATCGGGTTTTTGCGTTTAGGTCATTTTCTCAGGAACTATAATGGCTAGAGCCATGAAACTTGGGTCATGCATACATCTGGAAGAGTAGAACTCAAAGCCATCATCAATACTGAGTCTTGACCTACATTTTACGGTTGACTGACTTTGCAATTTTTCATCGGGTTTTTGCGTTTAGGTCATTTTCTCAGGAACTATAATGGCTAGAGCCATGAAACTTGGTTCATGCATACAACTGGAAGAGTAGAGCTCAAAGCCATCATCAATACTGAGTCTTGACCTACATTTTACGGTTGACTGACTTTGCAATTTTTCATCGGGTTTTTGCGTTTAGGTCATTTTCTCAGGAACTATAATGGCTAGAGCCATGAAACTTGGTTCATGCATACATCTGGAAGAGTAGATCTCAAAGCCATCATCAATATTGAGTCTTGACCTACATTTAACGGTTGACTGATTTTGCTATTTTTTGTCAAGTTTCCATGTTTAGGTCATTTTCTCAGAAACTATAAGGGCTAGAGCCATGAAACTTGGTTCATGCTTGTGTCTGGAAGAGTAAATCTCAAAGCCATCATCAATATTGAGTCTTGAGGTACATTTTACGGTTGACTGACTTTGCAATTTTTCGTATAGTTTTCACATTTGGGTCTGTTTCTCAGAAACTATAAGGGGTAGAGCCATGAAACTTGGGTCATGCATTCATTTGGAAGAGAAGAGCTCAAAGTCATCATCAGTATTGAGTCTTTACCAACATTTTATGGTTGACTGACTTTGCAATTTTTTGTCAAGTTTTCACATTTAGGTCTTTCTCAGAAACTATTAGGGCTAGAGCCAAGAAACTTGGTTCATGCATACATCTTTGCTGATTTAGCTCTGTTTTGTGACAAAGCGCTAGCAGGCGAGACACCGCATTCCGCGGAATTCTTGTGTTAGTTCTGCATAAAAACATGTGTTGTGACCCCTCGTCTGAACCGTCTCAATGAGACAGTCCAGATGAGGGGTCACAACATATGGTTTCAATGAGAAATAAAAAAAATTATCCTTGATTATCATCAACTACTCTCTCTTATCTAGAGCTCTGCATAATACGCATGCAGTCTGATCAAAGCCTTTTCTGTTCCCACACAATATAGATACTAAAAAATGGATGGAAGACTTGCAGTAAATTTACTTCCTTTTTAACAGTATTTTAGTCATATCAGGACTGTGGGTGCGTGATAATGACAGGCTGTGTGCAATGGAACCCTGTTAACGATTGAAAAGATTCCCACCTCCAGTGGGTCTTGAACCCTGGACCACTAGATCAGCAGGCCAGTGCTTTAACCTACTGAGCTTCTGGTCCTCATAGACCCTTAAAATTACTGTTGCAATATGAAGACTTGTATTTGCGTGCTGTTATAGGATATGTACAAAAGAAATTACATTTTCTAAAGGTTTATGGCAGAGGATTCGTCTCCTGATATTATTAAAGTTGAATAAAAGATGAATTTGTTGCGTGATGTTGGTGATCCGTTATCATCTTGCTTACATCATTCTGATCTTGTTTGTGTTTCTAAAATTATTTTGCATGATGTAGATATTGGCATTTTTTTTTATTTTTTTTTTTTTGGATTTTTTTTGCCCTGCTACATGACAATGGTAAGGTATTATGTTATGCTCTTTGTTGTCCATCCAACCATCTGTCCATACCTGGTTTCCAGCCAGTACTTTGATGTTAATAATGACAGATTATTTTCCGTAAATCCTTCGGCTATTCGCACATATACAGCAATTCCGACTAACGAGCCTTGTGACGCTCTTTTTAAAAGCTTAAACTTGAAAATAACCTCCCCTATCACGTGACTACTTGTATAAAACGGAAGCCGCAAACCTGGTTTCATACTTAGTAAGTGAAATCCATACCTGGTTTCCAACTAATGATGACGCCGGGCCGGGTAGCGCAATCGGTAGGGCACCTGACTCGTAAGTCAGAGGTCCTGGGTTCGAATCCCGGTCTGGCCACATACTTTCGTTTCTCCTTCCGCTGATTCAAGAAGGGCAGTTGTCAGTTACTGGCGAAAGTATGTGCACTTAGTACTGGTTAACCGCTTAGGAGGTCTAAGCCTGCCCAGGAATAGTGTGGTTAGGTTAACTGACCGTCCCGACATGACCTTAGTTGTTTACCGTGGACGTTAAGCATCAAATCAACCAACCAACCAACTAATGATGACTTATTTTCTTCATACTTAGTGTGTGAAGTCCAAACCTGGTTTCCAACTAATGATGACTTATTTTCTTCATACTTAGTGTGTGAAGTCCAAACCTGGTTTCCAACTAATGTTGACAGATTTTCTTCATACTTAGTGTGTGAAGTCCAAACCTGGTTTCCAACTAATGTTGACAGATTTTCTTCATACTTAGTGTGTGAAGTCCAAACCTGGTTTCCAACTAATGTTGACAGATTTTCTTCATACTTAGTGTGTGAAGTCCAAACCTGGTTTCCAACTAATGTTGACAGATTTTCTTCATACTTAGTGTGTGAAGTCCAAACCTGGTTTCCAACCAGTAATTCGATATTTTCTTCATACTTAGAGTGTGAAGGCCAAACCTGGTTTCCAACCAGTAATTCGATATAAATGATGACAGATTTTCTTCATACTTAGTGTGTGAAGTCCAAACCTGGTTTCCAACCAGTAACTTGAAGTAAATGATGACAGATTTTCTTGCAAAAAAAAAGCAGGCAACAAATTTTACATCTGCGAAATTTCAAAAAAAAAAAAAAAAATGTTTTGTCCAAGTCAATTAAATTGAGAATTCAAAGCATAGAGGGCTAACTGGGTAGATGTTACTGTTCTTACTGTTGTCGAGATTACTGTTACGCTTGAGCGTCTGTGATCCTTTCCCATCTTCTTTCTGGTAACTGACGGACATTATTTGGATATGAACGGCAGTCAGGATGGAACTTTATTTATAGATCCAGATGAGGTGGCTCATGATGAGCTGCCTCATCTGCAGCTGTGCTGTTTGCAAAATCACCCCCCCCCCCCTTTTTTTTGGTGCTTTAAATGTTAAATTCTAATTTGTGAAAATAAGCAGTTGTAAAAAATCTCCCTCTGCACATGTTGTCCTTTGTGTGTCCTGTGGACCTACCCTAATGTGCTTAAGTATTGGGACACCTAAAATAATAAATTTTCCATTTGTCCCAAATGGAAAATTCATTATTTTTAGGTGTCCCAATATATAGGCACATTACAGTATATGTTGTGGTTCATAATGTGATTGTTTTATCAAATTATCTGTCCCTGAAGACTGCACATGGCTTTTTCAATCTGAACAAAGTACTCAGTAGAGAAAATCCTTCTCTTTTATGTTGCATATAACTTCAGATTCATTTACGTTTAAGACTCTAAAATACTGGGAGAGAAGTGCCTTGAAACAAACAGTGAAGACTGAGATCAGACTGCTGACCTGAAATCAGTTGTTTAAAGAGCTATTAGCATAGCAAAATGGATAGTCAAGAATTCTTTGAGTTTTATAGTGCATATAAAAGCAAGTGGGCTAATAGTTTTACTGGAAAAAAAAATGATAGGAGCTTTTGCAAAAGCTCCAGATCTTTTCGAAAAAGTATGTCAGTATTTTTGTATACAGTAGGTTTGAAAATTTGAGGTCTGGTTAACTAATGACATGATTAGAATTGAACAACTGGGCCTTGAAGTCTGATCAGGGCTGCACTGTTTGGCATACCCCCATTATTGCTTTTATAAGTTTTAGAATTTTAGAACTTTTGGAATTTAAGGCTGAGAAGACTAATAACCTGACCCTGACTCAATCCTACAAACTCTTGGTTATAAAGTCCAGAGCCCAGTGTTCAAAGCTAATGATGTCATTGTTAATGAGAAGTTACATTTTAAAATGCATTCATGCAAATTAAGACATTGCCAGCTTTTTCACTGAAACAATATGAAGAGCTTTATGTGCAGCAAAGGCTTCTTACATTTTTTAGTAAAAGAACTTAGCACATTGAGTGTATATAGAATAGAAAACTTAACAGAACAGAACTTTATTGCATATAAAACTCAGAACGTACGCAGATGGCATAAGACCTTTTGTTGAACTAAGGATGCTTTGAACAACTAGGCTAAAAGTACTAATCATTGACCAGCATGACCAGACTGCACTGATTTTTGTATCAACAGTTTTTACAATTCTCCGAGTGCTTTAATTAACATAAATGTGGAGGACAGTTAGGGGGAAAGATTGAGTAGTTAATAATTGAATGGTGCCATGAGAATGGCATCGGCAAAAGCCACAAACACAGATCAGTCTGTGGATCAGCCAAGTATGATCAGAATCTTTGCTGTTTCACCACAAGTTCATAAGGATTCATTGATTCTTGAGGGAAACTGGGAAGGCTTGGATCAGACTGCACATCTGAGCAGCCTGATCTGAGTCTTCCCTACTTGCCAGTTCAGTAAGGTCTGTTTACTCATACCATAGCTTAATTCATATTTGATATTAAACCATATACCAATTTACTGAATTAATATCAGTCAGAATTTGTACTCTTTTGCTGAGAAAAATCAATGTAAATGTCAAAAATGGAATAAAAAATAGATATACATACCTGATAAGCCACAGTAACTTTGTTTATCTCAGTATGGTGATTAGCTTATTAAATAAAAGTGCTTTGATTTATAAAAATGGCTATGGTATCAATAGTATCATTATTAGCTCACCTGAGCCGAAGGCTCAGAGGTGAGCTTATAGGATGGGAGTTGAGCCGTCGTCCGTGCATGCGTGGGTGGGTGGGTGGGTGGGTGCGTCAACACTTTCAAACATAAATATCTCAGAGACCAGTGGGCCGATCGCAATCAAATTTTATCTGAAGCATCATTTGGGTGGGGGAAAGGCTGCATTAGGTTTTGGTGTTGATCAGCTCAGTACTCTGGTTTCCATGGCAACAGATAGCCCCCATAGGGTTATAATGGGGAAAATGGCGTCATCACGTTTTCTCAACTGTTTTTGATTAGATCCTTATCATACTTGCAGGTAATGATAACATACACAAGAGCTTGGATGAGTACGAAATTTGGCCGGATTCGAGCACAGACTACGGAGTTAGCTGCCCTTGAGCATTTGAAAAAATTCCATAGGGTTATAATGGGGAAAATGGCGTCATCACGTTTTCTCAACTGTTTTTGCTTAGATCCTTATCATACTTGCAGGTAATGATGACATACATAAGAGCTTGGATGACTTTGAAATTTGGCCGGATTCGAGCACAGACTACGGAGTTAGCTGCCCTTGAGCATTTGAAAAAAATCCAATTGTGTTAAAATGGAGAGAACGTCATCACATATTTTTAGAAAAACTTTGTCAGCGCTCTAGCACCTACATTTCTCAACGGATTTTAAAATAACTTCACAGAAATGTAGGGCATGACGATATCTCGAGCAAGTTCGACTTTCAGCATGCTGCGCCCAAGGTCAAGGTCACTGTGGCTATTTTTAGAAAAACTTTGTCAGCGCTCTAGCACCTACATTTCTCAGCAGATTTTAAAATAACTTCACACAAATGTAGGGCATGACAATATCTCGAGCAAGTTCGACTTTCTGGATGCTGCGTCCAAGGTCAAGGTCACTGTGGCTTTTTTTAGAAAAACTTTGTCAGGGCTCTAGCACCTACATTTCTCAGTAGATTTTAAAATAACTTCACACAAATGTAGGGCATGACAATATCTCGAGCAAGTTTGACTTTCAGGATGCTGCTTCCAAGGTCAAGGTCACTGTGGCTATTTATAGAAAAACTTTGTCAACGCTCTAGCACCTACATTTCTCAGCAGATTTTAAAAATAAATTCACACAAATGTAGGGCATGACAATATCTCAAGCAAGTTAGACTTTCAGGGTGCTGCACCCAAGGTCAAGGTCACTGTGGCTATTTTTAGTAAAAACATGGTCATCGCTCTAGCGCCTACATTTCTCAACGGATTTTAAATCAACTTCACACAAATGTAGGGCGTGACAATATCTCATACGAGTTTGACTTCCAGGGTGCTGCGCCCAAGGTCAAGGTCACTGTGGCTATTTTTAGAAAAACTTTGTCAGCGCTCTAGCACCTTCATTTCTCAATGGATTTTAAAATAAATTCTCACAAATGTAGGGCATGACAATATCTCAAGCAAGTTCGACTTTCAGGGTGCTGCGCCCAAGGTCAAGGTCACGGTGGCTATTTTTAGAAAAACTTTGTCATTGCCCTAGCACCTTCATTTCTCCATGGATTTTGAAATATCTTGACACAAATGTAGGGTATGACAATATCTCAAGCAAGTTCGACTTTCAGGATGCTGTGCCCAAGGTCAAGGTCACTGTAACTATTTTTAGAAAAACTTTGTCATGGCTCTAGCACCTACATTTTTCAACGGATTTTAAAATAAATTCACACAAATGTAGGGGATGACAATATCTCGAGCAAGTTTGACTTTTAGGGTGCTGCAATCAAGGTTTTTGATTAGATCCTTATCATACTAGCAGGTAATGATGACATACATAAGAGCTTGGATGAGTTCGAAATTTGGCCGGATTCGAGCAGAGACTACGGAGTTAGCTGCCCTTGAGCGTTTGAAAAAAATCCCATAGTCTTATAATGGAGAAAACAACGTCATCACATTCACATTTTTCATCGGATCCTCTTCATACTCGCAGGTCATGAGGATATGCATAAAAGCTTGGATTAGTTAGCATTTCGGCTAGATCCCACCACTGACTATGGAGTACCTGCCCTGAGCATCCAAAAAATCAATGTCACCACTTTTTCTACTGATCCGATCCTTTTCAAACTTGCAGGTAATGAGGAAATGCATAATATCTTAAACAAGTTCAAATTTTGGCCAGATCAGGCCTACCACTACGAAGTTAGCTGCCCTTGACAGCTCTGTCTATTGTGCTCTTGATCGGATACTTTTTAAACTTGCATATATTAAATGAGGGCAAACATAATGTTTTGGATGAGTTTAATTTTCAGCCTGATTGGACCACTGACTGTGGAGTTAGCTGCCCTTGAGCATCTAAAATATCCCTATAGGTTTACAAAGTCTCTCAGGTGAGCAATTGTTGCCATTTGGGCTACTTGTTAATTTAAATGACATTTCCTGGTGAGCTGGAATACAGCTGAGCCGCGACTTGACAAAACCAACAAAGTGGCAGGTGTGCCAAGGGAAAACTCAGATTAGCCTGGGCGGATGCCCAGCCTGATCAGTCTTTGCTGTTTGCACGGAGCTAGATTAGACCCTTAGCTGCCTTCTAAGTGCACAGCAAAGAGTCTGATCAGACTGGGCAGATGCCCAGACTGGTCTGAGTCTTCGCTGGGCACACTTGCCACTTTGTAGGTCTTGTTGTGTCGCGGCTCATATGAACTTTAAAGTACTTCTTACATACTTTGTTCATTATATAACAAAGGTATATTTTTTATAAAAAAAATAACCAAATAAAAAAAAACAACAACCACAAAACAGCTAAAGTGGTTTAGTAACTGTTAGAAACTGAAGATGGCTGTAATGCCCAAATATGGTAATAATCATTAAGACAAGTTCTTCAGAACAATAAAATCAGTTTGACTGATAATTTGCAAAAAGCATTACAGACACTACACTATGCAAAGTTGCTTAAACATTACTGTAGAGCTGTAGACCATTGAGCTATGGTGCTGATTTTTGATAGGACTGTTGTGAACAATGTAGCAGTGAGGGCAGTATTGGTTGCTATAGCAACATAGTCCTATTTTGTCAAAGTAAGGAAAAATACATGTTTCAAACTCATGACCTAGGTATCTTTAACTATCTGAAAAAAAAACACAATTCAGAAACATTTGAAGTCAGTGTCAGTCTTTGGCGCAGGTTAGCTGTACTAAGCAATTCAGAACCATCATGGCCCTCTCATTAAAATAACAAAAAAAAACAAAAAAACTTTTTCTTGTTGGCATACAGTGTCAAAATAATGTCTGAAGTGGAATGGGTACTTTCAGGGGAAGCAGCTCTGCCGTTTTCATTTTTGCCTTTTTTTTCAGTAGGGCACTAGTGTTTGCACTGCATAAATAGAACTCTATTAAAGCCCCTTACTTCTAGATGTATTTTATGTGGCCTAGACATGATTCTGTTCCATTTACAGTATAAAGCCATAAATCACAGTTTCAGTTATTCAGACCAGACAAAGGCCCATCATGCTGAACCTGTTTCTAGACAAACGCAAATGAAATTGCACAGCCTAGATAAATGTGCACAAGCCTAATTGCACAACCCAGATAAGTATTGCACAGCCCAGATAAGTATGCACACAACCCAGTATTGTCTTGGCTTGCTTAGTTTTTTTCATACATTCTTTCCATCTAGCAGATTTAAATTAATAAATGAATATACATTGTACTTTCAGGGGAAGGAAATTGTAATTTTCATTTTTGCCTCCCTTTTCAGTTGAGAGGCGACGTAGTCGAGTGGTTACAGTGGCTCGGTTATTGTGCAGAAAGTCACCGGAAGGTCGTGAGTTTGCGGCTCACCGTCGCCATCCGATGACTGGAAAATTCTCTCTGTCGACCCAGCAGTAAATGGGTTCCTTTTTCGAATTAGGGAAGGCTAAGGCAGCGAAAGGAGAGAGATGGGCTCCGCCTTTCATCAGCTGTGCCCAAGATACAGTGGGTCTCTAACCCCCACTGCCCCTACGGCTATTAGGCTATGGGAAACCTTTACCTTTTTAGCTCACCAGAGCCGAAGGCTCCGGGGGAGCTTATAGGAAAGGCAGTTGTCCGTCGTCGTCGTATGTCGTCTGTCGTCTGTCGTATGTCGTATGTCGTCGTCCGTCAACACTTTTAAACAACATCTCCTCTGAAACCACTGAGCCGATTGGGCCCAAATTTCATCTGTAGCATCCTTGGGCTGGGGGATTGAAAGTTTGTGTTTTTTATGAAAATCTGCCCTTTAGTTTGGTTGCTATGGCAACTTAGAGTTCCCATAGACTTACAATGGGGAAAATTGAAAAATGGCATTTACTGCTAAGCCATTGCAGATATGTTGACAAAACTTTTATAGAAATGTTCCTTGAGAAGTCTTCTATCAGCTGTATGTTTTTTGGCTCACTGCCCCTTTTATTAGTTGCCATGGAAACCAAAATGTAATCAAAAAGGAAAAAAATGCTTAAAAATTATCTCCTCTGAAACCACTCGGCCGATAAGGCCCAGATTTCATCTCTAGTATCCTTAGGCTGGGGGATTGAAAGTTTGTGTTTTTTATGAAAATCTGCTCTTTAGTTTGGTTGCTATGGCAACGTAGAGTTCCCATAGACTTATAATGGGGAAAATTGAAAAATGGCATTTACTGCTAAGCCATAGCAGACATGTTGACAAAACTTTTATACAAATGTTCCTTGAGAAGCTTCTATCAGCTATATGTTTTCGGTCCACTTCACTTTTTATTATTGCTTGTCATGGAAGCCATAAAGCAAAAGAAGGAAAAAAATCCCTTAAAAAATGATCTCTTCTGAAGCCACTAGGCCGATTGGGCTCAGATTTTATCTCTAATACCCTTGGGCTGGGTAAGTGAAAATTTTTGTTTTTCTTTTATGAAAATCAGCTCTTTCGTTTGGTTGCTATGGCAAATTAGAGTTGCATTGACTTACGATGGGGAAAATTAAAAAAATGGCATTTACTGCAATCAAAATATGGAAAATAGTTATATATTTTGTTATCAACTCAACAGACTGTCAGACTGAGATTTTGTAGTAGTGTATTTTGTATTAGCCTGTACAAATGCAGGGCTCTCACACCCATATTTGGGAACGGGGCCGGGGCCTTTAGAATTGGGAAAAATAGCGTCGTTTTGTCTAAAATTGGGAAAATTTATATTGTTTTATGTGTGAAGTTTTCATTGTCAGACCAACACAACTTGCATATGGTATTGTTTTATTTTCAGAGGAATCCAGTCAATAAGCAGACATTGCAGATAGTGAATCATAATAAATTTTATCAAATAGTTGGGATATTAGATAATAACAAAACTATTTGGGTGTGTTGAGTATTTCTTTTTTTCCTTTGAACTGGCAACTTCCCTATCTTGCCACTCTCAAATTGGAGACAAGACTGGGACCTAGAAAAAAAAGTCTTACAATATGACAACAGTATAAAACTCTAGGTTTGAAGTATCTGTGAACTAAGTAAGCATAATTCAATTAGACTTAAAACTTAGAATTTATCCATTGTAAGCTGTGGTAAGTATGCATAGATCATCATTCACTGATCATTTTTATGCAATTTCTAGAACAATTTGGATGTTTAATTCTTATTCAATATTTCTGTTGCAAAATATATTGTACTTAGAAAAATATCCCTCTTCCTTCAGATTGAATTCCCTATATCCCTGAAAACATATCAGAGGTAAAAAATATACTCTCAGACACCTTAGTGGCCCTGGTTAGGTTGGTTGGTTGGTTGATTTGATGCTTAACGTCCACGGTAAACAACAAAGGTCATGTCGGGACGGTCAGTTAACCTAACCACACTATTCCTGGGCAGGCTTAGACGTCCTAAGCGGTTAACCAGTACTAAGTGCACATACTTTCGCCAGTTACTGACAACTGCCCTTCTTGAATCAGCGGAAGGAGAAACGAAAGTATGTGACCAGACCGGGATTCGAACCCAGGACCTCTGACTTACGAGTCAGGTGCTGGTTAGGTTGCTGTTACTATGGAACAGGAATCTTTTCTACTGCCATGACTGGGTAGTGGGTATGTAGAACAAAGTACAATAGTTATGTGAAGCTGAGAGAAAGTGGACTGTCACAATGCAGAACATGACAAAACTTTCAGTCCTGCCAGTACAAAACGTCCATGGTATGTCACTATCACTATACTAACTCTTGGATGTCCCAGTAATCCTGTTTATGATTTCGGATATGGCCGAAAATGTCTGTGAAAATCGATTCAGGTACGAAACGCAAAAACAGCTGAATCATCCACCATAAGGTGAAAACTCCGATCAAATTTTAGCATTGGAAGGCTTTAAATTAAAGATTAAGTCAAAATATTGTTCACCACAACAATATTGGCCCTTGAAGCAAAGACAATATTAACATATTGCAGTCAAAATCGCTAGGCTCTTCGCCCCCTAATGAAAGCGAAGTAACTCTAACAGTACATGATAAAACCCAGTACCGACTTCCTGTAACAAAACATGAAGATCGTGATTGAAAATGTAATTGCTTCCAGATTTTTAAAGTCATTAATTATGTTAACATTTTTGGTTTTAGGTGGTTTTAATACACTTTGCATTGATACAACTGCAGTATTCTAACTATTCTAGAACCAAAAGGCTTAGTCAGATTGGGAATTTTTCATCTGGAATTGGGAAAAAAACATACTTTTTGGCATTGGGAATGGGGCCGAATTTCGGCCCCAAATTTCGGTGATCGAGAGCCCTGAAATGTGACAGCAGTTTTGAAAGCAGTTTTTAGCTAGAGATCTGGTGAGCTTTGTGGCCCGTGGGCCTCTTGTTTTTTTTTCTCAGTGGGGATCAATTCTTAACAGAAAGAATTTGCTCCCCTAGGAGCAAATTCTTCCTTTTAAGAGTAGACCCCATTTTCAAAGGGCTTTGTCTCCCAGGGAAATATATAGGAACTCTCAAAAGTTGTTTCTCTTGGTTAAAATGGTGTAACAGCATGGAGATATACCCATTCATCTTAAAAGCATACTGCAACTCGGACTACAAATTTAAAGCTCTCTTCCTCCAGTCAAAGAGGACATGGACAGACTTAGCACCAGGATGTGCGAGTTACGGATTCAGTCCCTTGAGGCTTCTGGGGGACATCATTCTGAGAATTAGACAGAAAAATATGGGCAGCAGATTGGTTTGAGCTTGTGCATGATGCATACTGAGATGTTAGTTCACAAAAGGCAGTTGTCCCGGGATACGATAATTGATATATTGGACTGTCTGAGATACTTCATCTTGTATGAATGTATGTGATTTTCCAAGCCAAATTAAATATAATAAATGGTGCAATATGAATTAGAATGACAGTAGAATCCATGTTATAGGAGAATGATTGAGACGTCTATTACTTATTGAACAACAACGTCTTGATTCTGCATCAGAGCAGAGCATTGAATGAGAGAAAACCATTTTCACAGTATTCAGTGCACATGGTCTAAACGCGTGTTTTTCAATAAATTGCATGCTTTATTAAGCTTACATGCTTTTGCTGTTTTAACTCTTTCAGTACCAAAAAGCAGACGACAAAATTTACGTCTGCAAAAATTAAAAAAATGCCTTGTCCAAGACTTTTTATATTGAGAATTCAAAGACTAGAGGGCAAACAGTGTAGATCTAGATGAGGCGGCTCATTATGAGCCGCCTCATCAGGATCTACGCTGTTTGCAAATTTTGCTAAATGCGTCACTGGGGCTTAAAGAGTTAAGCATCTTCTGGAGATTATTCTAGAGCTTAACATGCCTGGGCCCGTTTCTTTGAAAACTAAGGAATTCGGTAGTTAACCCTTGGTTAAAACTTAAAACGTTAATATCAGTATTTTCTATTGAAAACCTGTGAGGAGCTTTTGCACTGCAAAAGCTTCTCACATTTTTTTCAACAAAAAATATCAGTATATTTGGTTGTTAAGTTGTAAAACACTTAAAGAGTTGACCGCTTAACGAGACCGTTAGGCTAATGATGCTTTGAACAACTGGCCTCTGGTAAATATGCAATTCATTCTCAACTGGAAATCAAAAAATTTAGGCATCTTGGAAGGGAATGCCAAAATATGATAATGCTACTTGTACTTGACTTGTATTTAATGCACAAGTCATTTGTAAGTGCAGCATAGGTCAATAGATCAAATCTAGGAAAAACTTGGTGTGCACTCCACGGGCACGTACTGTTTTGATCTGATCTTCAAGAAACTCTGTCAGAATGTTTATCTTTATGACATCTAGGCCAAATTAGAAACTGGGTTATGTCGGATCAAAAACTAGGTCACAAGGTCAAATCTTCGAAAAACCTTGTGTACACTCTACAGGGCACAGTTTTGATTCAATCTTCATGAAACATTGTCAGAATGTTTATCTCTATGAAATCTAGGCCAATTGGGAATCTGGGTCATGTCAGGTTAAAAACTATGACACATGGTCAAACTTTCGGAAAACCTTGTGTACACTCTAGAGGGCACAATTTTGATTCAGTCTTCATGAAACTTTGTCAGAATGTAAATCTTTATAAAATCTAAGCCAAGATTGAAACTTAGAAAAAAAAATTGTGAACACTCTAGAGGGCACATTTATGATCCAGTCTTTATGAAACTTTGTCAGTATGTTTATCGTCATGGGCCATTTGTGAAATTGGGTCATGCTGGGTCAAAAACTAGGTCACCAGGCCAAATCTTATAAAACCTTGTGTACACTCTAGAAGGCACAGATTTTTTATTCAACCTTCATGAAACTTTGTCAGAATGTTTATCTCTATTAAATCTAAGCCATATTCAAAACTGGGTCATGTTGGGTCTAAAACTAGGTTACTGGATCAAATCTTAGAAAAACTTTGTGTACACTCTAGAGGGCACAGTTTTGATCCAGTCTTCATGAACCTTTGTCAGAATATTTATCTACATGAAATCTAGGCCAAGTTCAAAACTTGACCATGTGAGGTTAAAAACTAGGTCACTTTGTCAGATCTTAGAAAAACCTTGTGTACAGCAATAGAGGCTTTATTTTCCATTGAATCCTTGTGAAACTTTGTTGGGATGTTTGTTTGAATAATATCTAGCTTAAATTTGAATTTTATGGCAAGGTTAAATTTGCTTTATGGTGCTTTATGGGAAAATGCTAGAACGTAAGATTTCATGGAAATTGTTGAAGATTTTGGCCTAAAAATTGGTACATTCAGTCATCTTAATGAGTACATGAAGGTTTGTGAGTACAAGAGGTCAAGGTCGTCTTTTGACCTTTGACCCATTTCAAACTATCAGGTGTGTTCAAATGATGACCAGAGGTTGACCTTAGACCTGTTTACTCAAGTGAGTGATTCAGGGCCTCATGGCCCTCTTGTTTTTTGTCCCATCAGATAGCCAATGAAAGTGTTAGTTCTGGTTATTCTGGTCCGCTGATTGGTTGAACAATATACTTCTTTTTGGAAAGTTTATGAAAATAACTAGGGAAGCAAACAAAAGTCACAAAAGTTGTTTCCATTTGTAATAATTGGGGATAAACGTGTAGGTTCCTCTGCTCTGACTGTTTTGTTTCAGTTGTAGGTGTACTTACACACCTTTAACAAAAGAAAAGAAAAGAAAAAAAAATGTTTACTGTTATTTGTTTTCCTTTAGGAATTATGTTATATTACAGTTTCAATAAATATTCAGATATTTGCACTACATAAACTATAATTCTCTGCCATTTTTGATATCAAATTATCATTTTTTCTGAACTTTGGATATAGAATGTCTGGACAAACATAAGAAAAGGATGGGAAATTTGCATTTTTCAGCATCTTTCCGCATCACATAGCTTCAATGAACTTGAAGTTCATTGAAGCTGTGTGATGGGGAAAGATGCCTTATAGCCAGTCGGAGCACCACTCAGCCATTTCCATGAATCAGACCTCAGATGTATGTCAGCGGAGAAATATGTTGCAAAATGCAACATTTTGTTTACAAGTTCATGCCGAAGATGTAGCTCCGTATGTCTATGAACGATAACTAATTCTGGACCAGTGACCTTTTCAGCTATTGCACGGACATTCATTTAATGCTTTGCTGTTGTCAAAACGAAATAGTCAATTATTGATGCCTAGACAGAAAATACATTTGTTTCTTTTCCTTTTATTATTTACTCGGTGCGACAGTGCTGCCATCTTTGTTTATGTCGTTGTTCCTAACAACAGTCATGTGAGGTAAGTAGTCCCACGTCATATATCCGATGTTGATTGATGGAATTGGCCGAGCAGTGTTCCGATTGGCCTTATAGCATGTTGCAGTGGGAAGACTACAATGTCATTGTTAAACTGCAGGGGTATGCCAGCTGATCTGCATTTACTGTTTCCATATCATTTTTTTTTCTAATAAATGCCCCCACATGATAGCAATTCAAAAGTCTCATAAATGAATTGCATTCTTCTGGGCAAGAAATATCAATTTTTTGTCATCTAAAGCCAGTCTGTGTGAAATTTGACCACTTTTTCACCCAGAAAATTGTGTGTGGGTGTATATTAGAGAAAGAAATACAGTAGAGGTAAATTTGCTCCTCTAGCGATCCAGGCAAGAGTTGCTTAATTAAGGAAAGTGCTATAAAATAGCGCTGTAGTGCTTTGCCAACGCTATGCAAAGATTGTGCTTTCAAAAAGCACTTTTCTGTAGCAGTGCGTTGCACAGTGAAATTTGCCTCATTCTAAACACATGTTAACAGAAAGCACTACAGAGCGCTACGCCTATGCAATGGTATGTTATCAAAAAGCGCTTTGTGAGGCAGCTCGATCTGGGGATGCCACGTAGTGCTACGAAGAGCTTTTTTGTATCATACCACTGTTGCATAGACAATTGCTACAAAGCGCTACGTAGCCCTCGCGTTAAGCTACTTGTCCCAGTTCTAGAAGGCTAATGTTGCCAGGAGCAAATTCTTTCTTTAAAGAGTAGACCCCTTTCGAAAGGGTTTCATCCCTCAGCAAAGCAAACAGGAAGCCATAAAAGTAGCCTCCCTTTGTGAAAATGGCAGAAAACATGGAAAACACGGATGTGTACCAATACATCCTAAAGTGCCTGAAGAGACTTCATTGTTTGCACAATGTGCAAACAATGATGTCGCAGAATGCACTTTGATTTTCTAGTGGTTTGGCTAACCTTAGATAAAATCTTGCATTGGGAAAGCGACAGATTGGATTAGAACATCGGTTGCAATCTTTAACTAACCCGAAATTATATCAATCAGTGGAAATGGTTACAATACCGAGAGTTATTCTGCAGCATTAGGTAAAAAGAGACCTTGTTTGTTTTGCATTTCGATATCCACATTGACTTGACAGAAGAAGTTTGCTCAGCTCTTGGCACAATCTGGATGCTACTGCTGACCTGAGGTCAATATGCTTTTCTTGTTTTCCAAAAGCTTGCTTGACAGCCATTACTAATAGTATCATTTACAGTTATTGGTATGGCTTACAACACAGGGTATAATCGATTCCGCTAATTTTCGCTTCCTGCAGAGACTGTACATCATATTTGGCTTCCGCCGAGACTGTCCGCAAACTCTTGCTTCCTGCAGAGACTACTGTCCTCGAAAAATGGCTTCCTGCCGAGACTGTCCGCATGATTCTGCTTCCTGCCGAGAGCCTCGGCAGGAAGCAGAATCACGCGGACAGTCTCTGCAGGAAGCCATTTATCATGTACAGAAGTCTCGGCAGGAAGCAAGAGTTCGCGGACAGTCTCGGCGGAAGCCAAATATGATGTACAGTCTCTGCAGGAAGCAAAAATTAGCGGAATCGATTATACCCTGTGTACAACCAAATTATAATTCTCGGTGGACAGCCACTTTGCACAATACCAGATTGGTCAACCAGCACAGGCAAGCAATTGGTATTACGGAAAAATGCTAGTACAAAGCATGGGAAACTTTGTATTGGTTTCTACATTTTGAAAGAGCTTGGTGCACAATCAGCACATAGTATTGTGACATAGTACCGTATTCTACCTAACTAGCGCACATGCCTCTATAAGCGCACGCCGTGGCAATTTGTGAGGCATAGGACTATTAATGCACATATTTTTACTGGTTTAACCCTTTGCTTTCTCGTTTACAAGAGCTGAAAATGCAATAGAATATTTAAGTTTTTACTTCTAAATCTTCTCTATCCTTTTACATGTATATCCATACGAATTTAAAGGTTAAGCATCAGAGAAAAGCTGCTTATAAGCAGCTTTTCTCAGATGCTTTACCTTTAAATTCGTTCCCTTTAATATATAATAACCTATTAAAATGTGCGCTTATATGAAAGAAAGTTTACTACAAGTATTTGCCGCCATTTTGAATAAGTTAAGCGCACAGGGCGCTAATAAGGTCGATTACGGTATTATTATACCTCGCCACACGTTAGTGGCGGGGTATTATGTTTTCTCATTGGCCGTCCGTGTGTCTGTCAGTCCGTAGTACGTATATCTGTCCATCCGTCCGCACTTCGTTTCCATTCGATAACTTATGTATTTATCAATGGATTACCTTCAAATTTTGCATATGCATTTGTACCAAGAATGTCTCGCTTGGGATTGTTACTGGGCAGATTTAGGTAATTTCTGACAGATTTAATGCACTTGTCAATGTACAAAAATGGCTTCTGGCCTCTAGTTCCTTTACTACTTGGAGTATCATGATGAAATTTTACAAACATGATTGTAGTGACAAAAGCTTTGTATGAGCACAGAAATTATATCATCAGGGGTTATCTGCCCCTGCTCTGGATCTATAATACATGTATAAAATCATGAAAAATTCCATATAAAATCAGAGTTTGACACAATTTTTCTGAAACTTGCAGCAAATTGTCAGAGTGATGAAAGCCTCCAGTGATGCTCAAATTTACTCATGGGAGTTATCTCCCCTGTCCCCGGGCTATATGCATGCATAAAATGATGATAAAATCTATATAAATCCATGTGCAACAGATTTTCAGAAATTTAAATCTGATGATGGAAGTAACAAAAGCTTGTGGTGATTAAAATTTTACCCTTTAGCCCCATGGCCACATGAAATTAAATTTGATAAGAGTGATCAGTGATTTATAAGTGATCAGAGTAATGAAGTGTCCTGTCATGACAAAGACTTTTGTCCATGTTCAATGGGGTTAGCCTCCCGCTGTCCTGAGGTCATACAGAGAAAAAGTAAAACTGAAAAAAAATCAGTGTGTGAAAAAGGTTTGCAGTGGCGGGGTATCACGCAATCATTTGCAATGCTTTTATTTAGTAATATTATGACACCAAGGCATTTCCAGAACGAAAACACAATTAACTCTTTCACTACCAAAAAGCAGACGACAAAATTTACGTCTGCAAAAATTAAAAAAATGCCTTGTCCAAGACTTTTTATATTGAGAATTCAAAGACTAGAGGGCAAACAGTGTAGATCTAGATGAGGCGGCTCATTATGAGCCGCCTCATCAGGATCTACGCTGTTTGCAAATTTGCTAATTGCGTCACTGGGGCTGAAAGAGTTAAGCTAGACCCTACAGAAATGTAAGCAGAGGAAAATGTCAGACTTGCAACAGTTGTTATAATAAACAGATTAAGCAAGCAGACATGAGTGGCGCATTACACAACATTGAAATGTTTTGTAATGAGTTCTAAATTGATCAAAATCTTGGGAAATGACAACTTATTCCATGATCGCAAAATTGAAAACGAGCTACCAGCTCTAGCTCCAATAGGAAATATTGTAGATAAATACTTTCTTAACAGAATTTTTCCTTGTAATATATATTTGGTTCCTCTTTAGAATTATAGTGAGTACTTTATGAAAATGGCTTTAGGGACTTTATCAATATGGATTATGACATCATTTCCTGTGACGCCTCCGAAGTTGTAAATTGATCTGATTGTTCGGAATCATTTAAGCAGATTGATTTAGTCTGCAAGGTGTCTTTAATTGGAGAGGCTCTCAGTAATCCTTTAAGAGCATGTCAGAGATCAAAGCACCATTGTTACCATAAATATTGGGGCACTGTAAAGTCAGTGGGTACACTTTCAGGGGCAACAACTCTGCTATTTTCAATTTTGCCTCTTTTCTCAATAGGGGTCATCTCTGTAAGGAAAGAATTTGCTCCTACAGGAGCAAATTCTTTCATTTTAGAGATGACCCTGTTTTGGAAGGTTTTCATCTTCAAGGGAACCAAACATGATGTCACAAAAGTGATTCCCTTTGCAAAATTAGTGGAAAAACACGTCGGCATACCTATTCTTCTTAAATAGTTACTGTAACAATCTGAAAATTAACTAATTTTACTGTCCAGATGTATCAGAAAATTTTGGCATAATCTTGAATAGTGCAAATCCTAAGCTGGTCTGAGGCTGCACTTTTTTTATGTCTCCCCCACCAAAGGTGAGGGGGGGACATATTGGTTTCAGTGCGGATCCCGTCGGCATCGGCGTGACAGATTTCTTGTATGCGCGATATCTCTTGAACCAATGGATGGAATTTCATCAAACTTGCATGGATATATCATCTAGACAAGTTAAAGAGTTGATTAGATTTTGGTGACCTTGACCTCATTTTCAAGGTCACTGGAGGACTTAGATGACAATTTCTTGTATGCGCAATATCTCTTGAACCAACTGATGGAATTTCACCAAACTTGCATGGATATATCATCTTGACAAGTATAAGAGCTGATTAGATTTTGGTGACCTTGACCTCATTTTCAAGGTCACTGGGAGTGGGTGTCACAGATTCTTGTATATGTAATATCTCTTGAACCAATTGATGGAATTTCACCAAACTTGCATGGATATATCATTGAGACAAGTTTAAGAGCTGATTAGATTTTGGTGACCTTGACCTTATTTTCAAGGTCACTGGAGGACTTAGATGACAATTTCTTGTATATGCAATATCTCTTGAACCAACAGATGGAATTTCACCAACCTTGCATGAATATATCATTGGGACAAGTATAAGAGCTGATTAGGTTTAGGTGACCTTGACCTCATTTACAAGGTCACTGGAGGACTTAGATGACAATTTCTTGTATGCACTATTTCACTTGAACAAATTGATGGAAAGTCATCAAACTTGCATGGATACATCATTGGGACAAGTTTACGAGCTGATTAGATTTTGGTGACCTTGACCTCATTTTCAAGGTCACTGGAGGACTTAGATGACAATTTCTTGTATGCACTATATCTCCTTAACCAGTGGATAAAATTTCACCAAACTTGCATGGATACATCATTGGGACAAGCATAAGAGCTGATCAAGAGTTTGGTGACCTTGACCTCATTTTCAGTGTCACTGGAGGACTTAGATTACAATTTCTTGTATATGCAATATCTCATGAACCAGTTGATGGAATTTTACCAAACTTGCATTGATACATGACTTGGACTAGTGTAAGAGCTGATCAGAGTTTGGTGACCTTGACCTCCTTTTCAAGGCCATAAGAGGATTTAGATAAGAAAAAAAATAACTAAAATTGATAATAACTCACTAGCCTTTGGCTTGATTTCCACTTTACTTTCATAGATATACCTTTGGGACAGTCTCAAGAGTTTACTTTGACCCTATTTTCACAGTCAAAAGCTAACGCTAACTGACAAATCCTTTATTTCTCTTAAAAATGAGTTATATCTTGAACCATTTGATGGATGTTCATCAGACTTGCATGAATATATAGTGACAGGTTTAAAACATGTATAGTACATGTAGTTGGTGACCTTCACCCATTTGTCAAGGACATAGTTTTTCCATGTTGGATACCTTAAGAATCAGTGGATGGATTTTCTCCAAACTTTCATAAATCTTTTATTTGTACAGGCTTTTTATTCATTAGAGAGGATGGGAAATGGGCTGGTGGGGGGGGGGGGGACATCAGTTTTTCTCTGAAAAACATTTCTAGTTTGCTCAGACATTCATCACACTGTACTAAAGGGTTACATTATCAGAGATTTTCTGGGAGTTGTTAAGCTTTTAAATAAATTGATATGCATTCTGGTGGACAAGATGCTTCATTCTTGATGATTTCATGCCAAAGTCAAAGTCAGTATTCATTTTAAAGACATGATACCTGCCATCATTGTCAGCCTATTTCCATATACATTGCTCTGTCATCCCAGCCATCCAGCTAAAATTGGATCTGTTGACACTAAAGTCAAAGTCAATAATCATTTTCAAGACATGATACCTACATTGTCAACCTATTTCCATATACATTTGTACATTGATCTGTCATCCCAGCTATCCAGCTAAAATTGTATCTGTTGACAAAGGCAACCATTTTATCGGTATCCGCCCTCTTTGAAAGCATGTATTTTCTTTATAAAACCGAATTGGGCATAAAAAATTGGCAGAATTGATTTTTTATTGCATGCAAGCCAAGCAAACAGATTTGTCTCTGGTTCTGTTAATTGGAGCAGAAATGCAGATTTTGTTTTGTTTTCTGAACAAGTTGCCCATTCATAGTCTGGTGAAGCCTCATCTGTGTAAGAAAGCCATCCAGACTGATACTGTAGTATCTACAGACACTGAGCAACTTCTGTATAGGCTAAACTCTTCCAGGATTTTATGGTCTATTTTTTTAGTAGCAACTTTATCTTAGCCGCTCAAAAAGTACATCTGCTATCACTGTAGACATCTGTCATCAATTCAGCCGGTTGTACGGATGCCCCCTTGTATTTACATTTTTTGAAGTACAGTTAGTCATAAAGCAACACTAGGGCTAAATTGTGGAACTGCTGCATATGTGCGTTTGTGTCATGGTTAAATGTTATGTAATGGAGGAGAAAACATTTAGTGGCATTAGTTTACCTTACTCTGACTACAGCTAGGTTACCAACCATGATTTGATTCAAGTCAATTGGGACAGTATGTTCCATGACATCACTTGGATATTCCTATTCAAGCACTAAATACTGGAGTCTGTGCCAGGTCATGTTTACAAATACCTACCTAATCAGATGGAAACTGTGCTAGAATTTTTTGTCATCAGAAAAAATTTAGCCAGTCATTGAAATCTGTCTGATTCAGGAGCAATGTGCTGCAAATTCGGTAATTCACTTGGAAAGTGCCATAGAGCATATAACAAAAGGACTTTAAGGGGTGGTATTTATGCAAAAATATTTAGGGGGCCTTGAGCAAACTTCCTTAAACTGAATTCCAACTACTAAATTCCTTCTAATAAATGCCCTGCCCCATATAATTGTCCCTTTTCACTTTATCTGTTACAAAAAAGTTGCCAAATTTCAGCTAACTGGTTTTGGAATATCAATATTTGTTATGTATTACCCAAATTTTGTCTCAAGAATACCATTTCAGCCCTGACATGACAAAACCAACATGTGCTCCCAGCAAAGACTTAGATCAGCCTGGGCATCCGCCAAGTCTGATCAAAGTCTTCGCTGTGTGCTTAAAGGGTACACAAGGGTCTGTGCTAGCTCCATGCGGACAGCGAAGACTCTGATCAGACTGGGCGGATGCCCAGGCTGATCTGAGTCTTCGCTGGGCGCATATGTCACTTTGTTGGTTTTGTCATGTTGCGGCTCATTTATAGGACTTCCGAATTGCAGTGCCCTTGAAGAATAAAGTAAGTCAGGAGATTGAACTATTTCTTCATTTCTCAATAAAAAAAAAAAATCAAGAAAAAAACAGGATTTAGTATAACATTCGAATCACCCCATCAAGCAAGGTGATTATGTTTTAGACTCCTAATATGGTGGTGTGAAAAAATAAGGAAATATATTAAAATTTTTGGATCAATGCTCCAGATGAATTAGGGCTTTGGGGGGGGGGGGGGGGGGGGGGGGGTGTAATTAGGAGATAATTTTCTTAGTTCTCTGTAAGACGGTCCTAATGAGGGGTCACAACATATATTTTTTTTTAGAGAGAAATATGGAAAAAATTTCGCGTTGCAACTTTTTAACTGGAGCACTATTTTCACACCCCAAAATTTAAATTATTGGAACTATGTAATCTTATAAAGTCTGTGGCAGAAAGTCTTCAGCAGATGAGCAGATTTATTTTAATTGAAATATTTTTGGCTTTAGAAATGTTGCAGAATTTGCAACTTAATTTGGCTGCCACAGAGCGTTTCTTTGACACTGATGTCATAGTTACCCTGAGGCTTGCATTTCTTCCAATCTGGATTAGAGAAGGCATACATTGGGGTTGTTGACATTGTTGTTATTGAACACTGGGCTCCAGATAATGGGAGTGTTCCATGTTAATTCAAACATTATTTTTCTTATTTCTGTATGAAAACATATTTTGTGAACTTTCATCAGAACCCCCTTGCATTGAGGGAGCTCAAAAGAGGGGACACAACATGCATCTTCAAGAAGCTCAGCAAACTCCCATTATCTGGAGATATGTTTCATTATGTACCCAGCTCATTATGAGCTGTCTCATCTGGATTTTCACTGTTTGCAATGGTATGTCCAAATTTACCCACTGTCCGAAGTTACTCAACTCGACCCTACCCTTTTCAAGCTTCTTATCTTCTTTGATGAGGTCTGGATTTTTTTTGTGTTTTCAGATATGTAATATATCTGTGGAATACCAGAATATGTAAACATTTTGAAAATTGGGACATTTAAGAGAAGCTGACTGTAAGGATCAAGCATTGGATGGAAACTCAAAATTTTGTATTTTGCTAAAAATGTCATGGTTTAAAGCTCTCGACGAAAGATGAAGATTAGTGAAAAAATTAGTGAAATATGTCAAACGGTTCTCGAGATATCTAAGCAATTACTGTTGCCTTGGCAACCATTTTTAGGCCGCTCAAATTTTACATATTTTCATGAATTTCAAAGGGAAAATGTGTCTGTCCTGAAGCAAGTATCAAATAGTTAACTGGTATGGTGTTTAGGACTAAATGTAATTGTCAGTCTCTGCACCTTCAGAGCACTGGCTACTGCACGTTGTTGAAACCATGGCAACTGGAAGTACATATAGTCGGAGAAAAAATAAAATTTGTGAAAATAGCTCTTTTTCAAATCGAGGTTATTGAAAATGGCAGCCTGACCTGAATATATCATTAACATGTCTTCAAACAGCAACATTAGTATGGTACATAGCAAAAGCAATTAGTTGTAAACTTTCACTGACTACAGAATAAATGCACGTGCAAAGGGTGTCTCTGTCGCATTTACAATTTTACAGAAACAACAGTTTTTTAGATTTCTTTACCCAATTTCCACACTTTCAGTTTGAATTTGCTTATTAAACAAATATAGAGTCTCATTTTTATCCCATCTTTGCAAATAACGGCGTAGAAATGTAGTGTTTGATATTGTTTCTATGGTTACGATGCATAAAAAAGTGTTACATCAGTTCAAAACGACCCTAAACCCATGTAACTAATATACAACTCTTAATTTGCAGTAGAATCGATATGGTTTTAATGTAGTTCAGTACTTGGTTTCCGTATCTCTTATGGTTTTTCATTTTTTTTTCTAATAAACAGATTTAAAGTTGCTGCTTAGATACCCCACCCACTGTATATGCAATAGCAATATCACCGTTTTGTGAAGAGAAAGTGTGTACAAATGTGAAAAAATACGTGATGTAGAACTACACGATTAAGAACATTTTTTTTCTTACCAGTGAATTGTCGCTGATGTATACATGGTGTTGAGCGCAAATCGTAGTTTATATCTCGACGGCGAAGCCGGAGTGAGTTAAGAAAAGCTAAATGTAAGAAACAAGCCGAAAAATCACACGCTCATCCAATAATAATTTCATAACAAAATGGACATTTCAAACATTTTTATGGCACCATAAATTAACATTTAAATGGCAGACTGGAAAAAGAAGAGAGTTAATGACAGGTTTGTACTTCTATGGCCCTTTCAACAGTACTTAGGAGCCCCGGTAGCTCAGTGGGTTAAGCGCTGGCCTACTGATCTAGCGGACCGGGTTCGAATCCCGCTTGAGGCGAGAATCTTTCCAACCGTAAACGGGGTTCCATTGCACACAGTCTTTCATTATCACCGCCCCATCGTCCTGATATTACTGAAATACTGTTGAAAAGGACGTAAAATCGCAAGTCAT
>CAXDIV010000112.1:0-305000 GCA_963989385.1 Ctena decussata | reverse complement strand
TCAGTTAACATAAGATTGGTCATGCATGTAGACATGTTAATGACCTTTATATATGCCAAGTTTCAGATGGCTACCTACTCAAACAAGCAAGCAGTAGCGGTTTGAAATTTTCACAATTTGGGCTACACGTTCGGGACGATTCGTGACCTTAGGTGACTTGCACAATTCGGGCTGAAACTAGTGCCAAATGAGAGGGTTTGGATAAACATTCAATTGACCATATGTGCCAAAAATTCTCGTTCTTTAGTTTTCGAGTTATAGCCCCTGGAAGTCGAAAACTGCACGACTTTGCCCTCGAATATCTCGACAACGGAGAAAGGAGAATTTCAGGGCATTTTCTCCCAAGAAATATATGGGAATTATCTGTAATTTAGCACAGTTTCAGAACGATTCGTGAAAGTCACCTTTTAAGAATAACTTCCACTGCAGGCCCATATATAAAAGTTTGCTCCTTTATTACTCTGCACATGGACAATTATTTGCGCTGTTATTTGCCCCAGGCATGTACCTATGTAATTTCCGTTTACAGTGTAAAGATGGATGTTATCGGTCGCTGAACGTCGGAGCAGTAGGCGTTTAATGCATTTTCCCATAGGGTCCAATGCAAAATTGACACCTCATTTTCTCCATTCTCAAGAGCTTTGAGTCTCTGCAAAACATATACATGTGTAGACACAAATAAGTGAAATAGAATGAAGGCTGTTTCAGCTTTAGCTTTTATTCCGTTTGGGAGCTAAAGTCGCACAAACTTTTGTTTACAAAAATTTCGATGGCCTATAGTTCGCAAGTTATGCAATCAGTTGACATAAGATTGTGCATGCATGTAGACATGTTAATGACCTTTATATATGCCAAGTTTCAGATGGCTACCTACTCAAACAAGCAAGCAGTAGCGGTTTGAAATTTTCACAATTTGGGCTACACGTTCGGGACGATTCGTGACCTTAGGTGACTTGCACAATTCGGGCTGAAACTAGTGCCAAATGAGAGGGTTTGGATAAACATTCAATTGACCATATGTGCCAAAAATTCTCGTTCTTTAGTTTTCGAGTTATAGCCCCTGGAAGTCGAAAACTGCACGACTTTGCCCTCGAATATCTCGACAACGGAGAAAGGAGAATTTCAGGGCATTTTCTCCCAAGAAATATATGGGAATTATCTGTAATTTAGCACAGTTTCAGAACGATTCGTGAAAGTCACCTTTTAAGAATAACTTCCACTGCAGGCCCATATATAAAAGTTTGCTCCTTTATTACTCTGCACATGGACAATTATTTGCGCTGTTATTTGCCCCAGGCATGTACCTATGTAATTACCGTTTACAGTGTAAAGATGGATGTTATCGGTCGCTGAACGTCGGAGCAGTAGGCGTTTAATGCATTTTCCCATAGGGTCCAATGCAAAATTGACACCTCATTTTCTCCATTCTCAAGAGCTTTGAGTCTCTGCAAAACATATACATGTGTAGACACAAATAAGTGAAATAGAATGAAGGCTATTTCAGCTTTAGCTTTTATTCCGTTTGGGAGCTAAAGTCGCACAAACTTTTGTTTACAAAAATTTCGATGGCCTATAGTTCGCAAGTTATGCAATCAGTTGACATAAGATTGTGCATGCATGTAGACATGTTAATGACCTTTATATATGCCAAGTTTCAGATGGCTACCTACTCAAACAAGCAAGCAGTAGCGGTTTGAAATTTTCACAATTTGGGCTACACGTTCGGGACGATTCGTGACCTTAGGTGACTTGCACAATTCGGGCTGAAACTAGTGCCAAATGAGAGGGTTGGGATAAACATTCAATTGACCATATGTGCCAAAAATTCTCGTTCTTTAGTTTTCGAGTTATAGCCCCTGGAAGTCGAAAACTGCACGACTTTGCCCTCGAATATCTCGACAACGGAGAAAGGAGAATTTCAGGGCATTTTCTCCCAAGAAATATATGGGAATTATCTGTAATTTAGCACAGTTTCAGAACGATTCGTGAAAGTCACCTTTTAAGAATAACTTCCACTGCAGGCCCATATATAAAAGTTTGCTCCTTTATTACTCTGCACATGGACAATTATTTGCGCTGTTATTTGCCCCAGGCATGTACCTATGTAATTACCGTTTACAGTGTAAAGATGGATGTTATCGGTCGCTGAACGTCGGAGCAGTAGGCGTTTAATGCATTTTCCCATAGGGTCCAATGCAAAATTGACACCTCATTTTCTCCATTCTCAAGAGCTTTGAGTCTCTGCAAAACATATACATGTGTAGACACAAATAAGTGAAATAGAATAAATAGAATGAAGGCTATTTCAGCTTTAGCTTTTATTCCGTTTGGGAGCTAAAGTCGCACAAACTTTTGTTTACAAAAATTTCGATGGCCTATAGTTCGCAAGTTATGCAATCAGTTGACATAAGATTGTGCATGCATGTAGACATGTTAATGACCTTTATATATGCCAAGTTGTAGATGGCTACCTACTCAAACAAGCAAGCAGTAGCGGTTTGAAATTTTCACAATTTGGGCTACACGTTCGGGACGATTCGTGACCTTAGGTGACTTGCACAATTCGGGCTGAAACTAGTGCCAAATGAGAGGGTTGGGATAAACATTCAATTGACCATATGTGCCAAAAATTCTCGTTCTTTAGTTTTCGAGTTATAGCCCCTGGAAGTCGAAAACTGCACGACTTTGCCCTCGAATATCTCGACAACGGAGAAAGGAGAATTTCAGGGCATTTTCTCCCAAGAAATATATGGGAATTATCTGTAATTTA
The DNA here is from genome assembly GCA_963989385.1 of Ctena decussata. Classification (NCBI taxonomy): domain Eukaryota; kingdom Metazoa; phylum Mollusca; class Bivalvia; order Lucinida; family Lucinidae; genus Ctena; species Ctena decussata. Next base: position 302,230 of record CAXDIV010000112.1, on the reverse strand, counting down.
GCACAGTTTCAGAACGATTCGTGAAAGTCACCTTTTAAGAATAACTTCCACTGCAGGCCCATATATAAAAGTTTGCTCCTTTATTACTCTGCACATGGACAATTATTTGCGCTGTTATTTGCCCAAGGCATGTACCTATGTAATTACCGTTTACAGTGTAAAGATGGATGATATCGGTCGCTGAACGTCGGAGCAGTAGGCGTTTAATGCATTTTCCCATAGGGTCCAATGCAAAATTGACACCTCATTTTCTCCATTCTCAAGAGCTTTGAGTCTCTGCAAAACATATACATGTGTAGACACAAATAAGTGAAATAGAATGAAGGCTATTTCAGCTTTAGCTTTTATTCCGTTTGGGAGCTAAAGTCGCACAAACTTTTGTTTACAAAAATTTCGATGGCCTATAGTTCGCAAGTTATGCAATCAGTTGACATAAGATTGTGCATGCATGTAGACATGTTAATGACCTTTATATATGCCAAGTTTCAGATGGCTACCTACTCAAACAAGCAAGCAGTAGCGGTTTGAAATTTTCACAATTTGGGCTACACGTTCGGGACGATTCGTGACCTTAGGTGACTTGCACAATTCGGGCTGAAACTAGTGCCAAATGAGAGGGTTGGAATAAACATTCAATTGACCATATGTGCCAAAAATTCTCGTTCTTTAGTTTTCGAGTTATAGCCCCTGGAAGTCGAAAACTGCACGACTTTGCCCTCGAATATCTCGACAACGGAGAAAGGAGAATTTCAGGGCATTTTCTCCCAAGAAATATATGGGAATTATCTGTAATTTAGCACAGTTTCAGAACGATTCGTGAAAGTCACCTTTTAAGAATAACTTCCACTGCAGGCCCATATATAAAAGTTTGCTCCTTTATTACTCTGCACATGGACAATTATTTGCGCTGTTATTTGCCCCAGGCATGTACCTATGTAATTACCGTTTACAGTGTAAAGATGGATGTTATCGGTCGCTGAACGTCGGAGCAGTAGGCGTTTAATGCATTTTCCCATAGGGTCCAATGCAAAATGGACACCTCATTTTCTCCATTCTCAAGAGCTTTGAGTCTCTGCAAAACATATACATGTGTAGACACAAATAAGTGAAATAGAATGAAGGCTATTTCAGCTTTAGCTTTTATTCCGTTTGGGAGCTAAAGTCGCACAAACTTTTGTTTACAAAAATTTCGATGGCCTATAGTTCGCAAGTTATGCAATCAGTTAACATAAGATTGTGCATGCATGTAGACATGTTAATGACCTTTATATATGCCAAGTTTCAGATGGCTACCTACTCAAACAAGCAAGCAGTAGCGGTTTGAAATTTTCACAATTTGGGCTACACGTTCGGGACGATTCGTGACCTAAGGTGACTTGCACAATTCGGGCTGAAACTAGTGCCAAATGAGAGGGTTGGGATAAACATTCAATTGACCATATGTGCCGAAAATTCTCGTTCTTTAGTTTTCGAGTTATAGCCCCTGGAAGTCGAAAACTGCACGACTTTCCCCTCGAATATCTCGACAACGGAGAAAGGAGAATTTCAGGGCATTTTTCCCAAGAAATATATGGGAATTATCTGTAATTTAGCTCAGTTTCAGAACGATTCGTGAAAGTCACCTTTTAAGAATAACTTCCACTGCAGGCCCATATATAAAAGTTTGCTCCTTTATTACTCTGCACATGGACAATTATTTGCGCTGTTATTTGCCCCAGGCATGTACCTATGTAATTACCGTTTACAGTGTAAAGATGGATGTTATCGGTCGCTGAACGTCGGAGCAGTAGGCGTTTAATGCATTTTCCCATAGGGTCCAATGCAAAATTGACACCTCATTTTCTCCATTCTCAAGAGCTTTGAGTCTCTGCAAAACATATACATGTGTAGACACAAATAAGTGAAATAGAATGAAGGCTATTTCAGCTTTAGCTTTTATTCCGTTTGGGAGCTAAAGTCGCACAGACTTTTGTTTACAAAAATTTCGATGGCCTATAGTTCGCAAGTTATGCAATCAGTTGACATAAGATTGTGCATGCATGTAGACATGTTAATGACCTTTATATATGCCAAGTTTCAGATGGCTACCTACTCAAACAAGCAAGCAGTAGCGGTTTGAAATTTTCACAATTTGGGCTACACGTTCGGGACGATTCGTGACCTTAGGTGACTTGCACAATTCGGGCTGAAACTAGTGCCAAATGAGAGGGTTGGGATAAACATTCAATTGACTATATGTGCCAAAAATTCTCGTTCTTTAGTTTTCGAGTTATAGCCCCTGGAAGTCGAAAACTGCACGACTTTGCCCTCGAATATCTCGACAACGGAGAAAGGAGAATTTCAGGGCATTTTCTCCCAAGAAATATATGGGAATTATCTGTAATTTAGCACAGTTTCAGAACGATTCGTGAAAGTCACCTTTTAAGAATAACTTCCACTGCAGGCCCATATATAAAAGTTTGCTCCTTTATTACTCTGCACATGGACAATTATTTGCGCTGTTATTTGCCCCAGGCATGTACCTATGTAATTACCGTTTACAGTGTAAAGATGGATGTTATCGGTCGCTGAACGTCGGAGCAGTAGGCGTTTAATGCATTTTCCCATAGGGTCCAATGCAAAATTGACACCTCATTTTCTCCATTCTCAAGAGCTTTGAGTCTCTGCAAAACATATACATGTGTAGACACAAATAAGTGAAATAGAATGAAGGCTATTTCAGCTTTAGCTTTTATTCCGTTTGGGAGCTAAAGTCGCACAAACTTTTGTTTACAAAAATTTCGATGGCCTATAGTTCGCAAGTTATGCAATCAGTTGACATAAGATTGTGCATGCATGTAGACATGTTAATGACCTTTATATATGCCAAGTTTCAGATGGCTACCTACTCAAACAAGCAAGCAGTAGCGGTTTGAAATTTTCACAATTTGGGCTACACGTTCGGTACGATTAGTGACCTTAGGTGACTTGCACAATTCGGGCTGAAACTAGTGCCAAATGAGAGGGTTTGGATAAACATTCAATTGACCATATGTGCCAAAAATTCTCGTTCTTTAGTTTTCGAGTTATAGCCCCTGGAAGTCGAAAACTGCACGACTTTGCCCTCGAATATCTCGACAACGGAGAAAGGAGAATTTCAGGGCATTTTCTCCCAAGAAATATATGGGAATTATCTGTAATTTAGCACAGTTTCAGAACGATTCGTGAAAGTCACCTTTTAAGAATAACTTCCACTGCAGGCCCATATATAAAAGTTTGCTCCTTTATTACTCTGCACATGGACAATTATTTGCGCTGTTATTTGCCCCAGGCATGTACCTATGTAATTACCGTTTACAGTGTAAAGATGGATGTTATCGGTCGCTGAACGTCGGAGCAGTAGGCGTTTAATGCATTTTCCCATAGGGTCCAATGCAAAATTGACACCTCATTTTCTCCATTCTCAAGAGCTTTGAGTCTCTGCAAAACATATACATGTGTAGACACAAATAAGTGAAATAGAATGAAGGCTATTTCAGCTTTAGCTTTTATTCCGTTTGGGAGCTAAAGTCGCACAAACTTTTGTTTACAAAAATTTCGATGGCCTATAGTTCGCAAGGTATGCAATCAGTTGACATAAGATTGTGCATGCATGTAGACATGTTAATGACCTTTATATATGCCAAGTTTCAGATGGCTACCTACTCAAACAAGCAAGCAGTAGCGGTTTGAAATTTTCACAATTTGGGCTACACGTTCGGGACGATTCGTGACCTTAGGTGACTTGCACAATTCGGGCTGAAACTAGTGCCAAATGAGAGGGTTTGGATAAACATTCAATTGACCATATGTGCCAAAAATTCTCGTTCTTTAGTTTTCGAGTTATAGCCCCTGGAAGTCGAAAACTGCACGACTTTGCCCTCGAATATCTCGACAACGGAGAAAGGAGAATTTCAGGGCATTTTCTCCCAAGAAATATATGGGAATTATCTGTAATTTAGCACAGTTTCAGAACGATTCGTGAAAGTCACCTTTTAAGAATAACTTCCACTGCAGGCCCATATATAAAAGTTTGCTCCTTTATTACTCTGCACATGGACAATTATTTGCGCTGTTATTTGCCCCAGGCATGTACCTATGTAATTACCGTTTACAGTGTAAAGATGGATGTTATCGGTCGCTGAACGTCGGAGCAGTAGGCGTTTAATGCATTTTCCCATAGGGTCCAATGCAAAATTGACACCTCATTTTCTCCATTCTCAAGAGCTTTGAGTCTCTGCAAAACATATACATGTGTAGACACAAATAAGTGAAATAGAATGAAGGCTATTTCAGCTTTAGCTTTTATTCCGTTTGGGAGCTAAAGTCGCACAAACTTTTGTTTACAAAAATTTCGATGGCCTATAGTTCGCAAGTTATGCAATCAGTTGACATAAGATTGTGCATGCATGTAGACATGTTAATGACCTTTATATATGCCAAGTTTCAGATGGCTACCTACTCAAACAAGCAAGCAGTAGCGGTTTGAAATTTTCACAATTTGGGCTACACGTTCGGGACGATTCGTGACCTTAGGTGACTTGCACAATTCGGGCTGAAACTAGTGCCAAATGAGAGGGTTGGAATAAACATTCAATTGACCATATGTGCCAAAAATTCTCGTTCTTTAGTTTTCGAGTTATAGCCCCTGGAAGTCGAAAACTGCACGACTTTGCCCTCGAATATCTCGACAACGGAGAAAGGAGAATTTCAGGGCATTTTCTCCCAAGAAATATATGGGAATTATCTGTAATTTAGCACAGTTTCAGAACGATTCGTGAAAGTCACCTTTTAAGAATAACTTCCACTGCAGGCCCATATATAAAAGTTTGCTCCTTTATTACTCTGCACATGGACAATTATTTGCGCTGTTATTTGCCCCAGGCATGTACCTATGTAATTACCGTTTACAGTGTAAAGATGGATGTTATCGGTCGCTGAACGTCGGAGCAGTAGGCGTTTAATGCATTTTCCCATAGGGTCCAATGCAAAATTGACACCTCATTTTCTCCATTCTCAAGAGCTTTGAGTCTCTGCAAAACATATACATGTGTAGACACAAATAAGTGAAATAGAATGAAGGCTATTTCAGCTTTAGCTTTTATTCCGTTTGGGAGCTAAAGTCGCACAAACTTTTGTTTACAAAAATTTCGATGGCCTATAGTTCGCAAGTTATGCAATCAGTTGACATAAGATTGTGCATGCATGTAGACATGTTAATGACCTTTATATATGCCAAGTTTCAGATGGCTACCTACTCAAACAAGCAAGCAGTAGCGGTTTGAAATTTTCACAATTTGGGCTACACGTTCGGGACGATTCGTGACCTTAGGTGACTTGCACAATTCGGGCTGAAACTAGTGCCAAATGAGAGGGTTTGGATAAACATTCAATTGACCATATGTGCCAAAAATTCTCGTTCTTTAGTTTTCGAGTTATAGCCCCTGGAAGTCGAAAACTGCACGACTTTGCCCTCGAATATCTCGACAACGGAGAAAGGAGAATTTCAGGGCATTTTCTCCCAAGAAATATATGGGACTTATCTGTAATTTAGCACAGTTTCAGAACGATTCGTGAAAGTCACCTTTTAAGAATAACTTCCACTGCAGGCCCATATATAAAAGTTTGCTCCTTTATTACTCTGCACATGGACAATTATTTGCGCTGTTATTTGCCCCAGGCATGTACCTATGTAATTACCGTTTACAGTGTAAAGATGGATGTTATCGGTCGCTGAACGTCGGAGCAGTAGGCGTTTAATGCATTTTCCCATAGGGTCCAATGCAAAATTGACACCTCATTTTCTCCATTCTCAAGAGCTTTGAGTCTCTGCAAAACATATACATGTGTAGACACAAATAAGTGAAATAGAATGAAGGCTATTTCAGCTTTAGCTTTTATTCCGTTTGGGAGCTAAAGTCGCACAAACTTTTGTTTACAAAATTTTCGATGGCCTATAGTTCGCAAGTTATGCAATCAGTTGACATAAGATTGTGCATGCATGTAGACATGTTAATGACCTTTATATATGCCAAGTTTCAGATGGCTACCTACTCAAACAAGCAAGCAGTAGCGGTTTGAAATTTTCACAATTTGGGCTACACGTTCGGGACGATTCGTGACCTTAGGTGACTTGCACAATTCGGGCTGAAACTAGTGCCAAATGAGAGGGTTTGGATAAACATTCAATTGACCATATGTGCCAAAAATTCTCGTTCTTTAGTTTTCGAGTTATAGCCCCTGGAAGTCGAAAACTGCACGACTTTGCCCTCGAATATCTCGACAACGGAGAAAGGAGAATTTCAGGGCATTTTCTCCCAAGAAATATATGGGAATTATCTGTAATTTAGCACAGTTTCAGAACGATTCGTGAAAGTCACCTTTTAAGAATAACTTCCACTGCAGGCCCATATATAAAAGTTTGCTCCTTTATTACTCTGCACATGGACAATTATTTGCGCTGTTATTTGCCCCAGGCATGTACCTATGTAATTACCGTTTACAGTGTAAAGATGGGTGTTATCGGTCGCTGAACGTCGGAGCAGTAGGCGTTTAATGCATTTTCCCATAGGGTCCAATGCAAAATTGACACCTCATTTTCTCCATTCTCAAGAGCTTTGAGTCTCTGCAAAACATATACATGTGTAGACACAAATAAGTGAAATAGAATGAAGGCTATTTCAGCTTTAGCTTTTATTCCGTTTGGGAGCTAAAGTCGCACAAACTTTTGTTTACAAAAATTTCGATGGCCTATAGTTCGCAAGTTATGCAATCAGTTAACATAAGATTGTGCATGCATGTAGACATGTTAATGACCTTTATATATGCCAAGTTTCAGATGGCTACCTACTCAAACAAGCAAGCAGTAGCGGTTTGAAATTTTCACAATTTGGGCTACACGTTCGGGACGATTCGTGACCTTAGGTGACTTGCACAATTCGGGCTGAAACTAGTGCCAAATGAGAGGGTTTGGATAAACATTCAATTGACCATATGTGCCAAAAATTCTCGTTCTTTAGTTTTCGAGTTATAGCCCCTGGAAGTCGAAAACTGCACGACTTTGCCCTCGAATATCTCGACAACGGAGAAAGGAGAATTTCAGGGCATTTTCTCCCAAGAAATATATGGGACTTATCTGTAATTTAGCACAGTTTCAGAACGATTCGTGAAAGTCACCTTTTAAGAATAACTTCCACTGCAGGCCCATATATAAAAGTTTGCTCCTTTATTACTCTGCACATGGACAATTATTTGCGCTGTTATTTGCCCCAGGCATGTACCTATGTAATTACCGTTTACAGTGTAAAGATGGATGTTATCGGTCGCTGAACGTCGGAGCAGTAGGCGTTTAATGCATTTTCCCATAGGGTCCAATGCAAAATTGACACCTCATTTTCTCCATTCTCAAGAGCTTTGAGTCTCTGCAAAACATATACATGTGTAGACACAAATAAGTGAAATAGAATGAAGGCTATTTCAGCTTTAGCTTTTATTCCGTTTGGGAGCTAAAGTCGCACAAACTTTTGTTTACAAAAATTTCGATGGCCTATAGTTCGCAAGTTATGCAATCAGTTGACATAAGATTGTGCATGCATGTAGACATGTTAATGACCTTTATATATGCCAAGTTTCAGATGGCTACCTACTCAAACAAGCAAGCAGTAGCGGTTTGAAATTTTCACAATTTGGGCTACACGTTCGGGACAATTCGTGACCTTAGGTGACTTGCACAATTCGGGCTGAAACTAGTGCCAAATGAGAGGGTTTGGATAAACATTCAATTGACCATATGTGCCAAAAATTCTCGTTCTTTAGTTTTCGAGTTATAGCCCCTGGAAGTCGAAAACTGCACGACTTTGCCCTCGAATATCTCGACAACGGAGAAAGGAGAATTTCAGGGCATTTTCTCCCAAGAAATATATGGGAATTATCTGTAATTTAGCACAGTTTCAGAACGATTCGTGAAAGTCACCTTTTAAGAATAACTTCCACTGCAGGCCCATATATAAAAGTTTGCTCCTTTATTACTCTGCACATGGACAATTATTTGCGCTGTTATTTGCCCCAGGCATGTACCTATGTAATTACCGTTTACAGTGTAAAGATGGATGTTATCGGTCGCTGAACGTCGGAGCAGTAGGCGTTTAATGCATTTTCCCATAGGGTCCAATGCAAAATTGACACCTCATTTTCTCCATTCTCAAGAGCTTTGAGTCTCTGCAAAACATATACATGTGTAGACACAAATAAGTGAAATAGAATGAAGGCTATTTCAGCTTTAGCTTTTATTCCGTTTGGGAGCTAAAGTCGCACAAACTTTTGTTTACAAAAATTTCGATGGCCTATAGTTCGCAAGTTATGCAATCAGTTGACATAAGATTGTGCATGCATGTAGACATGTTCATGACCTTTATATATGCCAAGTTTCAGATGGCTACCTACTCAAACAAGCAAGCAGTAGCGGTTTGAAATTTTCACAATTTGGGCTACACGTTCGGGACGATTCGTGACCTTAGGTGACTTGCACAATTCGGGCTGAAACTAGTGCCAAATTAGAGGGTTGGGATAAACATTCAATTGACCATATGTGCCAAAAATTCTCGTTCTTTAGTTTTCGAGTTATAGCCCCTGGAAGTCGAAAACTGCACGACTTTGCCCTCGAATATCTCGACAACGGAGAAAGGAGAATTTCAGGGCATTTTCTCCCAAGAAATATATGGGAATTATCTGTAATTTAGCACAGTTTCAGAACGATTCGTGAAAGTCACCTTTTAAGAATAACTTCCACTGCAGGCCCATATATAAAAGTTTGCTCCTTTATTACTCTGCACATGGACAATTATTTGCGCTGTTATTTGCCCCAGGCATGTACCTATGTAATTACCGTTTACAGTGTAAAGATGGATGTTATCGGTCGCTGAACGTCGGAGCAGTAGGCGTTTAATGCATTTTCCCATAGGGTCCAATGCAAAATTGACACCTCATTTTCTCCATTCTCAAGAGCTTTGAGTCTCTGCAAAACATATACATGTGTAGACACAAATAAGTGAAATAGAATAAATAGAATGAAGGCTATTTCAGCTTTAGCTTTTATTCCGTTTGGGAGCTAAAGTCGCACAAACTTTTGTTTACAAAAATTTCGATGGCCTATAGTTCGCAAGTTATGCAATCAGTTGACATAAGATTGTGCATGCATGTAGACATGTTAATGACCTTTATATATGCCAAGTTGTAGATGGCTACCTACTCAAACAAGCAAGCAGTAGCGGTTTGAAATTTTCACAATTTGGGCTACACGTTCGGGACGATTCGTGACCTTAGGTGACTTGCACAATTCGGGCTGAAACTAGTGCCAAATGAGAGGGTTGGGATAAACATTCAATTGACCATATGTGCCAAAAATTCTCGTTCTTTAGTTTTCGAGTTATAGCCCCTGGAAGTCGAAAACTGCACGACTTTGCCCTCGAATATCTCGACAACGGAGAAAGGAGAATTTCAGGGCATTTTCTCCCAAGAAATATATGGGAATTATCTGTAATTTAGCACAGTTTCAGAACGATTCGTGAAAGTCACCTTTTAAGAATAACTTCCACTGCAGGCCCATATATAAAAGTTTGCTCCTTTATTACTCTGCACATGGACAATTATTTGCGCTGTTATTTGCCCAAGGCATGTACCTATGTAATTACCGTTTACAGTGTAAAGATGGATGTTATCGGTCGCTGAACGTCGGAGCAGTAGGCGTTTAATGCATTTTCCCATAGGGTCCAATGCAAAATTGACACCTCATTTTCTCCATTCTCAAGAGCTTTGAGTCTCTGCAAAACATATACATGTGTAGACACAAATAAGTGAAATAGAATGAAGGCTATTTCAGCTTTAGCTTTTATTCCGTTTGGGAGCTAAAGTCGCACAAACTTTTGTTTACAAAAATTTCGATGGCCTATAGTTCGCAAGTTATGCAATCAGTTGACATAAGATTGTGCATGCATGTAGACATGTTAATGACCTTTATATATGCCAAGTTTCAAATGGCTACCTACTCAAACAAGCAAGCAGTAGCGGTTTGAAATTTTCACAATTTGGGCTACACGTTCGGGACGATTCGTGACCTTATGTGACTTGCACAATTCGGGCTGAAACTAGTGCCAAATGAGAGGGTTGGGATAAACATTCAATTGACCATATGTGCCAAAAATTCTCGTTCTTTAGTTTTCGAGTTATAGCCCCTGGAAGTCGAAAACTGCACGACTTTGCCCTCGAATATCTCGACAACGGAGAAAGGAGAATTTCAGGGCATTTTCTCCCAAGAAATATATGGGAATTATCTGTAATTTAGCACAGTTTCAGAACGATTCGTGAAAGTCACCTTTTAAGAATAACTTCCACTGCAGGCCCATATATAAAAGTTTGCTCCTTTATTACTCTGCACATGGACAATTATTTGCGCTGTTATTTGCCCCAGGCATGTACCTATGTAATTACCGTTTACAGTGTAAAGATGGATGTTATCGGTCGCTGAACGTCGGAGCAGTAGGCGTTTAATGCATTTTCCCATAGGGTCCAATGCAAAATTGACACCTCATTTTCTCCATTCTCAAGAGCTTTGAGTCTCTGCAAAACATATACATGTGTAGACACAAATAAGTGAAATAGAATGAAGGCTATTTCAGCTTTAGCTTTTATTCCGTTTGGGAGCTAAAGTCGCACAAACTTTTGTTTACAAAAATTTCGATGGCCTATAGTTCGCAAGTTATGCAATCAGTTGACATAAGATTGTGCATGCATGTAGACATGTTAATGACCTTTATATATGCCAAGTTTCAGATGGCTACCTACTCAAACAAGCAAGCAGTAGCGGTTTGAAATTTTCACAATTTGGGCTACACGTTCGGGACGATTCGTGACCTTAGGTGACTTGCACAATTCGGGCTGAAACTAGTGCCAAATGAGAGGGTTGGGATAAACATTCAATTGACCATATGTGCCAAAAATTCTCGTTCTTTAGTTTTCGAGTTATAGCCCCTGGAAGTCGAAAACTGCACGACTTTGCCCTCGAATATCTCGACAACGGAGAAAGGAGAATTTCAGGGCATTTTCTCCCAAGAAATATATGGGAATTATCTGTAATTTAGCACAGTTTCAGAACGATTCGTGAAAGTCACCTTTTAAGAATAACTTCCACTGCAGGCCCATATATAAAAGTTTGCTCCTTTATTACTCTGCACATGGACAATTATTTGCGCTGTTATTTGCCCCAGGCATGTACCTATGTAATTACCGTTTACAGTGTAAAGATGGATGTTATCGGTCGCTGAACGTCGGAGCAGTAGGCGTTTAATGCATTTTCCCATAGGGTCCAATGCAAAATTGACACCTCATTTTCTCCATTCTCAAGAGCTTTGAGTCTCTGCAAAACATATACATGTGTAGACACAAATAAGTGAAATAGAATGAAGGCTATTTCAGCTTTAGCTTTTATTCCGTTTGGGAGCTAAAGTCGCACAAACTTTTGTTTACAAAAATTTCGATGGCCTATAGTTCGCAAGTTATGCAATCAGTTGACATAAGATTGTGCATGCATGTAGACATGTTAATGACCTTTATATATGCCAAGTTTCAGATGGCTACCTACTCAAACAAGCAAGCAGTAGCGGTTTGAAATTTTCACAATTTGGGCTACACGTTCGGGACGATTCGTGACCTAAGGTGACTTGCACAATTCGGGCTGAAACTAGTGCCAAATGAGAGGGTTGGGATAAACATTCAATTGACCATATGTGCCGAAAATTCTCGTTCTTTAGTTTTCGAGTTATAGCCCCTGGAAGTCGAAAACTGCACGACTTTCCCCTCGAATATCTCGACAACGGAGAAAGGAGAATTTCAGGGCATTTTTCCCAAGAAATATATGGGAATTATCTGTAATTTAGCTCAGTTTCAGAACGATTCGTGAAAGTCACCTTTTAAGAATAACTTCCACTGCAGGCCCATATATAAAAGTTTGCTCCTTTATTACTCTGCACATGGACAATTATTTGCGCTGTTATTTGCCCAAGGCATGTACCTATGTAATTACCGTTTACAGTGTAAAGATGGATGTTATCGGTCGCTGAACGTCGGAGCAGTAGGCGTTTAATGCATTTTCCCATAGGGTCCAATGCAAAATTGACACCTCATTTTCTCCATTCTCAAGAGCTTTGAGTCTCTGCAAAACATATACATGTGTAGACACAAATAAGTGAAATAGAATGAAGGCTATTTCAGCTTTAGCTTTTATTCCGTTTGGGAGCTAAAGTCGCACAAACTTTTGTTTACAAAAATTTCGATGGCCTATAGTTCGCAAGTTATGCAATCAGTTGACATAAGATTGTGCATGCATGTAGACATGTTAATGACCTTTATATATGCCAAGTTTCAAATGGCTACCTACTCAAACAAGCAAGCAGTAGCGGTTTGAAATTTTCACAATTTGGGCTACACGTTCGGGACGATTCGTGACCTTAGGTGACTTGCACAATTCGGGCTGAAACTAGTGCCAAATGAGAGGGTTGGGATAAACATTCAATTGACCATATGTGCCAAAAATTCTCGTTCTTTAGTTTTCGAGTTATAGCCCCTGGAAGTCGAAAACTGCACGACTTTGCCCTCGAATATCTCGACAACGGAGAAAGGAGAATTTCAGGGCATTTTCTCCCAAGAAATATATGGGAATTATCTGTAATTTAGCACAGTTTCAGAACGATTCGTGAAAGTCACCTTTTAAGAATAACTTCCACTGCAGGCCCATATATAAAAGTTTGCTCCTTTATTACTCTGCACATGGACAATTATTTGCGCTGTTATTTGCCCCAGGCATGTACCTATGTAATTACCGTTTACAGTGTAAAGATGGATGTTATCGGTCGCTGAACGTCGGAGCAGTAGGCGTTTAATGCATTTTCCCATAGGGTCCAATGCAAAATTGACACCTCATTTTCTCCATTCTCAAGAGCTTTGAGTCTCTGCAAAACATATACATGTGTAGACACAAATAAGTGAAATAGAATGAAGGCTATTTCAGCTTTAGCTTTTATTCCGTTTGGGAGCTAAAGTCGCACAAACTTTTGTTTACAAAAATTTCGATGGCCTATAGTTCGCAAGTTATGCAATCAGTTGACATAAGATTGTGCATGCATGTAGACATGTTAATGACCTTTATATATGCCAAGTTTCAGATGGCTACCTACTCAAACAAGCAAGCAGTAGCGGTTTGAAATTTTCACAATTTGGGCTACACGTTCGGGACGATTCGTGACCTTAGGTGACTTGCACAATTCGGGCTGAAACTAGTGCCAAATGAGAGGGTTTGGATAAACATTCAATTGACCATATGTGCCAAAAATTCTCGTTCTTTAGTTTTCGAGTTATAGCCCCTGGAAGTCGAAAACTGCACGACTTTGCCCTCGAATATCTCGACAACGGAGAAAGGAGAATTTCAGGGCATTTTCTCCCAAGAAATATATGGGAATTATCTGTAATTTAGCACAGTTTCAGAACGATTCGTGAAAGTCACCTTTTAAGAATAACTTCCACTGCAGGCCCATATATAAAAGTTTGCTCCTTTATTACTCTGCACATGGACAATTATTTGCGCTGTTATTTGCCCCAGGCATGTACCTATGTAATTACCGTTTACAGTGTAAAGATGGATGTTATCGGTCGCTGAACGTCGGAGCAGTAGGCGTTTAATGCATTTTCCCATAGGGTCCAATGCAAAATTGACACCTCATTTTCTCCATTCTCAAGAGCTTTGAGTCTCTGCAAAACATATACATGTGTAGACACAAATAAGTGAAATAGAATGAAGGCTATTTCAGCTTTAGCTTTTATTCCGTTTGGGAGCTAAAGTCGCACAAACTTTTGTTTACAAAATTTTCGATGGCCTATAGTTCGCAAGTTATGCAATCAGTTGACATAAGATTGTGCATGCATGTAGACATGTTAATGACCTTTATATATGCCAAGTTTCAGATGGCTACCTACTCAAACAAGCAAGCAGTAGCGGTTTGAAATTTTCACAATTTGGGCTACACGTTCGGGACGATTCGTGACCTTAGGTGACTTGCACAATTCGGGCTGAAACTAGTGCCAAATGAGAGGGTTTGGATAAACATTCAATTGACCATATGTGCCAAAAATTCTCGTTCTTTAGTTTTCGAGTTATAGCCCCTGGAAGTCGAAAACTGCACGACTTTGCCCTCGAATATCTCGACAACGGAGAAAGGAGAATTTCAGGGCATTTTCTCCCAAGAAATATATGGGAATTATCTGTAATTTAGCACAGTTTCAGAACGATTCGTGAAAGTCACCTTTTAAGAATAACTTCCACTGCAGGCCCATATATAAAAGTTTGCTCCTTTATTACTCTGCACATGGACAATTATTTGCGCTGTTATTTGCCCCAGGCATGTACCTATGTAATTACCGTTTACAGTGTAAAGATGGGTGTTATCGGTCGCTGAACGTCGGAGCAGTAGGCGTTTAATGCATTTTCCCATAGGGTCCAATGCAAAATTGACACCTCATTTTCTCCATTCTCAAGAGCTTTGAGTCTCTGCAAAACATATACATGTGTAGACACAAATAAGTGAAATAGAATGAAGGCTATTTCAGCTTTAGCTTTTATTCCGTTTGGGAGCTAAAGTCGCACAAACTTTTGTTTACAAAAATTTCGATGGCCTATAGTTCGCAAGTTATGCAATCAGTTAACATAAGATTGTGCATGCATGTAGACATGTTAATGACCTTTATATATGCCAAGTTTCAGATGGCTACCTACTCAAACAAGCAAGCAGTAGCGGTTTGAAATTTTCACAATTTGGGCTACACGTTCGGGACGATTCGTGACCTTAGGTGACTTGCACAATTCGGGCTGAAACTAGTGCCAAATGAGAGGGTTTGGATAAACATTCAATTGACCATATGTGCCAAAAATTCTCGTTCTTTAGTTTTCGAGTTATAGCCCCTGGAAGTCGAAAACTGCACGACTTTGCCCTCGAATATCTCGACAACGGAGAAAGGAGAATTTCAGGGCATTTTCTCCCAAGAAATATATGGGACTTATCTGTAATTTAGCACAGTTTCAGAACGATTCGTGAAAGTCACCTTTTAAGAATAACTTCCACTGCAGGCCCATATATAAAAGTTTGCTCCTTTATTACTCTGCACATGGACAATTATTTGCGCTGTTATTTGCCCCAGGCATGTACCTATGTAATTACCGTTTACAGTGTAAAGATGGATGTTATCGGTCGCTGAACGTCGGAGCAGTAGGCGTTTAATGCATTTTCCCATAGGGTCCAATGCAAAATTGACACCTCATTTTCTCCATTCTCAAGAGCTTTGAGTCTCTGCAAAACATATACATGTGTAGACACAAATAAGTGAAATAGAATGAAGGCTATTTCAGCTTTAGCTTTTATTCCGTTTGGGAGCTAAAGTCGCACAAACTTTTGTTTACAAAAATTTCGATGGCCTATAGTTCGCAAGTTATGCAATCAGTTGACATAAGATTGTGCATGCATGTAGACATGTTAATGACCTTTATATATGCCAAGTTTCAGATGGCTACCTACTCAAACAAGCAAGCAGTAGCGGTTTGAAATTTTCACAATTTGGGCTACACGTTCGGGACGATTCGTGACCTTAGGTGACTTGCACAATTCGGGCTGAAACTAGTGCCAAATGAGAGGGTTTGGATAAACATTCAATTGACCATATGTGCCAAAAATTCTCGTTCTTTAGTTTTCGAGTTATAGCCCCTGGAAGTCGAAAACTGCACGACTTTGCCCTCGAATATCTCGACAACGGAGAAAGGAGAATTTCAGGGCATTTTCTCCCAAGAAATATATGGGAATTATCTGTAATTTAGCACAGTTTCAGAACGATTCGTGAAAGTCACCTTTTAAGAATAACTTCCACTGCAGGCCCATATATAAAAGTTTGCTCCTTTATTACTCTGCACATGGACAATTATTTGCGCTGTTATTTGCCCCAGGCATGTACCTATGTAATTACCGTTTACAGTGTAAAGATGGATGTTATCGGTCGCTGAACGTCGGAGCAGTAGGCGTTTAATGCATTTTCCCATAGGGTCCAATGCAAAATTGACACCTCATTTTCTCCATTCTCAAGAGCTTTGAGTCTCTGCAAAACATATACATGTGTAGACACAAATAAGTGAAATAGAATGAAGGCTATTTCAGCTTTAGCTTTTATTCCGTTTGGGAGCTAAAGTCGCACAAACTTTTGTTTACAAAAATTTCGATGGCCTATAGTTCGCAAGTTATGCAATCAGTTAACATAAGATTGTGCATGCATGTAGACATGTTCATGACCTTTATATATGCCAAGTTTCAGATGGCTACCTACTCAAACAAGCAAGCAGTAGCGGTTTGAAATTTTCACAATTTGGGCTACACGTTCGGGACGATTCGTGACCTTAGGTGACTTGCACAATTCGGGCTGAAACTAGTGCCAAATTAGAGGGTTGGGATAAACATTCAATTGACCATATGTGCCAAAAATTCTCGTTCTTTAGTTTTCGAGTTATAGCCCCTGGAAGTCGAAAACTGCACGACTTTGCCCTCGAATATCTCGACAACGGAGAAAGGAGAATTTCAGGGCATTTTCTCCCAAGAAATATATGGGAATTATCTGTAATTTAGCACAGTTTCAGAACGATTCGTGAAAGTCACCTTTTAAGAATAACTTCCACTGCAGGCCCATATATAAAAGTTTGCTCCTTTATTACTCTGCACATGGACAATTATTTGCGCTGTTATTTGCCCCAGGCATGTACCTATGTAATTACCGTTTACAGTGTAAAGATGGATGTTATCGGTCGCTGAACGTCGGAGCAGTAGGCGTTTAATGCATTTTCCCATAGGGTCCAATGCAAAATTGACACCTCATTTTCTCCATTCTCAAGAGCTTTGAGTCTCTGCAAAACATATACATGTGTAGACACAAATAAGTGAAATAGAATAAATAGAATGAAGGCTATTTCAGCTTTAGCTTTTATTCCGTTTGGGAGCTAAAGTCGCACAAACTTTTGTTTACACAAATTTCGATGGCCTATAGTTCGCAAGTTATGCAATCAGTTGACATAAGATTGTGCATGCATGTAGACATGTTAATGACCTTTATATATGCCAAGTTGTAGATGGCTACCTACTCAAACAAGCAAGCAGTAGCGGTTTGAAATTTTCACAATTTGGGCTACACGTTCGGGACGATTCGTGACCTTAGGTGACTTGCACAATTCGGGCTGAAACTAGTGCCAAATGAGAGGGTTGGGATAAACATTCAATTGACCATATGTGCCAAAAATTCTCGTTCTTTAGTTTTCGAGTTATAGCCCCTGGAAGTCGAAAACTGCACGACTTTGCCCTCGAATATCTCGACAACGGAGAAAGGAGAATTTCAGGGCATTTTCTCCCAAGAAATATATGGGAATTATCTGTAATTTAGCACAGTTTCAGAACGATTCGTGAAAGTCACCTTTTAAGAATAACTTCCACTGCAGGCCCATATATAAAAGTTTGCTCCTTTATTACTCTGCACATGGACAATTATTTGCGCTGTTATTTGCCCAAGGCATGTACCTATGTAATTACCGTTTACAGTGTAAAGATGGATGTTATCGGTCGCTGAACGTCGGAGCAGTAGGCGTTTAATGCATTTTCCCATAGGGTCCAATGCAAAATTGACACCTCATTTTCTCCATTCTCAAGAGCTTTGAGTCTCTGCAAAACATATACATGTGTAGACACAAATAAGTGAAATAGAATGAAGGCTATTTCAGCTTTAGCTTTTATTCCGTTTGGGAGCTAAAGTCGCACAAACTTTTGTTTACAAAAATTTCGATGGCCTATAGTTCGCAAGTTATGCAATCAGTTGACATAAGATTGTGCATGCATGTAGACATGTTAATGACCTTTATATATGCCAAGTTTCAAATGGCTACCTACTCAAACAAGCAAGCAGTAGCGGTTTGAAATTTTCACAATTTGGGCTACACGTTCGGGACGATTCGTGACCTTAGGTGACTTGCACAATTCGGGCTGAAACTAGTGCCAAATGAGAGGGTTGGGATAAACATTCAATTGACCATATGTGCCAAAAATTCTCGTTCTTTAGTTTTCGAGTTATAGCCCCTGGAAGTCGAAAACTGCACGACTTTGCCCTCGAATATCTCGACAACGGAGAAAGGAGAATTTCAGGGCATTTTCTCCCAAGAAATATATGGGAATTATCTGTAATTTAGCACAGTTTCAGAACGATTCGTGAAAGTCACCTTTTAAGAATAACTTCCACTGCAGGCCCATATATAAAAGTTTGCTCCTTTATTACTCTGCACATGGACAATTATTTGCGCTGTTATTTGCCCCAGGCATGTACCTATGTAATTACCGTTTACAGTGTAAAGATGGATGTTATCGGTCGCTGAACGTCGGAGCAGTAGGCGTTTAATGCATTTTCCCATAGGGTCCAATGCAAAATTGACACCTCATTTTCTCCATTCTCAAGAGCTTTGAGTCTCTGCAAAACATATACATGTGTAGACACAAATAAGTGAAATAGAATGAAGGCTATTTCAGCTTTAGCTTTTATTCCGTTTGGGAGCTAAAGTCGCACAAACTTTTGTTTACAAAAATTTCGATGGCCTATAGTTCGCAAGTTATGCAATCAGTTGACATAAGATTGTGCATGCATGTAGACATGTTAATGACCTTTATATATGCCAAGTTTCAGATGGCTACCTACTCAAACAAGCAAGCAGTAGCGGTTTGAAATTTTCACAATTTGGGCTACACGTTCGGGACGATTCGTGACCTTAGGTGACTTGCACAATTCGGGCTGAAACTAGTGCCAAATGAGAGGGTTGGGATAAACATTCAATTGACCATATGTGCCAAAAATTCTCGTTCTTTAGTTTTCGAGTTATAGCCCCTGGAAGTCGAAAACTGCACGACTTTGCCCTCGAATATCTCGACAACGGAGAAAGGAGAATTTCAGGGCATTTTCTCCCAAGAAATATATGGGAATTATCTGTAATTTAGCACAGTTTCAGAACGATTCGTGAAAGTCACCTTTTAAGAATAACTTCCACTGCAGGCCCATATATAAAAGTTTGCTCCTTTATTACTCTGCACATGGACAATTATTTGCGCTGTTATTTGCCCCAGGCATGTACCTATGTAATTACCGTTTACAGTGTAAAGATGGATGTTATCGGTCGCTGAACGTCGGAGCAGTAGGCGTTTAATGCATTTTCCCATAGGGTCCAATGCAAAATTGACACCTCATTTTCTCCATTCTCAAGAGCTTTGAGTCTCTGCAAAACATATACATGTGTAGACACAAATAAGTGAAATAGAATGAAGGCTATTTCAGCTTTAGCTTTTATTCCGTTTGGGAGCTAAAGTCGCACAAACTTTTGTTTACAAAAATTTCGATGGCCTATAGTTCGCAAGTTATGCAATCAGTTGACATAAGATTGTGCATGCATGTAGACATGTTAATGACCTTTATATATGCCAAGTTTCAGATGGCTACCTACTCAAACAAGCAAGCAGTAGCGGTTTGAAATTTTCACAATTTGGGCTACACGTTCGGGACGATTCGTGACCTAAGGTGACTTGCACAATTCGGGCTGAAACTAGTGCCAAATGAGAGGGTTGGGATAAACATTCAATTGACCATATGTGCCGAAAATTCTCGTTCTTTAGTTTTCGAGTTATAGCCCCTGGAAGTCGAAAACTGCACGACTTTCCCCTCGAATATCTCGACAACGGAGAAAGGAGAATTTCAGGGCATTTTTCCCAAGAAATATATGGGAATTATCTGTAATTTAGCTCAGTTTCAGAACGATTCGTGAAAGTCACCTTTTAAGAATAACTTCCACTGCAGGCCCATATATAAAAGTTTGCTCCTTTATTACTCTGCACATGGACAATTATTTGCGCTGTTATTTGCCCCAGGCATGTACCTATGTAATTACCGTTTACAGTGTAAAGATGGATGTTATCGGTCGCTGAACGTCGGAGCAGTAGGCGTTTAATGCATTTTCCCATAGGGTCCAATGCAAAATTGACACCTCATTTTCTCCATTCTCAAGAGCTTTGAGTCTCTGCAAAACATATACATGTGTAGACACAAATAAGTGAAATAGAATGAAGGCTATTTCAGCTTTAGCTTTTATTCCGTTTGGGAGCTAAAGTCGCACAGACTTTTGTTTACAAAAATTTCGATGGCCTATAGTTCGCAAGTTATGCAATCAGTTGACATAAGATTGTGCATGCATGTAGACATGTTAATGACCTTTATATATGCCAAGTTTCAGATGGCTACCTACTCAAACAAGCAAGCAGTAGCGGTTTGAAATTTTCACAATTTGGGCTACACGTTCGGGACGATTCGTGACCTTAGGTGACTTGCACAATTCGGGCTGAAACTAGTGCCAAATGAGAGGGTTGGGATAAACATTCAATTGACTATATGTGCCAAAAATTCTCGTTCTTTAGTTTTCGAGTTATAGCCCCTGGAAGTCGAAAACTGCACGACTTTGCCCTCGAATATCTCGACAACGGAGAAAGGAGAATTTCAGGGCATTTTCTCCCAAGAAATATATGGGAATTATCTGTAATTTAGCACAGTTTCAGAACGATTCGTGAAAGTCACCTTTTAAGAATAACTTCCACTGCAGGCCCATATATAAAAGTTTGCTCCTTTATTACTCTGCACATGGACAATTATTTGCGCTGTTATTTGCCCCAGGCATGTACCTATGTAATTACCGTTTACAGTGTAAAGATGGATGTTATCGGTCGCTGAACGTCGGAGCAGTAGGCGTTTAATGCATTTTCCCATAGGGTCCAATGCAAAATTGACACCTCATTTTCTCCATTCTCAAGAGCTTTGAGTCTCTGCAAAACATATACATGTGTAGACACAAATAAGTGAAATAGAATGAAGGCTATTTCAGCTTTAGCTTTTATTCCGTTTGGGAGCTAAAGTCGCACAAACTTTTGTTTACAAAAATTTCGATGGCCTATAGTTCGCAAGTTATGCAATCAGTTGACATAAGATTGTGCATGCATGTAGACATGTTAATGACCTTTATATATGCCAAGTTTCAGATGGCTACCTACTCAAACAAGCAAGCAGTAGCGGTTTGAAATTTTCACAATTTGGGCTACACGTTCGGTACGATTAGTGACCTTAGGTGACTTGCACAATTCGGGCTGAAACTAGTGCCAAATGAGAGGGTTTGGATAAACATTCAATTGACCATATGTGCCAAAAATTCTCGTTCTTTAGTTTTCGAGTTATAGCCCCTGGAAGTCGAAAACTGCACGACTTTGCCCTCGAATATCTCGACAACGGAGAAAGGAGAATTTCAGGGCATTTTCTCCCAAGAAATAAATGGGAATTATCTGTAATTTAGCACAGTTTCAGAACGATTCGTGAAAGTCACCTTTTAAGAATAACTTCCACTGCAGGCCCATATATAAAAGTTTGCTCCTTTATTACTCTGCACATGGACAATTATTTGCGCTGTTATTTGCCCCAGGCATGTACCTATGTAATTACCGTTTACAGTGTAAAGATGGATGTTATCGGTCGCTGAACGTCGGAGCAGTAGGCGTTTAATGCATTTTCCCATAGGGTCCAATGCAAAATTGACACCTCATTTTCTCCATTCTCAAGAGCTTTGAGTCTCTGCAAAACATATACATGTGTAGACACAAATAAGTGAAATAGAATGAAGGCTATTTCAGCTTTAGCTTTTATTCCGTTTGGGAGCTAAAGTCGCACAAACTTTTGTTTACAAAAATTTCGATGGCCTATAGTTCGCAAGGTATGCAATCAGTTGACATAAGATTGTGCATGCATGTAGACATGTTAATGACCTTTATATATGCCAAGTTTCAGATGGCTACCTACTCAAACAAGCAAGCAGTAGCGGTTTGAAATTTTCACAATTTGGGCTACACGTTCGGGACGATTCGTGACCTTAGGTGACTTGCACAATTCGGGCTGAAACTAGTGCCAAATGAGAGGGTTTGGATAAACATTCAATTGACCATATGTGCCAAAAATTCTCGTTCTTTAGTTTTCGAGTTATAGCCCCTGGAAGTCGAAAACTGCACGACTTTGCCCTCGAATATCTCGACAACGGAGAAAGGAGAATTTCAGGGCATTTTCTCCCAAGAAATATATGGGAATTATCTGTAATTTAGCACAGTTTCAGAACGATTCGTGAAAGTCACCTTTTAAGAATAACTTCCACTGCAGGCCCATATATAAAAGTTTGCTCCTTTATTACTCTGCACATGGACAATAATTTGCGCTGTTATTTGCCCCAGGCATGTACCTATGTAATTACCGTTTACAGTGTAAAGATGGATGTTATCGGTCGCTGAACGTCGGAGCAGTAGGCGTTTAATGCATTTTCCCATAGGGTCCAATGCAAAATTGACACCTCATTTTCTCCATTCTCAAGAGCTTTGAGTCTCTGCAAAACATATACATGTGTAGACACAAATAAGTGAAATAGAATGAAGGCTATTTCAGCTTTAGCTTTTATTCCGTTTGGGAGCTAAAGTCGCACAAACTTTTGTTTACAAAAATTTCGATGGCCTATAGTTCGCAAGTTATGCAATCAGTTGACATAAGATTGTGCATGCATGTAGACATGTTAATGACCTTTATATATGCCAAGTTTCAGATGGCTACCTACTCAAACAAGCAAGCAGTAGCGGTTTGAAATTTTCACAATTTGGGCTACACGTTCGGGACGATTCGTGACCTTAGGTGACTTGCACAATTCGGGCTGAAACTAGTGCCAAATGAGAGGGTTGGGATAAACATTCAATTGACCATATGTGCCAAAAATTCTCGTTCTTTAGTTTTCGAGTTATAGCCCCTGGAAGTCGAAAACTGCACGACTTTGCCCTCGAATGTCTCGACAACGGAGAAAGGAGAATTTCAGGGCATTTTCTCCCAAGAAATATATGGGAATTATCTGTAATTTAGCACAGTTTCAGAACGATTCGTGAAAGTCACCTTTTAAGAATAACTTCCACTGCAGGCCCATATATAAAAGTTTGCTCCTTTATTACTCTGCACATGGACAATTATTTGCGCTGTTATTTGCCCCAGGCATGTACCTATGTAATTACCGTTTACAGTGTAAAGATGGATGTTATCGGTCGCTGAACGTCGGAGCAGTAGGCGTTTAATGCATTTTCCCATAGGGTCCAATGCAAAATTGACACCTCATTTTCTCCATTCTCAAGAGCTTTGAGTCTCTGCAAAACATATACATGTGTAGACACAAATAAGTGAAATAGAATGAAGGCTATTTCAGCTTTAGCTTTTATTCCGTTTGGGAGCTAAAGTCGCACAAACTTTTGTTTACAAAAATTTCGATGGCCTATAGTTCGCAAGTTATGCAATCAGTTGACATAAGATTGTGCATGCATGTAGACATGTTAATGACCTTTATATATGCCAAGTTTCAGATGGCTACCTACTCAAACAAGCAAGCAGTAGCGGTTTGAAATTTTCACAATTTGGGCTACACGTTCGGGACGATTCGTGACCTTAGGTGACTTGCACAATTCGGGCTGAAACTAGTGCCAAATGAGAGGGTTGGGATAAACATTCAATTGACCATATGTGCCAAAAATTCTCGTTCTTTAGTTTTCGAGTTATAGCCCCTGGAAGTCGAAAACTGCACGACTTTGCCCTCGAATATCTCGACAACGGAGAAAGGAGAATTTCAGGGCATTTTCTCCCAAGAAATATATGGGAATTATCTGTAATTTAGCACAGTTTCAGAACGATTCGTGAAAGTCACCTTTTAAGAATAACTTCCACTGCAGGCCCATATATAAAAGTTTGCTCCTTTATTACTCTGCACATGGACAATTATTTGCGCTGTTATTTGCCCCAGGCATGTACCTATGTAATTACCGTTTACAGTGTAAAGATGGATGTTATCGGTCGCTGAACGTCGGAGCAGTAGGCGTTTAATGCATTTTCCCATAGGGTCCAATGCAAAATTGACACCTCATTTTCTCCATTCTCAAGAGCTTTGAGTCTCTGCAAAACATATACATGTGTAGACACAAATAAGTGAAATAGAATGAAGGCTATTTCAGCTTTAGCTTTTATTCCGTTTGGGAGCTAAAGTCGCACAAACTTTTGTTTACAAAAATTTCGATGGCCTATAGTTCGCAAGTTATGCAATCAGTTGACATAAGATTGTGCATGCATGTAGACATGTTAATGACCTTTATATATGCCAAGTTTCAGATGGCTACCTACTCAAACAAGCAAGCAGTAGCGGTTTGAAATTTTCACAATTTGGGCTACACGTTCGGGACGATTCGTGACCTTAGGTGACTTGCACAATTCGGGCTGAAACTAGTGCCAAATGAGAGGGTTGGAATAAACATTCAATTGACCATATGTGCCAAAAATTCTCGTTCTTTAGTTTTCGAGTTATAGCCCCTGGAAGTCGAAAACTGCACGACTTTGCCCTCGAATATCTCGACAACGGAGAAAGGAGAATTTCAGGGCATTTTCTCCCAAGAAATATATGGGAATTATCTGTAATTTAGCACAGTTTCAGAACGATTCGTGAAAGTCACCTTTTAAGAATAACTTCCACTGCAGGCCCATATATAAAAGTTTGCTCCTTTATTACTCTGCACATGGACAATAATTTGCGCTGTTATTTGCCCCAGGCATGTACCTATGTAATTACCGTTTACAGTGTAAAGATGGATGTTATCGGTCGCTGAACGTCGGAGCAGTAGGCGTTTAATGCATTTTCCCATAGGGTCCAATGCAAAATTGACACCTCATTTTCACCATTCTCAAGAGCTTTGAGTCTCTGCAAAACATATACATGTGTAGACACAAATAAGTGAAATAGAATGAAGGCTATTTCAGCTTTAGCTTTTATTCCGTTTGGGAGCTAAAGTCGCACAAACTTTTGTTTACAAAAATTTCGATGGCCTATAGTTCGCAAGTTATGCAATCAGTTGACATAAGATTGTGCATGCATGTAGACATGTTAATGACCTTTATATATGCCAAGTTTCAGATGGCTACCTACTCAAACAAGCAAGCAGTAGCGGTTTGAAATTTTCACAATTTGGGCTACACGTTCGGGACGATTCGTGACCTTAGGTGACTTGCACAATTCGGGCTGAAACTAGTGCCAAATGAGAGGGTTGGGATAAACATTCAATTGACCATATGTGCCAAAAATTCTCGTTCTTTAGTTTTCGAGTTATAGCCCCTGGAAGTCGAAAACTGCACGACTTTGCCCTCGAATGTCTCGACAACGGAGAAAGGAGAATTTCAGGGCATTTTCTCCCAAGAAATATATGGGAATTATCTGTAATTTAGCACAGTTTCAGAACGATTCGTGAAAGTCACCTTTTAAGAATAACTTCCACTGCAGGCCCATATATAAAAGTTTGCTCCTTTATTACTCTGCACATGGACAATTATTTGCGCTGTTATTTGCCCCAGGCATGTACCTATGTAATTACCGTTTACAGTGTAAAGATGGATGTTATCGGTCGCTGAACGTCGGAGCAGTAGGCGTTTAATGCATTTTCCCATAGGGTCCAATGCAAAATTGACACCTCATTTTCTCCATTCTCAAGAGCTTTGAGTCTCTGCAAAACATATACATGTGTAGACACAAATAAGTGAAATAGAATGAAGGCTATTTCAGCTTTAGCTTTTATTCCGTTTGGGAGCTAAAGTCGCACAAACTTTTGTTTACAAAAATTTCGATGGCCTATAGTTCGCAAGTTATGCAATCAGTTGACATAAGATTGTGCATGCATGTAGACATGTTAATGACCTTTATATATGCCAAGTTTCAGATGGCTACCTACTCAAACAAGCAAGCAGTAGCGGTTTGAAATTTTCACAATTTGGGCTACACGTTCGGGACGATTCGCGACCTTAGGTGACTTGCACAATTCGGGCTGAAACTAGTGCCAAATGAGAGGGTTGGGATAAACATTCAATTGACCATATGTGCCAAAAATTCTCGTTCTTTAGTTTTCGAGTTATAGCCCCTGGAAGTCGAAAACTGCACGACTTTGCCCTCGAATATCTCGACAACGGAGAAAGGAGAATTTCAGGGCATTTTCTCCCAAGAAATATATGGGAATTATCTGTAATTTAGCACAGTTTCAGAACGATTCGTGAAAGTCACCTTTTAAGAATAACTTCCACTGCAGGCCCATATATAAAAGTTTGCTCCTTTATTACTCTGCACATGGACAATTATTTGCGCTGTTATTTGCCCCAGGCATGTACCTATGTAATTACCGTTTACAGTGTAAAGATGGATGTTATCGGTCGCTGAACGTCGGAGCAGTAGGCGTTTAATGCATTTTCCCATAGGGTCCAATGCAAAATTGACACCTCATTTTCTCCATTCTCAAGAGCTTTGAGTCTCTGCAAAACATATACATGTGTAGACACAAATAAGTGAAATAGAATGAAGGCTATTTCAGCTTTAGCTTTTATTCCGTTTGGGAGCTAAAGTCGCACAAACTTTTGTTTACAAAAATTTCGATGGCCTATAGTTCGCAAGTTATGCAATCAGTTGACATAAGATTGTGCATGCATGTAGACATGTTAATGACCTTTATATATGCCAAGTTTCAGATGGCTACCTACTCAAACAAGCAGGCAGTAGCGGTTTGAAATTTTCACAATTTGGGCTACACGTTCGGGACGATTCGTGACCTTAGGTGACTTGCACAATTCGGGCTGAAACTAGTGCCAAATGAGAGGGTTGGGATAAACATTCAATTGACCATATGTGCCAAAAATTCTCGTTCTTTAGTTTTCGAGTTATAGCCCCTGGAAGTCGAAAACTGCACGACTTTGCCCTCGAATATCTCGACAACGAAGAAAGGAGAATTTCAGGGCATTTTCTCCCAAGAAATATATGGGAATTATCTGTAATTTAGCACAGTTTCAGAACGATTCGTGAAAGTCACCTTTTAAGAATAACTTCCACTGCAGGCCCATATATAAAAGTTTGCTCCTTTATTACTCTGCACATGGACAATTATTTGCGCTGTTATTTGCCCCAGGCATGTACCTATGTAATTACCGTTTACAGTGTAAAGATGGATGTTATCGGTCGCTGAACGTCGGAGCAGTAGGCGTTTAATGCATTTTCCCATAGGGTCCAATGCAAAATTGACACCTCATTTTCTCCATTCTCAAGAGCTTTGAGTGTCTGCAAAACATATACATGTGTAGACACAAATAAGTGAAATAGAATGAAGGCTATTTCAGCTTTAGCTTTTATTCCGTTTGGGAGCTAAAGTCGCACAAACTTTTGTTTACAAAAATTTCGATGGCCTATAGTTCGCAAGTTATGCAATCAGTTGACATAAGATTGTGCATGCATGTAGACATGTTAATGACCTTTATATATGCCAAGTTTCAGATGGCTACCTACTCAAACAAGCAAGCAGTAGCGGTTTGAAATTTTCACAATTTGGGCTACACGTTCGGGACGATTCGTGACCTTAGGTGACTTGCACAATTCGGGCTGAAACTAGTGCCAAATGAGAGGGTTGGGATAAACATTCAATTGACCATATATGCCAAAAATTCTCGTTCTTTAGTTTTCGAGTTATAGCCCCTGGAAGTCGAAAACTGCACGACTTTGCCCTCGAATATCTCGACAACGGAGAAAGGAGAATTTCAGGGCATTTTCTCCCAAGAAATATATGGGAATTATCTGTAATTTAGCACAGTTTCAGAACGATTCGTGAAAGTCACCTTTTAAGAATAACTTCCACTGCAGGCCCATATATAAAAGTTTGCTCCTTTATTACTCTGCACATGGACAATTATTTGCGCTGTTATTTGCCCCAGGCATGTACCTATGTAATTACCGTTTACAGTGTAAAGATGGATGTTATCGGTCGCTGAACGTCGGAGCAGTAGGCGTTTAATGCATTTTCCCATAGGGTCCAATGCAAAATTGACACCTCATTTTCTCCATTCTCAAGAGCTTTGAGTCTCTGCAAAACATATACATGTGTAGACACAAATAAGTGAAATAGAATGAAGGCTATTTCAGCTTTAGCTTTTATTCCGTTTGGGAGCTAAAGTCGCACAAACTTTTGTTTACAAAAATTTCGATGGCCTATAGTTCGCAAGTTATGCAATCAGTTGACATAAGATTGTGCATGCATGTAGACATGTTAATGACCTTTATATATGCCAAGTTTCAGATGGCTACCTACTCAAACAAGCAAGCAGTAGCGGTTTGAAATTTTCACAATTTGGGCTACACGTTCGGGACGATTCGTGACCTTAGGTGACTTGCACAATTCGGGCTGAAACTAGTGCCAAATGAGAGGGTTGGGATAAACATTCAATTGACCATATGTGCCAAAAATTCTCGTTCTTTAGTTTTCGAGTTATAGCCCCTGGAAGTCGAAAACTGCACGACTTTGCCCTCGAATATCTCGACAACGGAGAAAGGAGAATTTCAGGGCATTTTCTCCCAAGAAATATATGGGAATTATCTGTAATTTAGCACAGTTTCAGAACGATTCGTGAAAGTCACCTTTTAAGAATAACTTCCACTGCAGGCCCATATATAAAAGTTTGCTCCTTTATAACTCTGCACATGGACAATTATTTGCGCTGTTATTTGCCCCAGGCATGTACCTATGTAATTACCGTTTACAGTGTAAAGATGGATGTTATCGGTCGCTGAACGTCGGAGCAGTAGGCGTTTAATGCATTTTCCCATAGGGTCCAATGCAAAATTGACACCTCATTTTCTCCATTCTCAAGAGCTTTGAGTCTCTGCAAAACATATACATGTGTAGACACAAATAAGTGAAATAGAATGAAGGCTATTTCAGCTTTAGCTTTTATTCCGTTTGGGAGCTAAAGTCGCACAAACTTTTGTTTACAAAAATTTCGATGGCCTATAGTTCGCAAGTTATGCAATCAGTTGACATAAGATTGTGCATGCATGTAGACATGTTAATGACCTTTATATATGCCAAGTTTCAGATGGCTACCTACTCAAACAAGCAAGCAGTAGCGGTTTGAAATTTTCACAATTTGGGCTACACGTTCGGGACGATTCGTGACCTTAGGTGACTTGCACAATTCGGGCTGAAACTAGTGCCAAATGAGAGGGTTGGGATAAACATTCAATTGACCATATGTGCCAAAAATTCTCGTTCTTTAGTTTTCGAGTTATAGCCCCTGGAAGTCGACAACTGCACGACTTTGCCCTCGAATATCTCGACAACGGAGAAAGGAGAATTTCAGGGCATTTTCTCCCAAGAAATATATGGGAATTATCTGTAATTTAGCACAGTTTCAGAACGATTCGTGAAAGTCACCTTTTAAGAATAACTTCCACTGCAGGCCCATATATAAAAGTTTGCTCCTTTATAACTCTGCACATGGACAATTATTTGCGCTGTTATTTGCCCAAGGCATGTACCTATGTAATTACCGTTTACAGTGTAAAGATGGATGTTATCGGTCGCTGAACGTCGGAGCAGTAGGCGTTTAATGCATTTTCCCATAGGGTCCAATGCAAAATTGACACCTCATTTTCTCCATTCTCAAGAGCTTTGAGTCTCTGCAAAACATATACATGTGTAGACACAAATAAGTGAAATAGAATGAAGGCTATTTCAGCTTTAGCTTTTATTCCGTTTGGGAGCTAAAGTCGCACAAACTTTTGTTTACAAAAATTTCGATGGCCTATAGTTCGCAAGTTATGCAATCAGTTGACATAAGATTGTGCATGCATGTAGACATGTTAATGACCTTTATATATGCCAAGTTTCAGATGGCTACCTACTCAAACAAGCAAGCAGTAGCGGTTTGAAATTTTCACAATTTGGGCTACACGTTCGGGACGATTCGTGACCTTAGGTGACTTGCACAATTCGGGCTGAAACTAGTGCCAAATGAGAGGGTTGGGATAAACATTCAATTGACCATATGTGCCAAAAATTCTCGTTCTTTAGTTTTCGAGTTATAGCCCCTGGAAGTCGACAACTGCACGACTTTGCCCTCGAATATCTCGACAACGGAGAAAGGAGAATTTCAGGGCATTTTCTCCCAAGAAATATATGGGAATTATCTGTAATTTAGCACAGTTTCAGAACGATTCGTGAAAGTCACCTTTTAAGAATAACTTCCACTGCAGGCCCATATATAAAAGTTTGCTCCTTTATTACTCTGCACATGGACAATTATTTGCGCTGTTATTTGCCCCAGGCATGTACCTATGTAATTACCGTTTACAGTGTAAAGTAGATGTTATCGGTCGCTGAACGTCGGAGCAGTAGGCGTTTAATGCATTTTCCCATAGGGTCCAATGCAAAATTGACACCTCATTTTCACCATTCTCAAGAGCTTTGAGTCTCTGCAAAACATATACATGTGTAGACACAAATAAGTGAAATAGAATGAAGGCTATTTCAGCTTTAGCTTTTATTCCGTTTGGGAGCTAAAGTCGCACAAACTTTTGTTTACAAAAATTTCGATGGCCTATAGTTCGCAAGTTATGCAATCAGTTGACATAAGATTGTGCATGCATGTAGACATGTTAATGACCTTTATATATGCCAAGTTTCAGATGGCTACCTACTCAAACAAGCAAGCAGTAGCGGTTTGAAATTTTCACAATTTGGGCTACACGTTCGGGACGATTCGTGACCTTAGGTGACTTGCACAATTCGGGCTGAAACTAGTGCCAAATGAGAGGGTTGGGATAAACATTCAATTGACCATATGTGCCAAAAATTCTCGTTCTTTAGTTTTCGAGTTATAGCCCCTGGAAGTCGAAAACTGCACGACTTTGCCCTCGAATATCTCGACAACGGAGAAAGGAGAATTTCAGGGCATTTTCTCCCAAGAAATATATGGGAATTATCTGTAATTTAGCACAGTTTCAGAACGATTCGTGAAAGTCACCTTTTAAGAATAACTTCCACTGCAGGCCCATATATAAAAGTTTGCTCCTTTATTACTCTGCACATGGACAATTATTTGCGCTGTTATTTGCCCCAGGCATGTACCTATGTAATTACCGTTTACAGTGTAAAGATGGATGTTATCGGTCGCTGAACGTCGGAGCAGTAGGCGTTTAATGCATTTTCCCATAGGGTCCAATGCAAAATTGACACCTCATTTTCTCCATTCTCAAGAGCTTTGAGTCTCTGCAAAACATATACATGTGTAGACACAAATAAGTGAAATAGAATGAAGGCTATTTCAGCTTTAGCTTTTATTCCGTTTGGGAGCTAAAGTCGCACAAACTTTTGTTTACAAAAATTTCGATGGCCTATAGTTCGCAAGTTATGCAATCAGTTGACATAAGATTGTGCATGCATGTAGACATGTTAATGACCTTTATATATGCCAAGTTTCAGATGGCTACCTACTCAAACAAGCAAGCAGTAGCGGTTTGAAATTTTCACAATTTGGGCTACACGTTCGGGACGATTCGTGACCTTAGGTGACTTGCACAATTCGGGCTGAAACTAGTGCCAAATGAGAGGTTTGGGATAAACATTCAATTGACCATATGTGCCAAAAATTCTCGTTCTTTAGTTTTCGAGTTATAGCCCCTGGAAGTCGAAAACTGCACGACTTTGCCCTCGAATATCTCGACAACGGAGAAAGGAGAATTTCAGGGCATTTTCTCCCAAGAAATATATGGGAATTATCTGTAATTTAGCACAGTTTCAGAACGATTCGTGAAAGTCACCTTTTAAGAATAACTTCCACTGCAGGCCCATATATAAAAGTTTGCTCCTTTATTACTCTGCACATGGACAATTATTTGCGCTGTTATTTGCCCCAGGCATGTACCTATGTAATTACCGTTTACAGTGTAAAGATGGATGTTATCGGTCGCTGAACGTCGGAGCAGTAGGCGTTTAATGCATTTTCCCATAGGGTCCAATGCAAAATTGACACCTCATTTTCTCCATTCTCAAGAGCTTTGAGTCTCTGCAAAACATATACATGTGTAGACACAAATAAGTGAAATAGAATGAAGGCTATTTCAGCTTTAGCTTTTATTCCGTTTGGGAGCTAAAGTCGCACAAACTTTTGTTTACAAAAATTTCGATGGCCTATAGTTCGCAAGTTATGCAATCAGTTGACATAAGATTGTGCATGCATGTAGACATGTTAATGACCTTTATATATGCCAAGTTTCAGATGGCTACCTACTCAAACAAGCAAGCAGTAGCGGTTTGAAATTTTCACAATTTGGGCTACACGTTCGGGACGATTCGTGACCTTAGGTGACTTGCACAATTCGGGCTGAAACTAGTGCCAAATGAGAGGGTTGGGATAAACATTCAATTGACCATATGTGCCAAAAATTCTCGTTCTTTAGTTTTCGAGTTATAGCCCCTGGAAGTCGAAAACTGCACGACTTTGCCCTCGAATATCTCGACAACGGAGAAAGGAGAATTTCAGGGCATTTTCTCCCAAGAAATATATGGGAATTATCTGTAAATTAGCACAGTTTCAGAACGATTCGTGAAAGTCACCTTTTAAGAATAACTTCCACTGCAGGCCCATATATAAAAGTTTGCTCCTTTATTACTCTGCACATGGACAATTATTTGCGCTGTTATTTGCCCCAGGCATGTACCTATGTAATTACCGTTTACAGTGTAAAGATGGATGTTATCGGTCGCTGAACGTCGGAGCAGTAGGCGTTTAATGCATTTTCCCATAGGGTCCAATGCAAAATTGACACCTCATTTTCTCCATATTCAAGAGCTTTGAGTCTCTGCAAAACATATACAGGTGTAGACACAAATAAGTGAAATAGAATGAAGGCTATTTCAGCTTTAGCTTTTATTCCGTTTGGGAGCTAAAGTCGCACAAACTTTTGTTTACAAAAATTTCGATGGCCTATAGTTCGCAAGTTATGCAATCAGTTGACATAAGATTGTGCATGCATGTAGACATGTTAATGACCTTTATATATGCCAAGTTTCAGATGGCTACCTACTCAAACAAGCAAGCAGTAGCGGTTTGAAATTTTCACAATTTGGGCTACACGTTCGGGACGATTCGTGACCTTAGGTGACTTGCACAATTCGGGCTGAAACTAGTGCCAAATGAGAGGGTTGGGATAAACATTCAATTGAACATATGTGCCAAAAATTCTCGTTCTTTAGTTTTCGAGTTATAGCCCCTGGAAGTCGAAAACTGCACGACTTTGCCCTCGAATATCTCGACAACGGAGAAAGGAGAATTTCAGGGCATTTTCTCCCAAGAAATATATGGGAATTATCTGTAAATTAGCACAGTTTCAGAACGATTCGTGAAAGTCACCTTTTAAGAATAACTTCCACTGCAGGCCCATATATAAAAGTTTGCTCCTTTATTACTCTGCACATGGACAATTATTTGCGCTGTTATTTGCCCCAGGCATGTACCTATGTAATTACCGTTTACAGTGTAAAGATGGATGTTATCGGTCGCTGAACGTCGGAGCAGTAGGCGTTTAATGCATTTTCCCATAGGGTCCAATGCAAAATTGACACCTCATTTTCTCCATTCTCAAGAGCTTTGAGTCTATGCAAAACATATACATGTGTAGACACAAATAAGTGAAATAGAATGAAGGCTATTTCAGCTTTAGCTTTTATTCCGTTTGGGAGCTAAAGTCGCACAAACTTTTGTTTACAAAAATTTCGATGGCCTATAGTTCGCAAGTTATGCAATCAGTTGACATAAGATTGTGCATGCATGTAGACATGTTAATGACCTTTATATATGCCAAGTTTCAGATGGCTACCTACTCAAACAAGCAAGCAGTAGCGGTTTGAAATTTTCACAATTTGGGCTACACGTTCGGGACGATTCGTGACCTTAGGTGACTTGCACAATTCGGGCTGAAACTAGTGCCAAATGAGAGGGTTGGGATAAACATTCAATTGACCATATGTGCCAAAAATTCTCGTTCTTTAGTTTTCGAGTTATAGCCCGTGGAAGTCGAAAACTGCACGACTTTGCCCTCGAATATCTCGACAACGGAGAAAGGAGAATTTCAGGGCATTTTCTCCCAAGAAATATATGGGAATTATCTGTAAATTAGCACAGTTTCAGAACGATTCGTGAAAGTCACCTTTTAAGAATAACTTCCACTGCAGGCCCATATATAAAAGTTTGCTCCTTTATTACTCTGCACATGGACAATTATTTGCGCTGTTATTTGCCCCAGGCATGTACCTATGTAATTACCGTTTACAGTGTAAAGATGGATGTTATCGGTCGCTGAACGTCGGAGCAGTAGGCGTTTAATGCATTTTCCCATAGGGTCCAATGCAAAATTGACACCTCATTTTCTCCATATTCAAGAGCTTTGAGTCTCTGCAAAACATATACAGGTGTAGACACAAATAAGTGAAATAGAATGAAGGCTATTTCAGCTTTAGCTTTTATTCCGTTTGGGAGCTAAAGTCGCACAAACTTTTGTTTACAAAAATTTCGATGGCCTATAGTTCGCAAGTTATGCAATCAGTTGACATAAGATTGTGCATGCATGTAGACATGTTAATGACCTTTATATATGCCAAGTTTCAGATGGCTACCTACTCAAACAAGTAAGCAGTAGCGGTTTGAAATTTTCACAATTTGGGCTACACGTTCGGGACGATTCGTGACCTTAGGTGACTTGCACAATTCGGGCTGAAACTAGTGCCAAATGAGAGGGTTGGGATAAACATTCAATTGACCATATGTGCCAAAAATTCTCGTTCTTTAGTTTTCGAGTTATAGCCCCTGGAAGTCGAAAACTGCACGACTTTGCCCTCGAATATCTCGACAACGGAGAAAGGAGAATTTCAGGGCATTTTCTCCCAAGAAATATATGGGAATTATCTGTAATTTAGCACAGTTTCAGAACGATTCGTGAAAGTCACCTTTTAAGAATGACTTCCACTGCAGGCCCATATATAAAAGTTTGCTCCTTTA
Source organism: Ctena decussata (assembly GCA_963989385.1). Taxonomy (NCBI): domain Eukaryota; kingdom Metazoa; phylum Mollusca; class Bivalvia; order Lucinida; family Lucinidae; genus Ctena; species Ctena decussata. The sequence goes on along the minus strand of CAXDIV010000112.1, from coordinate 267,109 downwards.
TTACTCTGCACATGGACAATTATTTGCGCTGTTATTTGCCCCAGGCATGTACCTATGTAATTACCGTTTACAGTGTAAAGATGGATGTTATCGGTCGCTGAACGTCGGAGCAGTAGGCGTTTAATGCATTTTCCCATAGGGTCCAATGCAAAATTGACACCTCATTTTCTCCATTCTCAAGAGCTTTGAGTCTCTGCAAAACATATACATGTGTAGACACAAATAAGTGAAATAGAATGAAGGCTATTTCAGCTTTAGCTTTTATTCCGTTTGGGAGCTAAAGTCGCACAAACTTTTGTTTACAAAAATTTCGATGGCCTATAGTTCGCAAGTTATGCAATCAGTTGACATAAGATTGTGCATGCATGTAGACATGTTAATGACCTTTATATATGCCAAGTTTCAGATGGCTACCTACTCAAACAAGCAAGCAGTAGCGGTTTGAAATTTTCACAATTTGGGCTACACGTTCGGGACGATTCGTGACCTTAGGTGACTTGCACAATTCGGGCTGAAACTAGTGCCAAATGAGAGGGTTGGGATAAACATTCAATTGACCATATGTGCCAAAAATTCTCGTTCTTTAGTTTTCGAGTTATAGCCCCTGGAAGTCGAAAACTGCACGACTTTGCCCTCGAATATCTCGACAACGGAGAAAGGAGAATTTCAGGGCATTTTCTCCCAAGAAATATATGGGAATTATCTGTAAATTAGCAGAGTTTCAGAACGATTCGTGAAAGTCACCTTTTAAGAATAACTTCCACTGCAGGCCCATATATAAAAGTTTGCTCCTTTATTACTCTGCACATGGACAATTATTTGCGCTGTTATTTGCCCCAGGCATGTACCTATGTAATTACCGTTTACAGTGTAAAGATGGATGTTATCGGTCGCTGAACGTCGGAGCAGTAGGCGTTTAATGCATTTTCCCATAGGGTCCAATGCAAAATTGACACCTCATTTTCTCCATATTCAAGAGCTTTGAGTCTCTGCAAAACATATACAGGTGTAGACACAAATAAGTGAAATAGAATGAAGGCTATTTCAGCTTTAGCTTTTATTCCGTTTGGGAGCTAAAGTCGCACAAACTTTTGTTTACAAAAATTTCGATGGCCTATAGTTCGCAAGTTATGCAATCAGTTGACATAAGATTGTGCATGCATGTAGACATGTTAATGACCTTTATATATGCCAAGTTTCAGATGGCTACCTACTCAAACAAGCAAGCAGTAGCGGTTTGAAATTTTCACAATTTGGGCTACACGTTCGGGACGATTCGTGACCTTAGGTGACTTGCACAATTCGGGCTGAAACTAGTGCCAAATGAGAGGGTTGGGATAAACATTCAATTGACCATATGTGCCAAAAATTCTCGTTCTTTAGTTTTCGAGTTATAGCCCCTGGAAGTCGAAAACTGCACGACTTTGCCCTCGAATATCTCGACAACGGAGAAAGGAGAATTTCAGGGCATTTTCTCCCAAGAAATATATGGGAATTATCTGTAATTTAGCACAGTTTCAGAACGATTCGTGAAAGTCACCTTTTAAGAATAACTTCCACTGCAGGCCCATATATAAAAGTTTGCTCCTTTATTACTCTGCACATGGACAATTATTTGCGCTGTTATTTGCCCCAGGCATGTACCTATGTAATTACCGTTTACAGTGTAAAGATGGATGTTATCGGTCGCTGAACGTCGGAGCAGTAGGCGTTTAATGCATTTTCCCATAGGGTCCAATGCAAAATTGACACCTCATTTTCTCCATTCTCAAGAGCTTTGAGTCTCTGCAAAACATATACATGTGTAGACACAAATAAGTGAAATAGAATGAAGGCTATTTCAGCTTTAGCTTTTATTCCGTTTGGGAGCTAAAGTCGCACAAACTTTTGTTTACAAAAATTTCGATGGCCTATAGTTCGCAAGTTATGCAATCAGTTGACATAAGATTGTGCATGCATGTAGACATGTTAATGACCTTTATATATGCCAAGTTTCAGATGGCTACCTACTCAAACAAGCAAGCAGTAGCGGTTTGAAATTTTCACAATTTGGGCTACACGTTCGGGACGATTCGTGACCTTAGGTGACTTGCACAATTCGGGCTGAAACTAGTGCCAAATGAGAGGGTTGGGATAAACATTCAATTGACCATATGTGCCAAAAATTCTCGTTCTTTAGTTTTCGAGTTATAGCCCCTGGAAGTCGAAAACTGCACGACTTTGCCCTCGAATATCTCGACAACGGAGAAAGGAGAATTTCAGGGCATTTTCTCCCAAGAAATATATGGGAATTATCTGTAAATTAGCACAGTTTCAGAACGATTCGTGAAAGTCACCTTTTAAGAATACTTTCCACTGCAGGCCCATATATAAAAGTTTGCTCCTTTATTACTCTGCACATGGACAATTATTTGCGCTGTTATTTGCCCCAGGCATGTACCTATGTAATTACCGTTTACAGTGTAAAGATGGATGTTATCGGTCGCTGAACGTCGGAGCAGTAGGCGTTTAATGCATTTTCCCATAGGGTCCAATGCAAAATTGACACCTCATTTTCTCCATATTCTAGAGCTTTGAGTCTCTGCAAAACATATACAGGTGTAGACACAAATAAGTGAAATAGAATGAAGGCCATTTCAGATTTAGCTTTTATTCCGTTTGGGAGCTAAAGTCGCACAAACTTTTGTTTACAAAAATTTCGATGGCCTATAGTTCGCAAGTTATGCAATCAGTTGACATAAGATTGTGCATGCATGTAGACATGTTAATGACCTTTATATATGCCAAGTTTCAGATGGCTACCTACTCAAACAAGCAAGCAGTAGCGGTTTGAAATTTTCACAATTTGGGCTACACGTTCGGGACGATTCGTGACCTTAGGTGACTTGCACAATTCGGGCTGAAACTAGTGCCAAATGAGAGGGTTGGGATAAACATTCAATTGACCATATGTGCCAAAAATTCTCGTTCTTTAGTTTTCGAGTTATAGCCCCTGGAAGTCGAAAACTGCACGACTTTGCCCTCGAATATCTCGACAACGGAGAAAGGAGAATTTCAGGGCATTTTCTCCCAAGAAATATATGGGAATTATCTGTAAATTAGCACAGTTTCAGAACGATTCGTGAAAGTCACCTTTTAAGAATAACTTCCACTGCAGGCCCATATATAAAAGTTTGCTCCTTTATTACTCTGCACATGGACAATTATTTGCGCTGTTATTTGCCCCAGGCATGTACCTATGTAATTACCGTTTACAGTGTAAAGATGGATGTTATCGGTCGCTGAACGTCGGAGCAGTAGGCGTTTAATGCATTTTCCCATAGGGTCCAATGCAAAATTGACACCTCATTTTCTCCATTCTCAAGAGCTTTGAGTCTCTGCAAAACATATACAGGTGTAGACACAAATAAGTGAAATAGAATGAAGGCTATTTCAGCTTTAGCTTTTATTCCGTTTGGGAGCTAAAGTCGCACAAACTTTTGTTTACAAAAATTTCGATGGCCTATAGTTCGCAAGTTATGCAATCAGTTGACATAAGATTGTGCATGCATGTAGACATGTTAATGACCTTTATATATGCCAAGTTTCAGATGGCTACCTACTCAAACAAGCAAGCAGTAGCGGTTTGAAATTTTCACAATTTGGGCTACACGTTCGGGACGATTCGTGACCTTAGGTGACTTGCACAATTCGGGCTGAAACTAGTGCCAAATGAGAGGGTTGGGATAAACATTCAATTGAACATATGTGCCAAAAATTCTCGTTCTTTATTTTTCGAGTTATAGCCCCTGGAAGTCGAAAACTGCACGACTTTGCCCTCGAATATCTCGACAACGGAGAAAGGAGAATTTCAGGGCATTTTCTCCCAAGAAATATATGGGAATTATCTGTAATTTAGCACAGTTTCAGAACGATTCGTGAAAGTCACCTTTTAAGAATAACTTCCACTGCAGGCCCATATATAAAAGTTTGCTCCTTTATTACTCTGCACATGGACAATTATTTGCGCTGTTATTTGCCCCAGGCATGTACCTATGTAATTACCGTTTACAGTGTAAAGATGGATGTTATCGGTCGCTGAACGTCGGAGCAGTAGGCGTTTAATGCATTTCCCATAGGGTCCAATGCAAAATTGACACCTCATTTTCTCCATTCTCAAGAGCTTTGAGTCTCTGCAAAACATATACATGTGTAGACACAAATAAGTGAAATAGAATGAAGGCTATTTCAGCTTTAGCTTTTATTCCGTTTGGGAGCTAAAGTCGCACAAACTTTTGTTTACAAAAATTTCGATGGCCTATAGTTCGCAAGTTATGCAATCAGTTGACATAAGATTGTGCATGCATGTAGACATGTTAATGACCTTTATATATGCCAAGTTTCAGATGGCTACCTACTCAAACAAGCAAGCAGTAGCGGTTTGAAATTTTCACAATTTGGGCTACACGTTCGGGACGATTCGTGACCTTAGGTGACTTGCACAATTCGGGCTGAAACTAGTGCCAAATGAGAGGGTTGGGATAAACATTCAATTGACCATATGTGCCAAAAATTCTCGTTCTTTAGTTTTCGAGTTATAGCCCCTGGAAGTCGAAAACTGCACGACTTTGCCCTCGAATATCTCGACAACGGAGAAAGGAGAATTTCAGGGCATTTTCTCCCAAGAAATATATGGGAATTATCTGTAATTTAGCACAGTTTCAGAACGATTCGTGAAAGTCACCTTTTAAGAATAACTTCCACTGCAGGCCCATATATAAAAGTTTGCTCCTTTATTACTCTGCACATGGACAATTATTTGCGCTGTTATTTGCCCCAGGCATGTACCTATGTAATTACCGTTTACAGTGTAAAGATGGATGTTATCGGTCGCTGAACGTCGGAGCAGTAGGCGTTTAATGCATTTTCCCATAGGGTCCAATGCAAAATTGACACCTCATTTTCTCCATTCTCAAGAGCTTTGAGTCTCTGCAAAACATATACATGTGTAGACACAAATAAGTGAAATAGAATGAAGGCTATTTCAGCTTTAGCTTTTATTCCGTTTGGGAGCTAAAGTCGCACAAACTTTTGTTTACAAAAATTTCGATGGCCTATAGTTCGCAAGTTATGCAATCAGTTGACATAAGATTGTGCATGCATGTAGACATGTTAATGATCTTTATATATGCCAAGTTTCAGATGGCTACCTACTCAAACAAGCAAGCAGTAGCGGTTTGAAATTTTCACAATTTGGGCTACACGTTCGGGACGATTCGTGACCTTAGGTGACTTGCACAATTCGGGCTGAAACTAGTGCCAAATGAGAGGGTTGGGATAAACATTCAATTGACCATATGTGCCAAAAATTCTCGTTCTTTAGTTTTCGAGTTATAGCCCCTGGAAGTCGAAAACTGCACGACTTTGCCCTCGAATATCTCGACAACGGAGAAAGGAGAATTTCAGGGCATTTTCTCCCAAGAAATATATGGGAATTATCTGTAATTTAGCACAGTTTCAGAACGATTCGTGAAAGTCACCTTTTAAGAATAACTTCCACTGCAGGCCCATATATAAAAGTTTGCTCCTTTATTACTCTGCACATGGACAATTATTTGCGCTGTTATTTGCCCCAGGCATGTACCTATGTAATTACCGTTTACAGTGTAAAGATGGATGTTATCGGTCGCTGAACGTCGGAGCAGTAGGCGTTTAATGCATTTTCCCATAGGGTCCAATGCAAAATTGACACCTCATTTTCTCCATTCTCAAGAGCTTTGAGTCTCTGCAAAACATATACATGTGTAGACACAAATAAGTGAAATAGAATGAAGGCTATTTCAGCTTTAGCTTTTATTCCGTTTGGGAGCTAAAGTCGCACAAACTTTTGTTTACAAAAATTTCGATGGCCTATAGTTCGCAAGTTATGCAATCAGTTGACATAAGATTGTGCATGCATGTAGACATGTTAATGACCTTTATATATGCCAAGTTTCAGATGGCTACCTACTCAAACAAGTAAGCAGTAGCGGTTTGAAATTTTCACAATTTGGGCTACACGTTCGGGACGATTCGTGACCTTAGGTGACTTGCACAATTCGGGCTGAAACTAGTGCCAAATGAGAGGGTTGGGATAAACATTCAATTGACCATATGTGCCAAAAATTCTCGTTCTTTAGTTTTCGAGTTATAGCCCCTGGAAGTCGAAAACTGCACGACTTTGCCCTCGAATATCTCGACAACGGAGAAAGGAGAATTTCAGGGCATTTTCTCCCAAGAAATATATGGGAATTATCTGTAATTTAGCACAGTTTCAGAACGATTCGTGAAAGTCACCTTTTAAGAATAACTTCCACTGCAGGCCCATATATAAAAGTTTGCTCCTTTATTACTCTGCACATGGACAATTATTTGCGCTGTTATTTGCCCCAGGCATGTACCTATGTAATTACCGTTTACAGTGTAAAGATGGATGTTATCGGTCGCTGAACGTCGGAGCAGTAGGCGTTTAATGCATTTTCCCATAGGGTCCAATGCAAAATTGACACCTCATTTTCTCCATTCTCAAGAGCTTTGAGTCTCTGCAAAACATATACATGTGTAGACACAAATAAGTGAAATAGAATGAAGGCTATTTCAGCTTTAGCTTTTATTCCGTTTGGGAGCTTAAGTCGCACAAACTTTTGTTTACAAAAATTTCGATGGCCTATAGTTCGCAAGTTATGCAATCAGTTGACATAAGATTGTGCATGCATGTAGACATGTTAATGACCTTTATATATGCCAAGTTTCAGATGGCTACCTACTCAAACAAGCAAGCAGTAGCGGTTTGAAATTTTCACAATTTGGGCTACACGTTCGGGACGATTCGTGACCTTAGGTGACTTGCACAATTCGGGCTGAAACTAGTGCCAAATAAGAGGGTTGGGATAAACATTCAATTGACCATATGTGCCAAAAATTCTCGTTCTTTAGTTTTCGAGTTATAGCCCCTGGAAGTCGAAAACTGCACGACTTTGCCCTCGAATATCTCGACAACGGAGAAAGGAGAATTTCAGGGCATTTTCTCCCAAGAAATATATGGGAATTATCTGTAATTTAGCACAGTTTCAGAACGATTCGTGAAAGTCACCTTTTAAGAATAACTTCCACTGCAGGCCCATATATAAAAGTTTGCTCCTTTATTACTCTGCACATGGACAATTATTTGCGCTGTTATTTGCCCCAGGCATGTACCTATGTAATTACCGTTTACAGTGTAAAGATGGATGTTATCGGTCGCTGAACGTCGGAGCAGTAGGCGTTTAATGCATTTTCCCATAGGGTCCAATGCAAAATTGACACCTCATTTTCTCCATTCTCAAGAGCTTTGAGTCTCTGCAAAACATATACATGTGTAGACACAAATAAGTGAAATAGAATGAAGGCTATTTCAGCTTTAGCTTTTATTCCGTTTGGGAGCTAAAGTCGCACAAACTTTTGTTTACAAAAATTTCGATGGCCTATAGTTCGCAAGTTATGCAATCAGTTGACATAAGATTGTGCATGCATGTAGACATGTTAATGACCTTTATATATGCCAAGTTTCAGATGGCTACCTACTCAAACAAGCAAGCAGTAGCGGTTTGAAATTTTCACAATTTGGGCTACACGTTCGGGACGATTCGTGACCTTAGGTGACTTGCACAATTCGGGCTGAAACTAGTGCCAAATGAGAGTGTTGGGATAAACATTCAATTGACCATATGTGCCAAAAATTCTCGTTCTTTAGTTTTCGAGTTATAGCCCCTGGAAGTCGAAAACTGCACGACTTTGCCCTCGAATATCTCGACAACGGAGAAAGGAGAATTTCAGGGCATTTTCTCCCAAGAAATATATGGGAATTATCTGTAATTTAGCACAGTTTCAGAACGATTCGTGAAAGTCACCTTTTAAGAATAACTTCCACTGCAGGCCCATATATAAAAGTTTGCTCCTTTATTACTCTGCACATGGACAATTATTTGCGCTGTTATTTGCCCCAGGCATGTACCTATGTAATTATCGTTTACAGTGTAAAGATGGATGTTATCGGTCGCTGAACGTCGGAGCAGTAGGCGTTTAATGCATTTTCCCGTAGGGTCCAATGCAAAATTGACACCTCATTTTCTCCATTCTCAAGAGCTTTGAGTCTCTGCAAAACATATACATGTGTAGACACAAATAAGTGAAATAGAATGAAGGCTATTTCAGCTTTAGCTTTTATTCCGTTTGGGAGCTAAAGTCGCACAAACTTTTGTTTACAAAAATTTCGATGGCCTATAGTTCGCAAGTTATGCAATCAGTTGACATAAGATTGTGCATGCATGTAGACATGTTAATGACCTTTATATATGCCAAGTTTCAGATGGCTACCTACTCAAACAAGCAAGCAGTAGCGGTTTGAAATTTTCACAATTTGGGCTACACGTTCGGGACGATTCGTGACCTTAGGTGACTTGCACAATTCGGGCTGAAACTAGTGCCAAATGAGAGGGTTGGGATAAACATTCAATTGACCATATGTGCCAAAAATTCTCGTTCTTTAGTTTTCGAGTTATAGCCCCTGGAAGTCGAAAACTGCACGACTTTGCCCTCGAATATCTCGACAACGGAGAAAGGAGAATTTCAGGGCATTTTCTCCCAAGAAATATATGGGAATTATCTGTAATTTAGCACAGTTTCAGAACGATTCGTGAAAGTCACCTTTTAAGAATAACTTCCACTGCAGGCCCATATATAAAAGTTTGCTCCTTTATTACTCTGCACATGGACAATTATTTGCGCTGTTATTTGCCCCAGGCATGTACCTATGTAATTATCGTTTACAGTGTAAAGATGGATGTTATCGGTCGCTGAACGTCGGAGCAGTAGGCGTTTAATGCATTTTCCCGTAGGGTCCAATGCAAAATTGACACCTCATTTTCTCCATTCTCAAGAGCTTTGAGTCTCTGCAAAACATATACATGTGTAGACACAAATAAGTGAAATAGAATGAAGGCTATTTCAGCTTTAGCTTTTATTCCGTTTGGGAGCTAAAGTCGCACAAACTTTTGTTTACAAAAATTTCGATGGCCTATAGTTCGCAAGTTATGCAATCAGTTGACATAAGATTGTGCATGCATGTAGACATGTTAATGACCTTTATATATGCCAAGTTTCAGATGGCTACCTACTCAAACAAGCAAGCAGTAGCGGTTTGAAATTTTCACAATTTGGGCTACACGTTCGGGACGATTCGTGACCTTAGGTGACTTGCACAATTCGGGCTGAAACTAGTGCCAAATGAGAGGGTTGGGATAAACATTCAATTGACCATATGTGCCAAAAATTCTCGTTCTTTAGTTTTCGAGTTATAGCCCCTGGAAGTCGAAAACTGCACGACTTTGCCCTCGAATATCTCGACAACGGAGAAAGGAGAATTTCAGGGCATTTTCTCCCAAGAAATATATGGGAATTATCTGTAATTTAGCACAGTTTCAGAACGATTCGTGAAAGTCACCTTTTAAGAATAACTTCCACTGCAGGCCCATATATAAAAGTTTGCTCCTTTATTACTCTGCACATGGACAATTATTTGCGCTGTTATTTGCCCCAGGCATGTACCTATGTAATTACCGTTTACAGTGTAAAGATGGATGTTATCGGTCGCTGAACGTCGGAGCAGTAGGCGTTTAATGCATTTTCCCATAGGGTCCAATGCAAAATTGACACCTCATTTTCTCCATTCTCAAGAGCTTTGAGTCTCTGCAAAACATATACATGTGTAGACACAAATAAGTGAAATAGAATGAAGGCTATTTCAGCTTTAGCTTTTATTCCGTTTGGGAGCTAAAGTCGCACAAACTTTTGTTTACAAAAATTTCGATGGCCTATAGTTCGCAAGTTATGCAATCAGTTGACATAAGATTGTGCATGCATGTAGACATGTTAATGACCTTTATATATGCCAAGTTTCAGATGGCTACCTACTCAAACAAGCAAGCAGTAGCGGTTTGAAATTTTCACAATTTGGGCTACACGTTCGGGACGATTCGTGACCTTAGGTGACTTGCACAATTCGGGCTGAAACTAGTGCCAAATGAGAGGGTTGGGATAAACATTCAATTGACCATATGTGCCAAAAATTCTCGTTCTTTAGTTTTCGAGTTATAGCCCCTGGAAGTCGAAAACTGCACGACTTTGCCCTCGAATATCTCGACAACGGAGAAAGGAGAATTTCAGGGCATTTTCTCCCAAGAAATATATGGGAATTATCTGTAATTTAGCACAGTTTCAGAACGATTCGTGAAAGTCACCTTTTAAGAATAACTTCCACTGCAGGCCCATATATAAAAGTTTGCTCCTTTATTACTCTGCACATGGACAATTATTTGCGCTGTTATTTGCCCCAGGCATGTACCTATGTAATTACCGTTTACAGTGTAAAGATGGATGTTATCGGTCGCTGAACGTCGGAGCAGTAGGCGTTTAATGCATTTTCCCATAGGGTCCAATGCAAAATTGACACCTCATTTTCTCCATTCTCAAGAGCTTTGAGTCTCTGCAAAACATATACATGTGTAGACACAAATAAGTGAAATAGAATGAAGGCTATTTCAGCTTTAGCTTTTATTCCGTTTGGGAGCTAAAGTCGCACAAACTTTTGTTTACAAAAATTTCGATGGCCTATAGTTCGCAAGTTATGCAATCAGTTGACATAAGATTGTGCATGCATGTAGACATGTTAATGACCTTTATATATGCCAAGTTTCAGATGGCTACCTACTCAAACAAGCAAGCAGTAGCGGTTTAAAATTTTCACAATTTGGGCTACACGTTCGGGACGATTCGTGACCTTAGGTGACTTGCACAATTCGGGCTGAAACTAGTGCCAAATGAGAGGGTTGGGATAAACATTCAATTGACCATATGTGCCAAAAATTCTCGTTCTTTAGTTTTCGAGTTATAGCCCCTGGAAGTCGAAAACTGCACGACTTTGCCCTCGAATATCTCGACAACGGAGAAAGGAGAATTTCAGGGCATTTTCTCCCAAGAAATATATGGGAATTATCTGTAATTTAGCACAGTTTCAGAACGATTCGTGAAAGTCACCTTTTAAGAATAACTTCCACTGCAGGCCCATATATAAAAGTTTGCTCCTTTATTACTCTGCACATGGACAATTATTTGCGCTGTTATTTGCCCCAGGCATGTACCTATGTAATTACCGTTTACAGTGTAAAGATGGATGTTATCGGTCGCTGAACGTCGGAGCAGTAGGCGTTTAATGCATTTTCCCATAGGGTCCAATGCAAAATTGACACCTCATTTTCTCCATTCTCAAGAGCTTTGAGTCTCTGCAAAACATATACATGTGTAGACACAAATAAGTGAAATAGAATGAAGGCTATTTCAGCTTTAGCTTTTATTCCGTTTGGGAGCTAAAGTCGCACAAACTTTTGTTTACAAAAAATTCGATGGCCTATAGTTCGCAAGTTATGCAATCAGTTGACATAAGATTGTGCATGCATGTAGACATGTTAATGACCTTTATATATGCCAAGTTTCAGATGGCTACCTACTCAAACAAGCAAGCAGTAGCGGTTTGAAATTTTCACAATTTGGGCTACACGTTCGGGACGATTCGTGACCTTAGGTGACTTGCACAATTCGGGCTGAAACTAGTGCCAAATGAGAGGGTTGGGATAAACATTCAATTGACCATATGTGCCAAAAATTCTCGTTCTTTAGTTTTCGAGTTATAGCCCCTGGAAGTCGAAAACTGCACGACTTTGCCCTCGAATATCTCGACAACGGAGAAAGGAGAATTTCAGGGCATTTTCTCCCAAGAAATATATGGGAATTATCTGTACTTTAGCACAGTTTCAGAACGATTCGTGAAAGTCACCTTTTAAGAATAACTTCCACTGCAGGCCCATATATAAAAGTTTGCTCCTTTATTACTCTGCACATGGACAATTATTTGCGCTGTTATTTGCCCCAGGCATGTACCTATGTAATTACCGTTTACAGTGTAAAGATGGATGTTATCGGTCGCTGAACGTCGGAGCAGTAGGCGTTTAATGCATTTTCCCATAGGGTCCAATGCAAAATTGACACCTCATTTTCTCCATTCTCAAGAGCTTTGAGTCTCTGCAAAACATATACATGTGTAGACACAAATAAGTGAAATAGAATGAAGGCTATTTCAGCTTTAGCTTTTATTTCGTTTGGGAGCTAAAGTCGCACAAACTTTTGTTTACAAAAATTTCGATGGCCTATAGTTCGCAAGTTATGCAATCAGTTGACATAAGATTGTGCATGCATGTAGACATGTTAATGACCTTTATATATGCCAAGTTTCAGATGGCTACCTACTCAAACAAGCAAGCAGTAGCGGTTTGAAATTTTCACAATTTGGGCTACACGTTCGGGACGATTCGTGACCTTAGGTGACTTGCACAATTCGGGCTGAAACTAGTGCCAAATGAGAGGGTTGGGATAAACATTCAATTGACCATATGTGCCAAAAATTCTCGTTCTTTAGTTTTCGAGTTATAGCCCCTGGAAGTCGAAAACTGCACGACTTTGCCCTCGAATATCTCGACAACGGAGAAAGGAGAATTTCAGGGCATTTTCTCCCAAGAAATATATCGGAATTATCTGTAATTTAGCACAGTTTCAGAACGATTCGTGAAAGTCACCTTTTAAGAATAACTTCCACTGCAGGCCCATATATAAAAGTTTGCTCCTTTATTACTCTGCACATGGACAATTATTTGCGCTGTTATTTGCCCCAGGCATGTACCTATGTAATTACCGTTTACAGTGTAAAGATGGATGTTATCGGTCGCTGAACGTCGGAGCAGTAGGCGTTTAATGCATTTTCCCATAGGGTCCAATGCAAAATTGACACCTCATTTTCTCCATTCTCAAGAGCTTTGAGTCTCTGCAAAACATATACATGTGTAGACACAAATAAGTGAAATAGAATGAAGGCTATTTCAGCTTTAGCTTTTATTCCGTTTGGGAGCTAAAGTCGCACAAACTTTTGTTTACAAAAATTTCGATCGCCTATAGTTCGCAAGTTATGCAATCAGTTGACATAAGATTGTGCATGCATGTAGACATGTTAATGACCTTTATATATGCCAAGTTTCAGATGGCTACCTACTCAAACAAGCAAGCAGTAGCGGTTTGAAATTTTCACAATTTGGGCTACACGTTCGGGACGATTCGTGACCTTAGGTGACTTGCACAATTCGGGCTGAAACTAGTGCCAAATGAGAGGGTTGGGATAAACATTCAATTGACCATATGTGCCAAAAATTCTCGTTCTTTAGTTTTCGAGTTATAGCCCCTGGAAGTCGAAAACTGCACGACTTTGCCCTCGAATATCTCGACAACGGAGAAAGGAGAATTTCAGGGCATTTTCTCCCAAGAAATATATGGGAATTACCTGTAATTTAGCACAGTTTCAGAACGATTCGTGAAAGTCACCTTTTAAGAATAACTTCCACTGCAGGCCCATATATAAAAGTTTGCTCCTTTATTACTCTGCACATGGACAATTATTTGCGCTGTTATTTGCCCCAGGCATGTACCTATGTAATTACCGTTTACAGTGTAAAGATGGATGTTATCGGTCGCTGAACGTCGGAGCAGTAGGCGTTTAATGCATTTTCCCATAGGGTCCAATGCAAAATTGACACCTCATTTTCTCCATTCTCAAGAGCTTTGAGTCTCTGCAAAACATATACATGTGTAGACACAAATAAGTGAAATAGAATGAAGGCTATTTCAGCTTTAGCTTTTATTCCGTTTGGGAGCTAAAGTCGCACAAACTTTTGTTTACAAAAATTTCGATGGCCTATAGTTCGCAAGTTATGCAATCAGTTGACATAAGATTGTGCATGCATGTAGACATGTTAATGACCTTTATATATGCCAAGTTTCAGATGGCTACCTACTCAAACAAGCAAGCAGTAGCGGTTTGAAATTTTCACAATTTGGGCTACACGTTCGGGACGATTCGTGACCTTAGGTGACTTGCACAATTCGGGCTGGAACTAGTGCCAAATGAGAGGGTTGGGATAAACATTCAATTGACCATATGTGCCAAAAATTCTCGTTCATTAGTTTTCGAGTTATAGCCCCTGGAAGTCGAAAACTGCACGACTTTGCCCTCGAATATCTCGACAACGGAGAAAGGAGAATTTCAGGGCATTTTCTCCCAAGAAATATATGGGAATTATCTGTAATTTAGCACAGTTTCAGAACGATTCGTGAAAGTCACCTTTTAAGAATAACTTCCACTGCAGGCCCATATATAAAAGTTTGCTCCTTTATTACTCTGCACATGGACAATTATTTGCGCTGTTATTTGCCCCAGGCATGTACCTATGTAATTACCGTTTACAGTGTAAAGATGGATGTTATCGGTCGCTGAACGTCGGAGCAGTAGGCGTTTAATGCATTTTCCCATAGGGTCCAATGCAAAATTGACACCTCATTTTCTACATTCTCAAGAGCTTTGAGTCTCTGCAAAACATATACATGTGTAGACACAAATAAGTGAAATAGAATGAAGGCTATTTCAGCTTTAGCTTTTATTCCGTTTGGGAGCTAAAGTCGCACAAACTTTTGTTTACAAAAATTTCGATGGCCTATAGTTCGCAAGTTATGCAATCAGTTGACATAAGATTGTGCATGCATGTAGACATGTTAATGACCTTTATATATGCCAAGTTTCAGATGGCTACCTACTCAAACAAGCAAGCAGTAGCGGTTTGAAATTTTCACAATTTGGGCTACACGTTCGGGACGATTCGTGACCTTAGGTGACTTGCACAATTCGGGCTGAAACTAGTGCCAAATGAGAGGGTTGGGATAAACATTCAATTGACCATATGTGCCAAAAATTCTCGTTCTTTAGTTTTCGAGTTATAGCCCCTGGAAGTCGAAAACTGCACGACTTTGCCCTCGAATATCTCGACAACGGAGAAAGGAGAATTTCAGGGCATTTTCTCCCAAGAAATATATGGGAATTACCTGTAATTTAGCACAGTTTCAGAACGATTCGTGAAAGTCACCTTTTAAGAATAACTTCCACTGCAGGCCCATATATAAAAGTTTGCTCCTTTATTACTCTGCACATGGACAATTATTTGCGCTGTTATTTGCCCCAGGCATGTACCTATGTAATTACCGTTTACAGTGTAAAGATGGATGTTATCGGTCGCTGAACGTCGGAGCAGTAGGCGTTTAATGCATTTTCCCGTAGGGTCCAATGCAAAATTGACACCTCATTTTCTCCATTCTCAAGAGCTTTGAGTCTCTGCAAAACATATACATGTGTAGACACAAATAAGTGAAATAGAATGAAGGCTATTTCAGCTTTAGCTTTTATTCCGTTTGGGAGCTAAAGTCGCACAAACTTTTGTTTACAAAAATTTCGATGGCCTATAGTTCGCAAGTTATGCAATCAGTTGACATAAGATTGTGCATGCATGTAGACATGTTAATGACCTTTATATATGCCAAGTTTCAGATGGCTACCTACTCAAACAAGCAAGCAGTAGCGGTTTGAATTTTTCACAATTTGGGCTACACGTTCGGGACGATTCGTGACCTAAGGTGACTTGCACAATTCGGGCTGAAACTAGTGCCAAATGAGAGGGTTGGGATAAACATTCAATTGACCATATGTGCCAAAAATTCTCGTTCTTTAGTTTTCGAGTTATAGCCCCTGGAAGTCGAAAACTGCACGACTTTGCCCTCGAATATCTCGACAACGGAGAAAGGAGAATTTCAGGGCATTTTCTCCCAAGAAATATGTGGGAATTATCTGTAATTTAGCACAGTTTCAGAACGATTCGTGAAAGTCACCTTTTAAGAATAACTTCCACTGCAGGCCCATATATAAAAGTTTGCTCCTTTATTACTCTGCACATGGACAATTATTTGCGCTGTTATTTGCCCCAGGCATGTACCTATGTAATTACCGTTTACAGTGTAAAGATGGATGTTATCGGTCGCTGAACGTCGGAGCAGTAGGCGTTTAATGCATTTTCCCATAGGGTCCAATGCAAAATTGACACCTCATTTTCTCCATTCTCAAGAGCTTTGAGTCTCTGCAAAACATATACATGTGTAGACACAAATAAGTGAAATAGAATGAAGGCTATTTCAGCTTTAGCTTTTATTCCGTTTGGGAGCTAAAGTCGCACAAACTTTTGTTTACAAAAATTTCGATGGCCTATAGTTCGCAAGTTATGCAATCAGTTGACATAAGATTGTGCATGCATGTAGACATGTTAATGACCTTTATATATGCCAAGTTTCAGATGGCTACCTACTCAAACAAGCAAGCAGTAGCGGTTTGAAATTTTCACAATTTGGGCTACACGTTCGGGACGATTCGTGACCTTAGGTGACTTGCACAATTCGGGCTGAAACTAGTGCCAAATGAGAGGGTTGGGATAAACATTCAATTGACCATATGTGCCAAAAATTCTCGTTCTTTAGTTTTCGAGTTATAGCCCCTGGAAGTCGAAAACTGCACGACTTTGCCCTCGAATATCTCGACAACGGAGAAAGGAGAATTTCAGGGCATTTTCTCCCAAGAAATATATGGGAATTATCTGTAATTTAGCACAGTTTCAGAACGATTCGTGAAAGTCACCTTTTAAGAATAACTTCCACTGCAGGCCCATA
Source organism: Ctena decussata (assembly GCA_963989385.1). NCBI lineage: Eukaryota > Metazoa > Mollusca > Bivalvia > Lucinida > Lucinidae > Ctena > Ctena decussata. The sequence continues at coordinate 250,414 of CAXDIV010000112.1, read as the reverse complement.
TATAAAAGTTTGCTCCTTTATTACTCTGCACATGGACAATTATTTGCGCTGTTATTTGCCCCAGGCATGTACCTATGTAATTACCGTTTACAGTGTAAAGATGGATGTTATCGGTCGCTGAACGTCGGAGCAGTAGGCGTTTAATGCATTTTCCCATAGGGTCCAATGCAAAATTGACACCTCATTTTCTCCATTCTCAAGAGCTTTGAGTCTCTGCAAAACATATACATGTGTAGACACAAATAAGTGAAATAGAATGAAGGCTATTTCAGCTTTAGCTTTTATTCCGTTTGGGAGCTAAAGTCGCACAAACTTTTGTTTACAAAAATTTCGATGGCCTATAGTTCGCAAGTTATGCAATCAGTTGACATAAGATTGTGCATGCATGTAGACATGTTAATGACCTTTATATATGCCAAGTTTCAGATGGCTACCTACTCAAACAAGCAAGCAGTAGCGGTTTGAAATTTTCACAATTTGGGCTACACGTTCGGGACGATTCGTGACCTTAGGTGACTTGCACAATTCGGGCTGAAACTAGTGCCAAATGAGAGGGTTGGGATAAACATTCAATTGACCATATGTGCCAAAAATTCTCGTTCTTTAGTTTTCGAGTTATAGCCCCTGGAAGTCGAAAACTGCACGACTTTGCCCTCGAATATCTCGACAACGGAGAAAGGAGAATTTCAGGGCATTTTCTCCCAAGAAATATATGGGAATTATCTGTAATTTAGCACAGTTTCAGAACGATTCGTGAAAGTCACCTTTTAAGAATAACTTCCACTGCAGGCCCATATATAAAAGTTTGCTCCTTTATTACTCTGCACATGGACAATTATTTGCGCTGTTATTTGCCCCAGGCATGTACCTATGTAATTACCGTTTACAGTGTAAAGATGGATGTTATCGGTCGCTGAACGTCGGAGCAGTAGGCGTTTAATGCATTTTCCCATAGGGTCCAATGCAAAATTGACACCTCATTTTCTCCATTCTCAAGAGCTTTGAGTCTCTGCAAAACATATACATGTGTAGACACAAATAAGTGAAATAGAATGAAGGCTATTTCAGCTTTAGCTTTTATTCCGTTTGGGAGCTAAAGTCGCACAAACTTTTGTTTACAAAAATTTCGATGGCCTATAGTTCGCAAGTTATGCAATCAGTTGACATAAGATTGTGCATGCATGTAGACATGTTAATGACCTTTATATATGCCAAGTTTCAGGTGGCTACCTACTCAAACAAGCAAGCAGTAGCGGTTTGAAATTTTCACAATTTGGGCTACACGTTCGGGACGATTCGTGACCTTAGGTGACTTGCACAATTCGGGCTGAAACTAGTGCCAAATGAGAGGGTTGGGATAAACATTCAATTGACCATATGTGCCAAAAATTCTCGTTCTTTAGTTTTCGAGTTATAGCCCCTGGAAGTCGAAAACTGCACGACTTTGCCCTCGAATATCTCGACAACGGAGAAAGGAGAATTTCAGGGCATTTTCTCCCAAGAAATATATGGGAATTATCTGTAATTTAGCACAGTTTCAGAACGATTCGTGAAAGTCACCTTTTAAGAATAACTTCCACTGCAGGCCCATATATAAAAGTTTGCTCCTTTATTACTCTGCACATGGACAATTATTTGCGCTGTTATTTGCCCCAGGCATGTACCTATGTAATTACCGTTTACAGTGTAAAGATGGATGTTATCGGTCGCTGAACGTCGGAGCAGTAGGCGTTTAATGCATTTTCCCATAGGGTCCAATGCAAAATTGACACCTCATTTTCTCCATTCTCAAGAGCTTTGAGTCTCTGCAAAACATATACATGTGTAGACACAAATAAGTGAAATAGAATGAAGGCTATTTCAGCTTTAGCTTTTATTCCGTTTGGGAGCTAAAGTCGCACAAACTTTTGTTTACAAAAATTTCGATGGCCTATAGTTCGCAAGTTATGCAATCAGTTGACATAAGATTGTGCATGCATGTAGACATGTTAATGACCTTTATATATGCCAAGTTTCAGATGGCTACCTACTCAAACAAGCAAGCAGTAGCGGTTTGAAATTTTCACAATTTGGGCTACACGTTCGGGACGATTCGTGACCTTAGGTGACTTGCACAATTCGGGCTGAAACTAGTGCCAAATGAGAGGGTTGGGATAAACATTCAATTGACCATATGTGCCAAAAATTCTCGTTCTTTAGTTTTCGAGTTATAGCCCCTGGAAGTCGAAAACTGCACGACTTTGCCCTCGAATATCTCGACAACGGAGAAAGGAGAATTTCAGGGCATTTTCTCCCAAGAAATATATGGGAATTACCTGTAATTTAGCACAGTTTCAGAACGATTCGTGAAAGTCACCTTTTAAGAATAACTTCCACTGCAGGCCCATATATAAAAGTTTGCTCCTTTATTACTCTGCACATGGACAATTATTTGCGCTGTTATTTGCCCCAGGCATGTACCTATGTAATTACCGTTTACAGTGTAAAGATGGATGTTATCGGTCGCTGAACGTCGGAGCAGTAGGCGTTTAATGCATTTTCCCATAGGGTCCAATGCAAAATTGACACCTCATTTTCTCCATTCTCAAGAGCTTTGAGTCTCTGCAAAACATATACATGTGTAGACACAAATAAGTGAAATAGAATGAAGGCTATTTCAGCTTTAGCTTTTATTCCGTTTGGGAGCTAAAGTCGCACAAACTTTTGTTTACAAAAATTTCGATGGCCTATAGTTCGCAAGTTATGCAATCAGTTGACATAAGATTGTGCATGCATGTAGACATGTTAATGACCTTTATATATGCCAAGTTTCAGATGGCTACCTACTCAAACAAGCAAGCAGTAGCGGTTTGAAATTTTCACAATTTGGGCTACACGTTCGGGACGATTCGTGACCTTAGGTGACTTGCACAATTCGGGCTGAAACTAGTGCCAAATGAGAGGGTTGGGATAAACATTCAATTGACCATATGTGCCAAAAATTCTCGTTCTTTAGTTTTCGAGTTATAGCCCCTGGAAGTCGAAAACTGCACGACTTTGCCCTCGAATATCTCGACAACGGAGAAAGGAGAATTTCAGGGCATTTTCTCCCAAGAAATATATGGGAATTACCTGTAATGTAGCACAGTTTCAGAACGATTCGTGAAAGTCACCTTTTAAGAATAACTTCCACTGCAGGCCCATATATAAAAGTTTGCTCCTTTATTACTCTGCACATGGACAATTATTTGCGCTGTTATTTGCCCCAGGCATGTACCTATGTAATTACCGTTTACAGTGTAAAGATGGATGTTATCGGTCGCTGAACGTCGGAGCAGTAGGCGTTTAATGCATTTTCCCATAGGGTCCAATGCAAAATTGACACCTCATTTTCTCCATTCTCAAGAGCTTTGAGTCTCTGCAAAACATATACATGTGTAGACACAAATAAGTGAAATAGAATGAAGGCTATTTCAGCTTTAGCTTTTATTCCGTTTGGGAGCTAAAGTCGCACAAACTTTTGTTTACAAAAATTTCGATGGCCTATAGTTCGCAAGTTATGCAATCAGTTGACATAAGATTGTGCATGCATGTAGACATGTTAATGACCTTTATATATGCCAAGTTTCAGATGGCTACCTACTCAAACAAGCAAGCAGTAGCGGTTTGAATTTTTCACAATTTGGGCTACACGTTCGGGACGATTCGTGACCTAAGGTGACTTGCACAATTCGGGCTGAAACTAGTGCCAAATGAGAGGGTTGGGATAAACATTCAATTGACCATATGTGCCAAAAATTCTCGTTCTTTAGTTTTCGAGTTATAGCCCCTGGAAGTCGAAAACTGCACGACTTTGCCCTCGAATATCTCGACAACGGAGAAAGGAGAATTTCAGGGCATTTTCTCCCAAGAAATATGTGGGAATTATCTGTAATTTAGCTCAGTTTCAGAACGATTCGTGAAAGTCACCTTTTAAGAATAACTTCCACTGCAGGCCCATATATAAAAGTTTGCTCCTTTATTACTCTGCACATGGACAATTATTTGCGCTGTTATTTGCCCCAGGCATGTACCTATGTAATTACCGTTTACAGTGTAAAGATGGATGTTATCGGTCGCTGAACGTCGGAGCAGTAGGCGTTTAATGCATTTTCCCATAGGGTCCAATGCAAAATTGACACCTCATTTTCTCCATTCTCAAGAGCTTTGAGTCTCTGCAAAACATATACATGTGTAGACACAAATAAGTGAAATAGAATGAAGGCTATTTCAGCTTTAGCTTTTATTCCGTTTGGGAGCTAAAGTCGCACAAACTTTTGTTTACAAAAATTTCGATGGCCTATAGTTCGCAAGTTATGCAATCAGTTGACATAAGATTGTGCATGCATGTAGACATGTTAATGACCTTTATATATGCCAAGTTTCAGATGGCTACCTACTCAAACAAGCAAGCAGTAGCGGTTTGAAATTTTCACAATTTGGGCTACACGTTCGGGACGATTCGTGACCTTAGGTGACTTGCACAATTCGGGCTGAAACTAGTGCCAAATGAGAGGGTTGGGATAAACATTCAATTGACCATATGTGCCAAAAATTCTCGTTCTTTAGTTTTCGAGTTATAGCCCCTGGAAGTCGAAAACTGCACGACTTTGCCCTCGAATATCTCGACAACGGAGAAAGGAGAATTTCAGGGCATTTTCTCCCAAGAAATATATGGGAATTATCTGTAATTTAGCACAGTTTCAGAACGATTCGTGAAAGTCACCTTTTAAGAATAACTTCCACTGCAGGCCCATATATAAAAGTTTGCTCCTTTATTACTCTGCACATGGACAATTATTTGCGCTGTTATTTGCCCCAGGCATGTACCTATGTAATTACCGTTTACAGTGTAAAGATGGATGTTATCGGTCGCTGAACGTCGGAGCAGTAGGCGTTTAATGCATTTTCCCATAGGGTCCAATGCAAAATTGACACCTCATTTTCTCCATTCTCAAGAGCTTTGAGTCTCTGCAAAACATATACATGTGTAGACACAAATAAGTGAAATAGAATGAAGGCTATTTCAGCTTTAGCTTTTATTCCGTTTGGGAGCTAAAGTCGCACAAACTTTTGTTTACAAAAATTTCGATGGCCTATAGTTGGCAAGTTATGCAATCAGTTGACATAAGATTGTGCATGCATGTAGACATGTTAATGACCTTTATATATGCCAAGTTTCAGATGGCTACCTACTCAAACAAGCAAGCAGTAGCGGTTTGAAATTTTCACAATTTGGGCTACACGTTCGGGACGATTCGTGACCTTAGGTGACTTGCACAATTCGGGCTGAAACTAGTGCCAAATGAGAGGGTTGGGATAAACATTCAATTGACCATATGTGCCAAAAATTCTCGTTCTTTAGTTTTCGAGTTATAGCCCCTGGAAGTCGAAAACTGCACGACTTTGCCCTCGAATATCTCGACAACGGAGAAAGGAGAATTTCAGGGCATTTTCTCCCAAGAAATATATGGGAATTATCTGTAATTTAGCACAGTTTCAGAACGATTCGTGAAAGTCACCTTTTAAGAATAACTTCCACTGCAGGCCCATATATAAAAGTTTGCTCCTTTATTACTCTGCACATGGACAATTATTTGCGCTGTTATTTGCCCCAGGCATGTACCTATGTAATTACCGTTTACAGTGTAAAGATGGATGTTATCGGTCGCTGAACGTCGGAGCAGTAGGCGTTTAATGCATTTTCCCATAGGGTCCAATGCAAAATTGACACCTCATTTTCTCCATTCTCAAGAGCTTTGAGTCTCTGCAAAACATATACATGTGTAGACACAAATAAGTGAAATAGAATGAAGGCTATTTCAGCTTTAGCTTTTATTCCGTTTGGGAGCTAAAGTCGCACAAACTTTTGTTTACAAAAATTTCGATGGCCTATAGTTCGCAAGTTATGCAATCAGTTGACATAAGATTGTGCATGCATGTAGACATGTTAATGACCTTTATATATGCCAAGTTTCAGATGGCTACCTACTCAAACAAGCAAGCAGTAGCGGTTTGAAATTTTCACAATTTGGGCTACACGTTCGGGACGATTCGTGACCTTAGGTGACTTGCACAATTCGGGCTGAAACTAATGCCAAATGAGAGGGTTGGGATAAACATTCAATTGACCATATGTGCCAAAAATTCTCGTTCTTTAGTTTTCGAGTTATAGCCCCTGGAAGTCGAAAACTGCACGACTTTGCCCTCGAATATCTCGACAACGGAGAAAGGAGAATTTCAGGGCATTTTCTCCCAAGAAATATATGGGAATTATCTGTAATTTAGCACAGTTTCAGAACGATTCGTGAAAGTCACCTTTTAAGAATAACTTCCACTGCAGGCCCATATATAAAAGTTTGCTCCTTTATTACTCTGCACATGGACAATTATTTGCGCTGTTATTTGCCCCAGGCATGTACCTATGTAATTACCGTTTACAGTGTAAAGATGGATGTTATCGGTCGCTGAACGTCGGAGCAGTAGGCGTTTAATGCATTTTCCCATAGGGTCCAATGCAAAATTGACACCTCATTTTCTCCATTCTCAAGAGCTTTGAGTCTCTGCAAAACATATACATGTGTAGACACAAATAAGTGAAATAGAATGAAGGCTATTTCAGCTTTAGCTTTTATTCCGTTTGGGAGCTAAAGTCGCACAAACTTTTGTTTACAAAAATTTCGATGGCCTATAGTTGGCAAGTTATGCAATCAGTTGACATAAGATTGTGCATGCATGTAGACATGTTAATGACCTTTATATATGCCAAGTTTCAGATGGCTACCTACTCAAACAAGCAAGCAGTAGCGGTTTGAAATTTTCACAATTTGGGCTACACGTTCGGGACGATTCGTGACCTTAGGTGACTTGCACAATTCGGGCTGAAACTAGTGCCAAATGAGAGGGTTGGGATAAACATTCAATTGACCATATGTGCCAAAAATTCTCGTTCTTTAGTTTTCGAGTTATAGCCCCTGGAAGTCGAAAACTGCACGACTTTGCCCTCGAATATCTCGACAACGGAGAAAGGAGAATTTCAGGGCATTTTCTCCCAAGAAATATATGGGAATTATCTGTAATTTAGCACAGTTTCAGAACGATTCGTGAAAGTCACCTTTTAAGAATAACTTCCACTGCAGGCCCATATATAAAAGTTTGCTCCTTTAATACTCTGCACATGGACAATTATTTGCGCTGTTATTTGCCCCAGGCATGTACCTATGTAATTACCGTTTACAGTGTAAAGATGGATGTTATCGGTCGCTGAACGTCGGAGCAGTAGGCGTTTAATGCATTTTCCCATAGGGTCCAATGCAAAATTGACACCTCATTTTCTCCATTCTCAAGAGCTTTGAGTCTCTGCAAAACATATACATGTGTAGACACAAATAAGTGAAATAGAATGAAGGCTATTTCAGCTTTAGCTTTTATTCCGTTTGGGAGCTAAAGTCGCACAAACTTTTGTTTACAAAAATTTCGATGGCCTATAGTTCGCAAGTTATGCAATCAGTTGACATAAGATTGTGCATGCATGTAGACATTTTAATGACCTTTATATATGCCAAGTTTCAGATGGCTACCTACTCAAACAAGCAAGCAGTAGCGGTTTGAAATTTTCACAATTTGGGCTACACGTTCGGGACGATTCGTGACCTTAGGTGACTTGCACAATTCGGGCTGAAACTAGTGCCAAATGAGAGGGTTGGGATAAACATTCAATTGACCATATGTGCCAAAAATTCTCGTTCTTTAGTTTTCGAGTTATAGCCCCTGGAAGTCGAAAACTGCACGACTTTGCCCTCGAATATCTCGACAACGGAGAAAGGAGAATTTCAGGGCATTTTCTCCCAAGAAATATATGGGAATTATCTGTAATTTAGCACAGTTTCAGAACGATTCGTGAAAGTCACCTTTTAAGAATAACTTCCACTGCAGGCCCATATATAAAAGTTTGCTCCTTTATTACTCTGCACATGGACAATTATTTGCGCTGTTATTTGCCCCAGGCATGTACCTATGTAATTACCGTTTACAGTGTAAAGATGGATGTTATCGGTCGCTGAACGTCGGAGCAGTAGGCGTTTAATGCATTTTCCCATAGGGTCCAATGCAAAATTGACACCTCATTTTCTCCATTCTCAAGAGCTTTGAGTCTCTGCAAAACATATACATGTGTAGACACAAATAAGTGAAATAGAATGAAGGCTATTTCAGCTTTAGCTTTTATTCCGTTTGGGAGCTAAAGTCGCACAAACTTTTGTTTACAAAAATTTCGATGGCCTATAGTTCGCAAGTTATGCAATCAGTTGACATAAGATTGTGCATGCATGTAGACATGTTAATGACCTTTATATATGCCAAGTTTCAGATGGCTACCTACTCAAACAAGCAAGCAGTAGCGGTTTGAAATTTTCACAATTTGGGCTACACGTTCGGTACGATTCGTGACCTTAGGTGACTTGCACAATTCGGGCTGAAACTAGTGCCAAATGAGAGGGTTGGGATAAACATTCAATTGACCATATGTGCCAAAAATTCTCGTTCTTTAGTTTTCGAGTTATAGCCCCTGGAAGTCGAAAACTGCACGACTTTGCCCTCGAATATCTCGACAACGGAGAAAGGAGAATTTCAGGGCATTTTCTCCCAAGAAATATATGGGAATTATCTGTAATTTAGCACAGTTTCAGAACGATTCGTGAAAGTCACCTTTTAAGAATAACTTCCACTGCAGGCCCATATATAAAAGTTTGCTCCTTTATTACTCTGCACCTGGACAATTATTTGCGCTGTTATTTGCCCCAGGCATGTACCTATGTAATTACCGTTTACAGTGTAAAGATGGATGTTATCGGTCGCTGAACGTCGGAGCAGTAGGCGTTTAATGCATTTTCCCATAGGGTCCAATGCAAAATTGACACCTCATTTTCTCCATTCTCAAGAGCTTTGAGTCTCTGCAAAACATATACATGTGTAGACACAAATAAGTGAAATAGAATGAAGGCTATTTCAGCTTTAGCTTTTATTCCGTTTGGGAGCTAAAGTCGCACAAACTTTTGTTTACAAAAATTTCGATGGCCTATAGTTCGCAAGTTATGCAATCAGTTGACATAAGATTGTGCATGCATGTAGACATGTTAATGACCTTTATATATGCCAAGTTTCAGATGGCTACCTACTCACACAAGCAAGCAGTAGCGGTTTGAAATTTTCACAATTTGGGCTACACGTTCGGGACGATTCGTGACCTTAGGTGACTTGCACAATTCGGGCTGAAACTAGTGCCAAATGAGAGGGTTGGGATAAACATTCAATTGACCATATGTGCCAAAAATTCTCGTTCTTTAGTTTTCGAGTTATAGCCCCTGGAAGTCGAAAACTGCACGACTTTGCCCTCGAATATCTCGACAACGGAGAAAGGAGAATTTCAGGGCATTTTCTCCCAAGAAATATATGGGAATTATCTGTAATTTAGCACAGTTTCAGAACGATTCGTGAAAGTCACCTTTTAAGAATAACTTCCACTGCAGGCCCATATATAAAAGTTTGCTCCTTTATTACTCTGCACATGGACAATTATTTGCGCTGTTATTTGCCCCAGGCATGTACCTATGTAATTACCGTTTACAGTGTAAAGATGGATGTTATCAGTCGCTGAACGTCGGAGCAGTAGGCGTTTAATGCATTTTCCCATAGGGTCCAATGCAAAATTGACACCTCATTTTCTCCATTCTCAAGAGCTTTGAGTCTCTGCAAAACATATACATGTGTAGACACAAATAAGTGAAATAGAATGAAGGCTATTTCAGCTTTAGCTTTTATTCCGTTTGGGAGCTAAAGTCGCACAAACTTTTGTTTACAAAAATTTCGATGGCCTATAGTTCGCAAGTTATGCAATCAGTTGACATAAGATTGTGCATGCATGTAGACATGTTAATGACCTTTATATATGCCAAGTTTCAGATGGCTACCTACTCAAACAAGCAAGCAGTAGCGGTTTGAAATTTTCACAATTTGGGCTACACGTTCGGGACGATTCGTGACCTTAGGTGACTTGCACAATTCGGGCTGAAACTAGTGCCAAATGAGAGGGTTGGGATAAACATTCAATTGACCATATGTGCCAAAAATTCTCGTTCTTTAGTTTTCGAGTTATAGCCCCTGGAAGTCGAAAACTGCACGACTTTGCCCTCGAATATCTCGACAACGGAGAAAGGAGAATTTCAGGGCATTTTCTCCCAAGAAATATATGGGAATTATCTGTAATTTAGCACAGTTTCAGAACGATTCGTGAAAGTCACCTTTTAAGAATAACTTCCACTGCAGGCCCATATATAAAAGTTTGCTCCTTTATTACTCTGCACATGGACAATTATTTGCGCTGTTATTTGCCCCAGGCATGTACCTATGTAATTACCGTTTACAGTGTAAAGATGGATGTTATCGGTCGCTGAACGTCGGAGCAGTAGGCGTTTAATGCATTTTCCCATAGGGTCCAATGCAAAATTGACACCTCATTTTCTCCATTCTCAAGAGCTTTGAGTCTCTGCAAAACATATACATGTGTAGACACAAATAAGTGAAATAGAATGAAGGCTATTTCAGCTTTAGCTTTTATTCCGTTTGGGAGCTAAAGTCGCACAAACTTTTGTTTACAAAAATTTCGATGGCCTATAGTTCGCAAGTTATGCAATCAGTTGACATAAGATTGTGCATGCATGTAGACATGTTAATGACCTTTATATATGCCAAGTTTCAGATGGCTACCTACTCAAACAAGCAAGCAGTAGCGGTTTGAAATTTTCACAATTTGGGCTACACGTTCGGGACGATTCGTGACCTTAGGTGACTTGCACAATTCGGGCTGAAACTAGTGCCAAATGAGAGGGTTGGGATAAACATTCAATTGACCATATGTGCCAAAAATTCTCGTTCTTTAGTTTTCGAGTTATAGCCCCTGGAAGTCGAAAACTGCACGACTTTGCCCTCGAATATCTCGACAACGGAGAAAGGAGAATTTCAGGGCATTTTCTCCCAAGAAATATATGGGAATTATCTGTAATTTAGCACAGTTTCAGAACGATTCGTGAAAGTCACCTTTTAAGAATAACTTCCACTGCAGGCCCATATATAAAAGTTTGCTCCTTTATTACTCTGCACATGGACAATTATTTGCGCTGTTATTTGCCCCAGGCATGTACCTATGTAATTACCGTTTACAGTGTAAAGATGGATGTTATCGGTCGCTGAACGTCGGAGCAGTAGGCGTTTAATGCATTTTCCCATAGGGTCCAATGCAAAATTGACACCTCATTTTCTCCATTCTCAAGAGCTTTGAGTCTCTGCAAAACATATACATGTGTAGACACAAATAAGTGAAATAGAATGAAGGCTATTTCAGCTTTAGCTTTTATTCCGTTTGGGAGCTAAAGTCGCACAAACTTTTGTTTACAAAAATTTCGATGGCCTATAGTTCGCAAGTTATGCAATCAGTTGACATAAGATTGTGCATGCATGTAGACATGTTAATGACCTTTATATATGCCAAGTTTCAGATGGCTACCTACTCAAACAAGCAAGCAGTAGCGGTTTGAAATTTTCACAATTTGGGCTACACGTTCGGGACGATTCGTGACCTTAGGTGACTTGCACAATTCGGGCTGAAACTAGTGCCAAATGAGAGGGTTGGGATAAACATTCAATTGACCATATGTGCCAAAAATTCTCGTTCTTTAGTTTTCGAGTTATAGCCCCTGGAAGTCGAAAACTGCACGACTTTGCCCTCGAATATCTCGACAACGGAGAAAGGAGAATTTCAGGGCATTTTCTCCCAAGAAATATATGGGAATTATCTGTAATTTAGCACAGTTTCAGAACGATTCGTGAAAGTCACCTTTTAAGAATAACTTCCACTGCAGGCCCATATATAAAAGTTTGCTCCTTTATTACTCTGCACATGGACAATTATTTGCGCTGTTATTTGCCCCAGGCATGTACCTATGTAATTACCGTTTACAGTGTAAAGATGGATGTTATCGGTCGCTGAACGTCGGAGCAGTAGGCGTTTAATGCATTTTCCCATAGGGTCCAATGCAAAATTGACACCTCATTTTCTCCATTCTCAAGAGCTTTGAGTCTCTGCAAAACATATACATGTGTAGACACAAATAAGTGAAATAGAATGAAGGCTATTTCAGCTTTAGCTTTTATTCCGTTTGGGAGCTAAAGTCGCACAAACTTTTGTTTACAAAAATTTCGATGGCCTATAGTTGGCAAGTTATGCAATCAGTTGACATAAGATTGTGCATGCATGTAGACATGTTAATGACCTTTATATATGCCAAGTTTCAGATGGCTACCTACTCAAACAAGCAAGCAGTAGCGGTTTGAAATTTTCACAATTTGGGCTACACGTTCGGGACGATTCGTGACCTTAGGTGACTTGCACAATTCGGGCTGAAACTAGTGCCAAATGAGAGGGTTGGGATAAACATTCAATTGACCATATGTGCCAAAAATTCTCGTTCTTTAGTTTTCGAGTTATAGCCCCTGGAAGTCGAAAACTGCACGACTTTGCCCTCGAATATCTCGACAACGGAGAAAGGAGAATTTCAGGGCATTTTCTCCCAAGAAATATATGGGAATTATCTGTAATTTAGCACAGTTTCAGAACGATTCGTGAAAGTCACCTTTTAAGAATAACTTCCACTGCAGGCCCATATATAAAAGTTTGCTCCTTTAATACTCTGCACATGGACAATTATTTGCGCTGTTATTTGCCCCAGGCATGTACCTATGTAATTACCGTTTACAGTGTAAAGATGGATGTTATCGGTCGCTGAACGTCGGAGCAGTAGGCGTTTAATGCATTTTCCCATAGGGTCCAATGCAAAATTGACACCTCATTTTCTCCATTCTCAAGAGCTTTGAGTCTCTGCAAAACATATACATGTGTAGACACAAATAAGTGAAATAGAATGAAGGCTATTTCAGCTTTAGCTTTTATTCCGTTTGGGAGCTAAAGTCGCACAAACTTTTGTTTACAAAAATTTCGATGGCCTATAGTTCGCAAGTTATGCAATCAGTTGACATAAGATTGTGCATGCATGTAGACATTTTAATGACCTTTATATATGCCAAGTTTCAGATGGCTACCTACTCAAACAAGCAAGCAGTAGCGGTTTGAAATTTTCACAATTTGGGCTACACGTTCGGGACGATTCGTGACCTTAGGTGACTTGCACAATTCGGGCTGAAACTAGTGCCAAATGAGAGGGTTGGGATAAACATTCAATTGACCATATGTGCCAAAAATTCTCGTTCTTTAGTTTTCGAGTTATAGCCCCTGGAAGTCGAAAACTGCACGACTTTGCCCTCGAATATCTCGACAACGGAGAAAGGAGAATTTCAGGGCATTTTCTCCCAAGAAATATATGGGAATTATCTGTAATTTAGCACAGTTTCAGAACGATTCGTGAAAGTCACCTTTTAAGAATAACTTCCACTGCAGGCCCATATATAAAAGTTTGCTCCTTTATTACTCTGCACATGGACAATTATTTGCGCTGTTATTTGCCCCAGGCATGTACCTATGTAATTACCGTTTACAGTGTAAAGATGGATGTTATCGGTCGCTGAACGTCGGAGCAGTAGGCGTTTAATGCATTTTCCCATAGGGTCCAATGCAAAATTGACACCTCATTTTCTCCATTCTCAAGAGCTTTGAGTCTCTGCAAAACATATACATGTGTAGACACAAATAAGTGAAATAGAATGAAGGCTATTTCAGCTTTAGCTTTTATTCCGTTTGGGAGCTAAAGTCGCACAAACTTTTGTTTACAAAAATTTCGATGGCCTATAGTTCGCAAGTTATGCAATCAGTTGACATAAGATTGTGCATGCATGTAGACATGTTAATGACCTTTATATATGCCAAGTTTCAGATGGCTACCTACTCAAACAAGCAAGCAGTAGCGGTTTGAAATTTTCACAATTTGGGCTACACGTTCGGGACGATTCGTGACCTTAGGTGACTTGCACAATTCGGGCTGAAACTAGTGCCAAATGAGAGGGTTGGGATAAACATTCAATTGACCATATGTGCCAAAAATTCTCGTTCTTTAGTTTTCGAGTTATAGCCCCTGGAAGTCGAAAACTGCACGACTTTGCCCTCGAATATCTCGACAACGGAGAAAGGAGAATTTCAGGGCATTTTCTCCCAAGAAATATATGGGAATTATCTGTAATTTAGCACAGTTTCAGAACGATTCGTGAAAGTCACCTTTTAAGAATAACTTCCACTGCAGGCCCATATATAAAAGTTTGCTCCTTTATTACTCTGCACATGGACAATTATTTGCGCTGTTATTTGCCCCAGGCATGTACCTATGTAATTACCGTTTACAGTGTAAAGATGGATGTTATCGGTCGCTGAACGTCGGAGCAGTAGGCGTTTAATGCATTTTCCCATAGGGTCCAATGCAAAATTGACACCTCATTTTCTCCATTCTCAAGAGCTTTGAGTCTCTGCAAAACATATACATGTGTAGACACAAATAAGTGAAATAGAATGAAGGCTATTTCAGCTTTAGCTTTTATTCCGTTTGGGAGCTAAAGTCGCACAAACTTTTGTTTACAAAAATTTCGATGGCCTATAGTTCGCAAGTTATGCAATCAGTTGACATAAGATTGTGCATGCATGTAGACATGTTAATGACCTTTATATATGCCAAGTTTCAGATGGCTACCTACTCACACAAGCAAGCAGTAGCGGTTTGAAATTTTCACAATTTGGGCTACACGTTCGGGACGATTCGTGACCTTAGGTGACTTGCACAATTCGGGCTGAAACTAGTGCCAAATGAGAGGGTTGGGATAAACATTCAATTGACCATATGTGCCAAAAATTCTCGTTCTTTAGTTTTCGAGTTATAGCCCCTGGAAGTCGAAAACTGCACGACTTTGCCCTCGAATATCTCGACAACGGAGAAAGGAGAATTTCAGGGCATTTTCTCCCAAGAAATATATGGGAATTATCTGTAATTTAGCACAGTTTCAGAACGATTCGTGAAAGTCACCTTTTAAGAATAACTTCCACTGCAGGCCCATATATAAAAGTTTGCTCCTTTATTACTCTGCACATGGACAATTATTTGCGCTGTTATTTGCCCCAGGCATGTACCTATGTAATTACCGTTTACAGTGTAAAGATGGATGTTATCGGTCGCTGAACGTCGGAGCAGTAGGCGTTTAATGCATTTTCCCATAGGGTCCAATGCAAAATTGACACCTCATTTTCTCCATTCTCAAGAGCTTTGAGTCTCTGCAAAACATATACATGTGTAGACACAAATAAGTGAAATAGAATGAAGGCTATTTCAGCTTTAGCTTTTATTCCGTTTGGGAGCTAAAGTCGCACAAACTTTTGTTTACAAAAATTTCGATGGCCTATAGTTCGCAAGTTATGCAATCAGTTGACATAAGATTGTGCATGCATGTAGACATGTTAATGACCTTTATATATGCCAAGTTTCAGATGGCTACCTACTCAAACAAGCAAGCAGTAGCGGTTTGAAATTTTCACAATTTGGGCTACACGTTCGGGACGATTCGTGACCTTAGGTGACTTGCACAATTCGGGCTGAAACTAGTGCCAAATGAGAGGGTTGGGATAAACATTCAATTGACCATATGTGCCAAAAATTCTCGTTCTTTAGTTTTCGAGTTATAGCCCCTGGAAGTCGAAAACTG
Source organism: Ctena decussata (assembly GCA_963989385.1). Classification (NCBI taxonomy): domain Eukaryota; kingdom Metazoa; phylum Mollusca; class Bivalvia; order Lucinida; family Lucinidae; genus Ctena; species Ctena decussata. The sequence goes on along the minus strand of CAXDIV010000112.1, from coordinate 234,649 downwards.
CACGACTTTGCCCTCGAATATCTCGACAACGGAGAAAGGAGAATTTCAGGGTATTTTCTCCCAAGAAATATATGGGAATTATCTGTAATTTAGCACAGTTTCAGAACGATTCGTGAAAGTCACCTTTTAAGAATAACTTCCACTGCAGGCCCATATATAAAAGTTTGCTCCTTTATTACTCTGCACATGGACAATTATTTGCGCTGTTATTTGCCCCAGGCATGTACCTATGTAATTACCGTTTACAGTGTAAAGATGGATGTTATCGGTCGCTGAACGTCGGAGCAGTAGGCGTTTAATGCATTTTCCCATAGGGTCCAATGCAAAATTGACACCTCATTTTCTCCATTCTCAAGAGCTTTGAGTCTCTGCAAAACATATACATGTGTAGACACAAATAAGTGAAATAGAATGAAGGCTATTTCAGCTTTAGCTTTTATTCCGTTTGGGAGCTAAAGTCGCACAAACTTTTGTTTACAAAAATTTCGATGGCCTATAGTTCGCAAGTTATGCAATCAGTTGACATAAGATTGTGCATGCATGTAGACATGTTAACGACCTTTATATATGCCAAGTTTCAGATGGCTACCTACTCAAACAAGCAAGCAGTAGCGGTTTGAAATTTTCACAATTTGGGCTACACGTTCGGGACGATTCGTGACCTTAGGTGACTTGCACAATTCGGGCTGAAACTAGTGCCAAATGAGAGGGTTGGGATAAACATTCAATTGACCATATGTGCCAAAAATTCTCGTTCTTTAGTTTTCGAGTTATAGCCCCTGGAAGTCGAAAACTGCACGACTTTGCCCTCGAATATCTCGACAACGGAGAAAGGAGAATTTCAGGGCATTTTCTCCCAAGAAATATATGGGAATTATCTGTAATTTAGCACAGTTTCAGAACGATTCGTGAAAGTCACCTTTTAAGAATAACTTCCACTGCAGGCCCATATATAAAAGTTTGCTCCTTTATTACTCTGCACATGGACAATTATTTGCGCTGTTATTTGCCCCAGGCATGTACCTATGTAATTACCGTTTACAGTGTAAAGATGGATGTTATCGGTCGCTGAACGTCGGAGCAGTAGGCGTTTAATGCATTTTCCCATAGGGTCCAATGCAAAATTGACACCTCATTTTCTCCATTCTCAAGAGCTTTGAGTCTCTGCAAAACATATACATGTGTAGACACAAATAAGTGAAATAGAATGAAGGCTATTTCAGCTTTAGCTTTTATTCCGTTTGGGAGCTAAAGTCGCACAAACTTTTGTTTACAAAAATTTCGATGGCCTATAGTTCGCAAGTTATGCAATCAGTTGACATAAGATTGTGCATGCATGTAGACATGTTAATGACCTTTATATATGCCAAGTTTCAGATGGCTACCTACTCAAACAAGCAAGCAGTAGCGGTTTGAAATTTTCACAATTTGGGCTACACGTTCGGGACGATTCGTGACCTTAGGTGACTTGCACAATTCGGGCTGAAACTAGTGCCAAATGAGAGGGTTGGGATAAACATTCAATTGACCATATGTGCCAAAAATTCTCGTTCTTTAGTTTTCGAGTTATAGCCCCTGGAAGTCGAAAACTGCACGACTTTGCCCTCGAATATCTCGACAACGGAGAAAGGAGAATTTCAGGGCATTTTCTCCCAAGAAATATATGGGAATTATCTGTAATTTAGCACAGTTTCAGAACGATTCGTGAAAGTCACCTTTTAAGAATAACTTCCACTGCAGGCCCATATATAAAAGTTTGCTCCTTTATTACTCTGCACATGGACAATTATTTGCGCTGTTATTTGCCCCAGGCATGTACCTATGTAATTACCGTTTACAGTGTAAAGATGGATGTTATCGGTCGCTGAACGTCGGAGCAGTAGGCGTTTAATGCATTTTCCCATAGGGTCCAATGCAAAATTGACACCTCATTTTCTCCATTCTCAAGAGCTTTGAGTCTCTGCAAAACATATACATGTGTAGACACAAATAAGTGAAATAGAATGAAGGCTATTTCAGCTTTAGCTTTTATTCCGTTTGGGAGCTAAAGTCGCACAAACTTTTGTTTACAAAAATTTCGATGGCCTATAGTTCGCAAGTTATGCAATCAGTTGACATAAGATTGTGCATGCATGTAGACATGTTAATGACCTTTATATATGCCAAGTTTCAGATGGCTACCTACTCAAACAAGCAAGCAGTAGCGGTTTGAAATTTTCACAATTTGGGCTACACGTTCGGGACGATTCGTGACCTTAGGTGACTTGCACAATTCGGGCTGAAACTAGTGCCAAATGAGAGGGTTGGGATAAACATTCAATTGACCATATGTGCCAAAAATTCTCGTTCTTTAGTTTTCGAGTTATAGCCCCTGGAAGTCGAAAACTGCACGACTTTGCCCTCGAATATCTCGACAACGGAGAAAGGAGAATTTCAGGGCATTTTCTCCCAAGAAATATATGGGAATTATCTGTAATTTAGCACAGTTTCAGAACGATTCGTGAAAGTCACCTTTTAAGAATAACTTCCACTGCAGGCCCATATATAAAAGTTTGCTCCTTTATTACTCTGCACATGGACAATTATTTGCGCTGTTATTTGCCCCAGGCATGTACCTATGTAATTACCGTTTACAGTGTAAAGATGGATGTTATCGGTCGCTGAACGTCGGAGCAGTAGGCGTTTAATGCATTTTCCCATAGGGTCCAATGCAAAATTGACACCTCATTTTCTCCATTCTCAAGAGCTTTGAGTCTCTGCAAAACATATACATGTGTAGACACAAATAAGTGAAATAGAATGAAGGCTATTTCAGCTTTAGCTTTTATTCCGTTTGGGAGCTAAAGTCGCACAAACTTTTGTTTACAAAAATTTCGATGGCCTATAGTTCGCAAGTTATGCAATCAGTTGACATAAGATTGTGCATGCATGTAGACATGTTAATGACCTTTATATATGCCAAGTTTCAGATGGCTACCTACTCAAACAAGCAAGCAGTAGCGGTTTGAAATTTTCACAATTTGGGCTACACGTTCGGGACGATTCGTGACCTTAGGTGACTTGCACAATTCGGGCTGAAACTAGTGCCAAATGAGAGGGTTGGGATAAACATTCAATTGACCATATGTGCCAAAAATTCTCGTTCTTTAGTTTTCGAGTTATAGCCCCTGGAAGTCGAAAACTGCACGACTTTGCCCTCGAATATCTCGACAACGGAGAAAGGAGAATTTCAGGGCATTTTCTCCCAAGAAATATATGGGAATTATCTGTAATTTAGCACAGTTTCAGAACGATTCGTGAAAGTCACCTTTTAAGAATAACTTCCACTGCAGGCCCATATATAAAAGTTTGCTCCTTTATTACTCTGCACATGGACAATTATTTGCGCTGTTATTTGCCCCAGGCATGTACCTATGTAATTACCGTTTACAGTGTAAAGATGGATGTTATCGGTCGCTGAACGTCGGAGCAGTAGGCGTTTAATGCATTTTCCCATAGGGTCCAATGCAAAATTGACACCTCATTTTCTCCATTCTCAAGAGCTTTGAGTCTCTGCAAAACATATACATGTGTAGACACAAATAAGTGAAATAGAATGAAGGCTATTTCAGCTTTAGCTTTTATTCCGTTTGGGAGCTAAAGTCGCACAAACTTTTGTTTACAAAAATTTCGATGGCCTATAGTTCGCAAGTTATGCAATCAGTTGACATAAGATTGTGCATGCATGTAGACATGTTAATGACCTTTATATATGCCAAGTTTCAGATGGCTACCTACTCAAACAAGCAAGCAGTAGCGGTTTGAAATTTTCACAATTTGGGCTACACGTTCGGGACGATTCGTGACCTTAGGTGACTTGCACAATTCGGGCTGAAACTAGTGCCAAATGAGAGGGTTGGGATAAACATTCAATTGACCATATGTGCCAAAAATTCTCGTTCTTTAGTTTTCGAGTTATAGCCCCTGGAAGTCGAAAACTGCACGACTTTGCCCTCGAATATCTCGACAACGGAGAAAGGAGAATTTCAGGGCATTTTCTCCCAAGAAATATATGGGAATTATCTGTAATTTAGCACAGTTTCAGAACGATTCGTGAAAGTCACCTTTTAAGAATAACTTCCACTGCAGGCCCATATATAAAAGTTTGCTCCTTTATTACTCTGCACATGGACAATTATTTGCGCTGTTATTTGCCCCAGGCATGTACCTATGTAATTACCGTTTACAGTGTAAAGATGGATGTTATCGGTCGCTGAACGTCGGAGCAGTAGGCGTTTAATGCATTTTCCCATAGGGTCCAATGCAAAATTGACACCTCATTTTCTCCATTCTCAAGAGCTTTGAGTCTCTGCAAAACATATACATGTGTAGACACAAATAAGTGAAATAGAATGAAGGCTATTTCAGCTTTAGCTTTTATTCCGTTTGGGAGCTAAAGTCGCGCAAACTTTTGTTTACAAAAATTTCGATGGCCTATAGTTCGCAAGTTATGCAATCAGTTGACATAAGATTGTGCATGCATGTAGACAATTTAATCACCTTTATATATGCCAAGTTTCAGATAGCTACCTACTCAAACAAGCAAGCAGTAGCGGTTTGAAATTTTCACAATTTGGGCTACACGTTCGGGACGATTCGTGACCTTAGGTGACTTGCACAATTCGGGCTGAAACTAGTGCCAAATGAGAGGGTTGGGATAAACATTCAATTGACCATATGTGCCAAAAATTCTCGTTCTTTAGTTTTCGAGTTATAGCCCCTGGAAGTCGAAAACTGCACGACTTTGCCCTCGAATATCTCGACAACGGAGAAAGGAGAATTTCAGGGCATTTTCTCCCAAGAAATATATGGGAATTATCTGTAATTTAGCACAGTTTCAGAACGATTCGTGAAAGTCACCTTTTAAGAATAACTTCCACTGCAGGCCCATATATAAAAGTTTGCTCCTTTATTACTCTGCACATGGACAATTATTTGCGCTGTTATTTGCCCCAGGCATGTACCTATGTAATTACCGTTTACAGTGTAAAGATGGATGTTATCGGTCGCTGAACGTCGGAGCAGTAGGCGTTTAATGCATTTTCCCATAGGGTCCAATGCAAAATTGACACCTCATTTTCTCCATTCTCAAGAGCTTTGAGTCTCTGCAAAACATATACATGTGTAGACACAAATAAGTGAAATAGAATGAAGGCTATTTCAGCTTTAGCTTTTATTCCGTTTGGGAGCTAAAGTCGCACAAACTTTTGTTTACAAAAATTTCGATGGCCTATAGTTCGCAAGTTATGCAATCAGTTGACATATGATTGTGCATGCATGTAGACATGTTAATGACCTTTATATATGCCAAGTTTCAGATGGCTACCTACTCAAACAAGCAAGCAGTAGCGGTTTGAAATTTTCACAATTTGGGCTACACGTTCGGGACGATTCGTGACCTTAGGTGACTTGCACAATTCGGGCTGAAACTAGTGCCAAATGAGAGGGTTGGGATAAACATTCAATTGACCATATGTGCCAAAAATTCTCGTTCTTTAGTTTTCGAGTTATAGCCCCTGGAAGTCGAAAACTGCACGACTTTGCCCTCGAATATCTCGACAACGGAGAAAGGAGAATTTCAGGGCATTTTCTCCCAAGAAATATATGGGAATTATCTGTAATTTAGCACAGTTTCAGAACGATTCGTGAAAGTCACCTTTTAAGAATAACTTCCACTGCAGGCCCATATATAAAAGTTTGCTCCTTTATTACTCTGCACATGGACAATTATTTGCGCTGTTATTTGCCCCAGGCATGTACCTATGTAATTACCGTTTACAGTGTAAAGATGGATGTTATCGGTCGCTGAACGTCGGAGCAGTAGGCGTTTAATGCATTTTCCCATAGGGTCCAATGCAAAATTGACACCTCATTTTCTCCATTCTCAAGAGCTTTGAGTCTCTGCAAAACATATACATGTGTAGACACAAATAAGTGAAATAGATTGAAGGCTATTTCAGCTTTAGCTTTTATTCCGTTTGGGAGCTAAAGTCGCACAAACTTTTGTTTACAAAAATTTCGATGGCCTATAGTTCGCAAGTTATGCAATCAGTTGACATAAGATTGTGCATGCATGTAGACATGTTAATGACCTTTATATATGCCAAGTTTCAGATGGCTACCTACTCAAACAAGCAAGCAGTAGCGGTTTGAAATTTTCACAATTTGGGCTACACGTTCGGGACGATTCGTGACCTTAGGTGACTTGCACAATTCGGGCTGAAACTAGTGCCAAATGAGAGGGTTGGGATAAACATTCAATTGACCATATGTGCCAAAAATTCTCGTTCTTTAGTTTTCGAGTTATAGCCCCTGGAAGTCGAAAATGCACGACTTTGCCCTCGAATATCTCGACAACGGAGAAAGGAGAATTTCAGGGCATTTTCTCCCAAGAAATATATGGGAATTATCTGTAATTTAGCACAGTTTCAGAACGATTCGTGAAAGTCACCTTTTAAGAATAACTTCCACTGCAGGCCCATATATAAAAGTTTGCTCCTTTATTACTCTGCACATGGACAATTATTTGCGCTGTTATTTGCCCCAGGCATGTACCTATGTAATTACCGTTTACAGTGTAAAGATGGATGTTATCGGTCGCTGAACGTCGGAGCAGTAGGCGTTTAATGCATTTTCCCATAGGGTCCAATGCAAAATTGACACCTCATTTTCTCCATTCTCAAGAGCTTTGAGTCTCTGCAAAACATATACATGTGTAGACACAAATAAGTGAAATAGAATGAAGGCTATTTCAGCTTTAGCTTTTATTCCGTTTGGGAGCTAAAGTCGCACAAACTTTTGTTTACAAAAATTTCGATGGCCTATAGTTCGCAAGTTATGCAATCAGTTGACATAAGATTGTGCATGCATGTAGACATGTTAATGACCTTTATATATGCCAAGTTTCAGATGGCTACCTACTCAAACAAGCAAGCAGTAGCGGTTTGAAATTTTCACAATTTGGGCTACACGTTCGGGACGATTCGTGACCTTAGGTGACTTGCACAATTCGGGCTGAAACTAGTGCCAAATGAGAGGGTTGGGATAAACATTCAATTGACCATATGTGCCAAAAATTCTCGTTCTTTAGTTTTCGAGTTATAGCCCCTGGAAGTCGAAAACTGCACGACTTTGCCCTCGAATATCTCGACAACGGAGAAAGGAGAATTTCAGGGCATTTTCTCCCAAGAAATATATGGGAATTATCTGTAATTTAGCACAGTTTCAGAACGATTCGTGAAAGTCACCTTTTAAGAATAACTTCCACTGCAGGCCCATATATAAAAGTTTGCTCCTTTATTACTCTGCACATGGACAATTATTTGCGCTGTTATTTGCCCCAGGCATGTACCTATGTAATTACCGTTTACAGTGTAAAGATGGATGTTATCGGTCGCTGAACGTCGGAGCAGTAGGCGTTTAATGCATTTTCCCATAGGGTCCAATGCAAAATTGACACCTCATTTTCTCCATTCTCAAGAGCTTTGAGTCTCTGCAAAACATATACATGTGTAGACACAAATAAGTGAAATAGAATGAAGGCTATTTCAGCTTTAGCTTTTATTCCGTTTGGGAGCTAAAGTCGCACAAACTTTTGTTTACAAAAATTTCGATGGCCTATAGTTCGCAAGTTATGCAATCAGTTGACATAAGATTGTGCATGCATGTAGACATGTTAATGACCTTTATATATGCCAAGTTTCAGATGGCTACCTACTCAAACAAGCAAGCAGTAGCGGTTTGAAATTTTCACAATTTGGGCTACACGTTCGGGACGATTCGTGACCTTAGGTGACTTGCACAATTCGGGCTGAAACTAGTGCCAAATGAGAGGGTTGGGATAAACATTCAATTGACCATATGTGCCAAAAAATTCTCGTTCTTTAGTTTTCGAGTTATAGCCCCTGGAAGTCGAAAACTGCACGACTTTGCCCTCGAATATCTCGACAACGGAGAAAGGAGAATTTCAGGGCATTTTCTCCCAAGAAATATATGGGAATTATCTGTAATTTAGCACAGTTTCAGAACGATTCGTGAAAGTCACCTTTTAAGAATAACTTCCACTGCAGGCCCATATATAAAAGTTTGCTCCTTTATTACTCTGCACATGGACAATTATTTGCGCTGTTATTTGCCCCAGGCATGTACCTATGTAATTACCGTTTACAGTGTAAAGATGGATGTTATCGGTCGCTGAACGTCGGAGCAGTAGGCGTTTAATGCATTTTCCCATAGGGTCCAATGCAAAATTGACACCTCATTTTCTCCATTCTCAAGAGCTTTGAGTCTCTGCAAAACATATACATGTGTAGACACAAATAAGTGAAATAGAATGAAGGCTATTTCAGCTTTAGCTTTTATTCCGTTTGGGAGCTAAAGTCGCACAAACTTTTGTTTACAAAAATTTCGATGGCCTATAGTTCGCAAGTTATGCAATCAGTTGACATAAGATTGTGCATGCATGTAGACATGTTAATGACCTTTATATATGCCAAGTTTCAGATGGCTACCTACTCAAACAAGCAAGCAGTAGCGGTTTGAAATTTTCACAATTTGGGCTACACGTTCGGGACGATTCGTGACCTTAGGTGACTTGCACAATTCGGGCTGAAACTAGTGCCAAATGAGAGGGTTGGGATAAACATTCAATTGACCATATGTGCCAAAAATTCTCGTTCTTTAGTTTTCGAGTTATAGCCCCTGGAAGTCGAAAACTGCACGACTTTGCCCTCGAATATCTCGACAACGGAGAAAGGAGAATTTCAGGGCATTTTCTCCCAAGAAATATATGGGAATTATCTGTAATTTAGCACAGTTTCAGAACGATTCGTGAAAGTCACCTTTTAAGAATAACTTCCACTGCAGGCCCATATATAAAAGTTTGCTCCTTTATTACTCTGCACATGGACAATTATTTGCGCTGTTATTTGCCCCAGGCATGTACCTATGTAATTACCGTTTACAGTGTAAAGATGGATGTTATCGGTCGCTGAACGTCGGAGCAGTAGGCGTTTAATGCATTTTCCCATAGGGTCCAATGCAAAATTGACACCTCATTTTCTCCATTCTCAAGAGCTTTGAGTCTCTGCAAAACATATACATGTGTAGACACAAATAAGTGAAATAGAATGAAGGCTATTTCAGCTTTAGCTTTTATTCCGTTTGGGAGCTAAAGTCGCACAAACTTTTGTTTACAAAAATTTCGATGGCCTATAGTTCGCAAGTTATGCAATCAGTTGACATAAGATTGTGCATGCATGTAGACATGTTAATGACCTTTATATATGCCAAGTTTCAGATGGCTACCTACTCAAACAAGCAAGCAGTAGCGGTTTGAAATTTTCACAATTTGGGCTACACGTTCGGGACGATTCGTGACCTTAGGTGACTTGCACAATTCGGGCTGAAACTAGTGCCAAATGAGAGGGTTGGGATAAACATTCAATTGACCATATGTGCCAAAAATTCTCGTTCTTTAGTTTTCGAGTTATAGCCCCTGGAAGTCGAAAACTGCACGACTTTGCCCTCGAATATCTCGACAACGGAGAAAGGAGAATTTCAGGGCATTTTCTCCCAAGAAATATATGGGAATTATCTGTAATTTAGCACAGTTTCAGAACGATTCGTGAAAGTCACCTTTTAAGAATAACTTCCACTGCAGGCCCATATATAAAAGTTTGCTCCTTTATTACTCTGCACATGGACAATTATTTGCGCTGTTATTTGCCCCAGGCATGTACCTATGTAATTACCGTTTACAGTGTAAAGATGGATGTTATCGGTCGCTGAACGTCGGAGCAGTAGGCGTTTAATGCATTTTCCCATAGGGTCCAATGCAAAATTGACACCTCATTTTCTCCATTCTCAAGAGCTTTGAGTCTCTGCAAAACATATACATGTGTAGACACAAATAAGTGAAATAGAATGAAGGCTATTTCAGCTTTAGCTTTTATTCCGTTTGGGAGCTAAAGTCGCACAAACTTTTGTTTACAAAAATTTCGATGGCCTATAGTTCGCAAGTTATGCAATCAGTTGACATAAGATTGTGCATGCATGTAGACATGTTAATGACCTTTATATATGCCAAGTTTCAGATGGCTACCTACTCAAACAAGCAAGCAGTAGCGGTTTGAAATTTTCACAATTTGGGCTACACGTTCGGGACGATTCGTGACCTTAGGTGACTTGCACAATTCGGGCTGAAACTAGTGCCAAATGAGAGGGTTGGGATAAACATTCAATTGACCATATGTGCCAAAAATTCTCGTTCTTTAGTTTTCGAGTTATAGCCCCTGGAAGTCGAAAACTGCACGACTTTGCCCTCGAATATCTCGACAACGGAGAAAGGAGAATTTCAGGGCATTTTCTCCCAAGAAATATATGGGAATTATCTGTAATTTAGCACAGTTTCAGAACGATTCGTGAAAGTCACCTTTTAAGAATAACTTCCACTGCAGGCCCATATATAAAAGTTTGCTCCTTTATTACTCTGCACATGGACAATTATTTGCGCTGTTATTTGCCCCAGGCATGTACCTATGTAATTACCGTTTACAGTGTAAAGATGGATGTTATCGGTCGCTGAACGTCGGAGCAGTAGGCGTTTAATGCATTTTCCCATAGGGTCCAATGCAAAATTGACACCTCATTTTCTCCATTCTCAAGAGCTTTGAGTCTCTGCAAAACATATACATGTGTAGACACAAATAAGTGAAATAGAATGAAGGCTATTTCAGCTTTAGCTTTTATTCCGTTTGGGAGCTAAAGTCGCACAAACTTTTGTTTACAAAAATTTCGATGGCCTATAGTTCGCAAGTTATGCAATCAGTTGACATAAGATTGTGCATGCATGTAGACATGTTAATGACCTTTATATATGCCAAGTTTCAGATGGCTACCTACTCAAACAAGCAAGCAGTAGCGGTTTGAAATTTTCACAATTTGGGCTACACGTTCGGGACGATTCGTGACCTTAGGTGACTTGCACAATTCGGGCTGAAACTAGTGCCAAATGAGAGGGTTGGGATAAACATTCAATTGACCATATGTGCCAAAAATTCTCGTTCTTTAGTTTTCGAGTTATAGCCCCTGGAAGTCGAAAACTGCACGACTTTGCCCTTGAATATCTCGACAACGGAGAAAGGAGAATTTCAGGGCATTTTCTCCCAAGAAATATATGGGAATTATCTGTAATTTAGCACAGTTTCCGAACGATTCGTGAAAGTCACCTTTTAAGAATAACTTCCACTGCAGGCCCATATATAAAAGTTTGCTCCTTTATTACTCTGCACATGGACAATTATTTGCGCTGTTATTTGCCCCAGGCATGTACCTATGTAATTACCGTTTACAGTGTAAAGATGGATGTTATCGGTCGCTGAACGTCGGAGCAGTAGGCGTTTAATGCATTTTCCCATAGGGTCCAATGCAAAATTGACACCTCATTTTCTCCATTCTCAAGAGCTTTGAGTCTCTGCAAAACATATACATGTGTAGACACAAATAAGTGAAATAGAATGAAGGCTATTTCAGCTTTAGCTTTTATTCCGTTTGGGAGCTAAAGTCGCACAAACTTTTGTTTACAAAAATTTCGATGGCCTATAGTTCGCAAGTTATGCAATCAGTTGACATAAGATTGTGCATGCATGTAGACATGTTAATGACCTTTATATATGCCAAGTTTCAGATGGCTACCTACTCAAACAAGCAAGCAGTAGCGGTTTGAAATTTTCACAATTTGGGCTACACGTTCGGGACGATTCGTGACCTTAGGTGACTTGCACAATTCGGGCTGAAACTAGTGCCAAATGAGAGGGTTGGGATAAACATTCAATTGACCATATGTGCCAAAAATTCTCGTTCTTTAGTTTTCGAGTTATAGCCCCTGGAAGTCGAAAACTGCACGACTTTGCCCTCGAATATCTCGACAACGGAGAAAGGAGAATTTCAGGGCATTTTCTCCCAAGAAATATATGGGAATTATCTGTAATTTAGCACAGTTTCAGAACGATTCGTGAAAGTCACCTTTTAAGAATAACTTCCACTGCAGGCCCATATATAAAAGTTTGCTCCTTTATTACTCTGCACATGGACAATTATTTGCGCTGTTATTTGCCCCAGGCATGTACCTATGTAATTACCGTTTACAGTGTAAAGATGGATGTTATCGGTCGCTGAACGTCGGAGCAGTAGGCGTTTAATGCATTTTCCCATAGGGTCCAATGCAAAATTGACACCTCATTTTCTCCATTCTCAAGAGCTTTGAGTCTCTGCAAAACATATACATGTGTAGACACAAATAAGTGAAACAGAATGAAGGCTATTTCAGCTTTAGCTTTTATTCCATTTGGGAGCTAAAGTCGCACAAACTTTTGTTTACAAAAATTTCGATGGCCTATAGTTCGCAAGTTATGCAATCAGTTGACATAAGATTGTGCATGCATGTAGACATGTTAATGACCTTTATATATGCCAAGTTTCAGATGGCTACCTACTCAAACAAGCAAGCAGTAGCGGTTTGAAATTTTCACAATTTGGGCTACACGTTCGGGACGATTCGTGACCTTAGGTGACTTGCACAATTCGGGCTGAAACTAGTGCCAAATGAGAGGGTTGGGATAAACATTCAATTGACCATATGTGCCAAAAATTCTCGTTCTTTAGTTTTCGAGTTATAGCCCCTGGAAGTCGAAAACTGCACGACTTTGCCCTCGAATATCTCGACAACGGAGAAAGGAGAATTTCAGGGCATTTTCTCCCAAGAAATATATGGGAATTATCTGTAATTTAGCACAGTTTCCGAACGATTCGTGAAAGTCACCTTTTAAGAATAACTTCCACTGCAGGCCCATATATAAAAGTTTGCTCCTTTATTACTCTGCACATGGACAATTATTTGCGCTGTTATTTGCCCCAGGCATGTACCTATGTAATTACCGTTTACAGTGTAAAGATGGATGTTATCGGTCGCTGAACGTCGGAGCAGTAGGCGTTTAATGCATTTTCCCATAGGGTCCAATGCAAAATTGACACCTCATTTTCTCCATTCTCAAGAGCTTTGAGTCTCTGCAAAACATATACATGTGTAGACACAAATAAGTGAAATAGAATGAAGGCTATTTCAGCTTTAGCTTTTATTCCGTTTGGGAGCTAAAGTCGCACAAACTTTTGTTTACAAAAATTTCGATGGCCTATAGTTCGCAAGTTATGCAATCAGTTGACATAAGATTGTGCATGCATGTAGACATGTTAATGACCTTTATATATGCCAAGTTTCAGATGGCTACCTACTCAAACAAGCAAGCAGTAGCGGTTTGAAATTTTCACAATTTGGGCTACACGTTCGGGACGATTCGTGACCTTAGGTGACTTGCACAATTCGGACTGAAACTAGTGCCAAATGAGAGGGTTGGGATAAACATTCAATTGACCATATGTGCCAAAAATTCTCGTTCTTTAGTTTTCGAGTTATAGCCCCTGGAAGTCGAAAACTGCACGACTTTGCCCTCGAATATCTCGACAACGGAGAAAGGAGAATTTCAGGGCATTTTCTCCCAAGAAATATATGGGAATTATCTGTAATTTAGCACAGTTTCAGAACGATTCGTGAAAGTCACCTTTTAAGAATAACTTCCACTGCAGGCCCATATATAAAAGTTTGCTCATTTATTACTCTGCACATGGACAATTATTTGCGCTGTTATTTGCCCCAGGCATGTACCTATGTAATTACCGTTTACAGTGTAAAGATGGATGTTATCGGTCGCTGAACGTCGGAGCAGTAGGCGTTTAATGCATTTTCCCATAGGGTCCAATGCAAAATTGACACCTCATTTTCTCCATTCTCAAGAGCTTTGAGTCTCTGCAAAACATATACATGTGTAGACACAAATAAGTGAAATAGAATGAAGGCTATTTCAGCTTTAGCTTTTATTCCGTTTGGGAGCTAAAGTCGCACAAACTTTTGTTTACAAAAATTTCGATGGCCTATAGTTCGCAAGTTATGCAATCAGTTGACATAAGATTGTGCATGCATGTAGACATGTTAATGACCTTTATATATGCCAAGTTTCAGATGGCTACCTACTCAAACAAGCAAGCAGTAGCGGTTTGAAATTTTCACAATTTGGGCTACACGTTCGGGACGATTCGTGACCCTAGGTGACTTGCACAATTCGGGCTGAAACTAGTGCCAAATGAGAGGGTTGGGATAAACATTCAATTGACCATATGTGCCAAAAATTCTCGTTCTTTAGTTTTCGAGTTATAGCCCCTGGAAGTCGAAAACTGCACGACTTTGCCCTCGAATATCTCGACAACGGAGAAAGGAGAATTTCAGGGCATTTTCTCCCAAGAAATATATGGGAATTATCTGTAATTTAGCACAGTTTCAGAACGATTCGTGAAAGTCACCTTTTAAGAATAACTTCCACTGCAGGCCCATATATAAAAGTTTGCTCCTTTATTACTCTGCACATGGACAATTATTTGCGCTGTTATTTGCCCCAGGCATGTACCTATGTAATTACCGTTTACAGTGTAAAGATGGATGTTATCGGTCTCTGAACGTCGGAGCAGTAGGCGTTTAATGCATTTTCCCATAGGGTCCAATGCAAAATTGACACCTCATTTTCTCCATTCTCAAGAGCTTTGAGTCTCTGCAAAACATATACATGTGTAGACACAAATAAGTGAAATAGAATGAAGGCTATTTCAGCTTTAGCTTTTATTCCGTTTGGGAGCTAAAGTCGCACAAACTTTTGTTTACAAAAATTTCGATGGCCTATAGTTCGCAAGTTATGCAATCAGTTGACATAAGATTGTGCATGCATGTAGACATGTTAATGACCTTTATATATGCCAAGTTTCAGATGGCTACCTACTCAAACAAGCAAGCAGTAGCGGTTTGAAATTTTCACAATTTGGGCTACACGTTCGGGACGATTCGTGACCTTAGGTGACTTGCACAATTCGGGCTGAAACTAGTGCCAAATGAGAGGGTTGGGATAAACATTCAATTGACCATATGTGCCAAAAATTCTCGTTCTTTAGTTTTCGAGTTATAGCCCCTGGAAGTCGAAAACTGCACGACTTTGCCCTCGAATATCTCGACAACGGAGAAAGGAGAATTTCAGGGCATTTTCTCCCAAGAAATATATGGGAATTATCTGTAATTTAGCACAGGTTCAGAACGATTCGTGAAAGTCACCTTTTAAGAATAACTTCCACTGCAGGCCCATATATAAAAGTTTGCTCCTTTATTACTCTGCACATGGACAATTATTTGCGCTGTTATTTGCCCCAGGCATGTACCTATGTAATTACCGTTTACAGTGTAAAGATGGATGTTATCGGTCGCTGAACGTCGGAGCAGTAGGCGTTTAATGCATTTTCCCATAGGGTCCAATGCAAAATTGACACCTCATTTTCTCCATTCTCAAGAGCTTTGAGTCTCTGCAAAACATATACATGTGTAGACACAAATAAGTGAAATAGAATGAAGGCTATTTCAGCTTTAGCTTTTATTCCGTTTGGGAGCTAAAGTCGCACAAACTTTTGTTTACAAAAATTTCGATGGCCTATAGTTCGCAAGTTATGCAATCAGTTGACATAAGATTGTGCATGCATGTAGACATGTTAATGACCTTTATATATGCCAAGTTTCAGATGGCTACCTACTCAAACAAGCAAGCAGTAGCGGTTTGAAATTTTCACAATTTGGGCTACACGTTCGGGACGATTCGTGACCTTAGGTGACTTGCACAATTCGGGCTGAAACTAGTGCCAAATGAGAGGGTTGGGATAAACATTCAATTGACCATATGTGCCAAAAATTCTCGTTCTTTAGTTTTCGAGTTATAGCCCCTGGAAGTCGAAAACTGCACGATTTTGCCCTCGAATATCTCGACAACGGAGAAAGGAGAATTTCAGGGCATTTTCTCCCAAGAAATATATGGGAATTATCTGTAATTTAGCACAGTTTCAGAACGATTCGTGAAAGTCACCTTTTAAGAATAACTTCCACTGCAGGCCCATATATAAAAGTTTGCTCCTTTATTACTCTGCACATGGACAATTATTTGCGCTGTTATTTGCCCCAGGCATGTACCTATGTAATTACCGTTTACAGTGTAAAGATGGATGTTATCGGTCGCTGAACGTCGGAGCAGTAGGCGTTTAATGCATTTTCCCATAGGGTCCAATGCAAAATTGACACCTCATTTTCTCCATTCTCAAGAGCTTTGAGTCTCTGCAAAACATATACATGTGTAGACACAAATAAGTGAAACAGAATGAAGGCTATTTCAGCTTTAGCTTTTATTCCGTTTGGGAGCTAAAGTCGCACAAACTTTTGTTTACAAAAATTTCGATGGCCTATAGTTCGCAAGTTATGCAATCAGTTGACATAAGATTGTGCATGCATGTAGACATGTTAATGACCTTTATATATGCCAAGTTTCAGATGGCTACCTACTCAAACAAGCAAGCAGTAGCGGTTTGAAATTTTCACAATTTGGGCTACACGTTCGGGACGATTCGTGACCTTAGGTGACTTGCACAATTCGGGCTGAAACTAGTGCCAAATGAGAGGGTTGGGATAAACATTCAATTGACCATATGTGCCAAAAATTCTCGTTCTTTAGTTTTCGAGTTATAGCCCCTGGAAGTCGAAAACTGCACGACTTTGCCCTCGAATATCTCGACAACGGAGAAAGGAGAATTTCAGGGCATTTTCTCCCAAGAAATATATGGGAATTATCTGTAATTTAGCACAGTTTCAGAACGATTCGTGAAAGTCACCTTTTAAGAATAACTTCCACTGCAGGCCCATATATAAAAGTTTGCTCCTTTATTACTCTGCACATGGACAATTATTTGCGCTGTTATTTGCCCCAGGCATGTACCTATGTAATTACCGTTTACAGTGTAAAGATGGATGTTATCGGTCGCTGAACGTCGGAGCAGTAGGCGTTTAATGCATTTTCCCATAGGGTCCAATGCAAAATTGACACCTCATTTTCTCCATTCTCAAGAGCTTTGAGTCTCTGCAAAACATATACATGTGTAGACACAAATAAGTGAAATAGAATGAAGGCTATTTCAGCTTTAGCTTTTATTCCGTTTGGGAGCTAAAGTCGCACAAACTTTTGTTTACAAAAATTTCGATGGCCTATAGTTCGCAAGTTATGCAATCAGTTGACATAAGATTGTGCATGCATGTAGACATGTTAATGACCTTTATATATGCCAAGTTTCAGATGGCTACCTACTCAAACAAGCAAGCAGTAGCGGTTTGAAATTTTCACAATTTGGGCTACACGTTCGGGACGATTCGTGACCTTAGGTGACTTGCACAATTCGGGCTGAAACTAGTGCCAAATGAGAGGGTTGGGATAAACATTCAATTGACCATATGTGCCAAAAATTCTCGTTCTTTAGTTTTCGAGTTATAGCCCCTGGAAGTCGAAAACTGCACGACTTTGCCCTCGAATATCTCGACAACGGAGAAAGGAGAATTTCAGGGCATTTTCTCCCAAGAAATATATGGGAATTATCTGTAATTTAGCACAGTTTCAGAACGATTCGTGAAAGTCACCTTTTAAGAATAACTTCCACTGCAGGCCCATATATAAAAGTTTGCTCCTTTATTACTCTGCACATGGACAATTATTTGCGCTGTTATTTGCCCCAGGCATGTACCTATGTAATTACCGTTTACAGTGTAAAGATGGATGTTATCGGTCGCTGAACGTCGGAGCAGTAGGCGTTTAATGCATTTTCCCATAGGGTCCAATGCAAAATTGACACCTCATTTTCTCCATTCTCAAGAGCTTTGAGTCTCTGCAAAACATATACATGTGTAGACACAAATAAGTGAAATAGAATGAAGGCTATTTCAGCTTTAGCTTTTATTCCGTTTGGGAGCTAAAGTCGCACAAACTTTTGTTTACAAAAATTTCGATGGCCTATAGTTCGCAAGTTATGCAATCAGTTGACATAAGATTGTGCATGCATGTAGACATGTTAATGACCTTTATATATGCCAAGTTTCAGATGGCTACCTACTCAAACAAGCAAGCAGTAGCGGTTTGAAATTTTCACAATTTGGGCTACACGTTCGGGACGATTCGTGACCTTAGGTGACTTGCACAATTCGGGCTGAAACTAGTGCCAAATGAGAGGGTTGGGATAAACATTCAATTGACCATATGTGCCAAAAATTCTCGTTCTTTAGTTTTCGAGTTATAGCCCCTGGAAGTCGAAAACTGCACGACTTTGCCCTCGAATATCTCGACAACGGAGAAAGGAGAATTTCAGGGCATTTTCTCCCAAGAAATATATGGGAATTATCTGTAATTTAGCACAGTTTCCGAACGATTCGTGAAAGTCACCTTTTAAGAATAACTTCCACTGCAGGCCCATATATAAAAGTTTGCTCCTTTATTACTCTGCACATGGACAATTATTTGCGCTGTTATTTGCCCCAGGCATGTACCTATGTAATTACCGTTTACAGTGTAAAGATGGATGTTATCGGTCGCTGAACGTCGGAGCAGTAGGCGTTTAATGCATTTTCCCATAGGGTCCAATGCAAAATTGACACCTCATTTTCTCCATTCTCAAGAGCTTTGAGTCTCTGCAAAGCATATACATGTGTAGACACAAATAAGTGAAATAGAATGAAGGCTATTTCAGCTTTAGCTTTTATTCCGTTTGGGAGCTAAAGTCGCACAAACTTTTGTTTACAAAAATTTCGATGGCCTATAGTTCGCAAGTTATGCAATCAGTTGACATAAGATTGTGCATGCATGTAGACATGTTAATGACCTTTATATATGCCAAGTTTCAGATGGCTACCTACTCAAACAAGCAAGCAGTAGCGGTTTGAAATTTTCACAATTTGGGCTACACGTTCGGGACGATTCGTGACCTTAGGTGACTTGCACAATTCGGGCTGAAACTAGTGCCAAATGAGAGGGTTGGGATAAACATTCAATTGACCATATGTGCCAAAAATTCTCGTTCTTTAGTTTTCGAGTTATAGCCCCTGGAAGTCGAAAACTGCACGACTTTGCCCTCGAATATCTCGACAACGGAGAAAGGAGAATTTCAGGGCATTTTCTCCCAAGAAATATATGGGAATTATCTGTAATTTAGCACAGTTTCAGAACGATTCGTGAAAGTCACCTTTTAAGAATAACTTCCACTGCAGGCCCATATATAAAAGTTTGCTCCTTTATTACTCTGCACATGGACAATTATTTGCGCTGTTATTTGCCCCAGGCATGTACCTATGTAATTACCGTTTACAGTGTAAAGATGGATGTTATCGGTCGCTGAACGTCGGAGCAGTAGGCGTTTAATGCATTTTCCCATAGGGTCCAATGCAAAATTGACACCTCATTTTCTCCATTCTCAAGAGCTTTGAGTCTCTGCAAAACATATACATGTGTAGACACAAATAAGTGAAATAGAATGAAGGCTATTTCAGCTTTAGCTTTTATTCCGTTTGGGAGCTAAAGTCGCACAAACTTTTGTTTACAAAAATTTCGATGGCCTATAGTTCGCAAGTTATGCAATCAGTTGACATAAGATTGTGCATGCATGTAGACATGTTAATGACCTTTATATATGCCAAGTTTCAGATGGCTACCTACTCAAACAAGCAAGCAGTAGCGGTTTGAAATTTTCACAATTTGGGCTACACGTTCGGGACGATTCGTGACCTTAGGTGACTTGCACAATTCGGGCTGAAACTAGTGCCAAATGAGAGGGTTGGGATAAACATTCAATTGACCATATGTGCCAAAAATTCTCGTTCTTTAGTTTTCGAGTTATAGCCCCTGGAAGTCGAAAACTGCACGACTTTGCCCTCGAATATCTCGACAACGGAGAAAGGAGAATTTCAGGGCATTTTCTCCCAAGAAATATATGGGAATTATCTGTAATTTAGCACAGTTTCAGAACGATTCGTGAAAGTCACCTTTTAAGAATAACTTCCACTGCAGGCCCATATATAAAAGTTTGCTCCTTTATTACTCTGCACATGGACAATTATTTGCGCTGTTATTTGCCCCAGGCATGTACCTATGTAATTACCGTTTACAGTGTAAAGATGGATGTTATCGGTCGCTGAACGTCGGAGCAGTAGGCGTTTAATGCATTTTCCCATAGGGTCCAATGCAAAATTGACACCTCATTTTCTCCATTCTCAAGAGCTTTGAGTCTCTGCAAAACATATACATGTGTAGACACAAATAAGTGAAATAGAATGAAGGCTATTTCAGCTTTAGCTTTTATTCCGTTTGGGAGCTAAAGTCGCACAAACTTTTGTTTACAAAAATTTCGATGGCCTATAGTTCGCAAGTTATGCAATCAGTTGACATAAGATTGTGCATGCATGTAGACATGTTAATGACCTTTATATATGCCAAGTTTCAGATGGCTACCTACTCAAACAAGCAAGCAGTAGCGGTTTGAAATTTTCACAATTTGGGCTACACGTTCGGGACGATTCGTGACCTTAGGTGACTTGCACAATTCGGGCTGAAACTAGTGCCAAATGAGAGGGTTGGGATAAACATTCAATTGACCATATGTGCCAAAAATTCTCGTTCTTTAGTTTTCGAGTTATAGCCCCTGGAAGTCGAAAACTGCACGACTTTGCCCTCGAATATCTCGACAACGGAGAAAGGAGAATTTCAGGGCATTTTCTCCCAAGAAATATATGGGAATTATCTGTAATTTAGCACAGTTTCAGAACGATTCGTGAAAGTCACCTTTTAAGAATAACTTCCACTGCAGGCCCATATATAAAAGTTTGCTCCTTTATTACTCTGCACA
Source organism: Ctena decussata (assembly GCA_963989385.1). NCBI lineage: Eukaryota > Metazoa > Mollusca > Bivalvia > Lucinida > Lucinidae > Ctena > Ctena decussata. The sequence continues at coordinate 213,766 of CAXDIV010000112.1, read as the reverse complement.
TGGACAATTATTTGCGCTGTTATTTGCCCCAGGCATGTACCTATGTAATTACCGTTTACAGTGTAAAGATGGATGTTATCGGTCGCTGAACGTCGGAGCAGTAGGCGTTTAATGCATTTTCCCATAGGGTCCAATGCAAAATTGACACCTCATTTTCTCCATTCTCAAGAGCTTTGAGTCCCTGCAAAACATATACATGTGTAGACACAAATAAGTGAAATAGAATGAAGGCTATTTCAGCTTTAGCTTTTATTCCGTTTGGGAGCTAAAGTCGCACAAACTTTTGTTTACAAAAATTTCGATGGCCTATAGTTCGCAAGTTATGCAATCAGTTGACATAAGATTGTGCATGCATGTAGACATGTTGATGACCTTTATATATGCCAAGTTTCAGATGGCTACCTACTCAAACAAGCAAGCAGTAGCGGTTTGAAATTTTCACAATTTGGGCTACACGTTCGGGACGATTCGTGACCTTAGGTGACTTGCACAATTCGGGCTGAAACTAGTGCCAAATGAGAGGGTTGGGATAAACATTCAATTGACCATATGTGCCAAAAATTCTCGTTCTTTAGTTTTCGAGTTATAGCCCCTGGAAGTCGAAAACTGCACGACTTTGCCCTCGAATATCTCGACAACGGAGAAAAGAGAATTTCAGGGCATTTTCTCCCAACAAATATATGGGAATTATCTGTAATTTAGCACAGTTTCAGAACGATTCGTGAAAGTCACCTTTTAAGAATAACTTCCACTGCAGGCCCATATATAAAAGTTTGCTCCTTTATTACTCTGCACATGGACAATTATTTGCGCTGTTATTTGCCCCAGGCATGTACCTATGTAATTACCGTTTACAGTGTAAAGATGGATGTTATCGGTCGCTGAACGTCGGAGCAGTAGGCGTTTAATGCATTTTCCCATAGGGTCCAATGCAAAATTGACACCTCATTTTCTCCATTCTCAAGAGCTTTGAGTCTCTGCAAAACATATACATGTGTAGACACAAATAAGTGAAATAGAATGAAGGCTATTTCAGCTTTAGCTTTTATTCCGTTTGGGAGCTAAAGTCGCACAAACTTTTGTTTACAAAAATTTCGATGGCCTATAGTTCGCAAGTTATGCAATCAGTTGACATAAGATTGTGCATGCATGTAGACATGTTGATGACCTTTATATATGCCAAGTTTCAGATGGCTACCTACTCAAACAAGCAAGCAGTAGCGGTTTGAAATTTTCACAATTTGGGCTACACGTTCGGGACGATTCGTGACCTTAGGTGACTTGCACAATTCGGGCTGAAACTAGTGCCAAATGAGAGGGTTGGGATAAACATTCAATTGACCATATGTGCCAAAAATTCTCGTTCTTTAGTTTTCGAGTTATAGCCCCTGGAAGTCGAAAACTGCACGACTTTGCCCTCGAATATCTCGACAACGGAGAAAGGAGAATTTCAGGGCATTTTCTCCCAAGAAATATATGGGAATTATCTGTAATTTAGCACAGTTTCAGAACGATTCGTGAAAGTCACCTTTTAAGAATAACTTCCACTGCAGGCCCATATATAAAAGTTTGCTCCTTTATTACTCTGCACATGGACAATTATTTGCGCTGTTATTTGCCCCAGGCATGTACCTATGTAATTACCGTTTACAGTGTAAAGATGGATGTTATCGGTCGCTGAACGTCGGAGCAGTAGGCGTTTAATGCATTTTCCCATAGGGTCCAATGCAAAATTGACACCTCATTTTCTCCATTCTCAAGAGCTTTGAGTCTCTGCAAAACATATACATGTGTAGACACAAATAAGTGAAATAGAATGAAGGCTATTTCAGCTTTAGCTTTTATTCCGTTTGGGAGCTAAAGTCGCACAAACTTTTGTTTACAAAAATTTCGATGGCCTATAGTTCGCAAGTTATGCAATCAGTTGACATAAGATTGTGCATGCATGTAGACATGTTAATGACCTTTATATATGCCAAGTTTCAGATGGCTACCTACTCAAACAAGCAAGCAGTAGCGGTTTGAAATTTTCACAATTTGGGCTACACGTTCGGGACGATTCGTGACCTTAGGTGACTTGCACAATTCGGGCTGAAACTAGTGCCAAATGAGAGGGTTGGGATAAACATTCAATTGACCATATGTGCCAAAAATTCTCGTTCTTTAGTTTTCGAGTTATAGCCCCTGGAAGTCGAAAACTGCACGACTTTGCCCTCGAATATCTCGACAACGGAGAAAGGAGAATTTCAGGGCATTTTCTCCCAAGAAATATATGGGAATTATCTGTAATTTAGCACAGTTTCAGAACGATTCGTGAAAGTCACCTTTTAAGAATAACTTCCACTGCAGGCCCATATATAAAAGTTTGCTCCTTTATTACTCTGCACATGGACAATTATTTGCGCTGTTATTTGCCCCAGGCATGTACCTATGTAATTACCGTTTACAGTGTAAAGATGGATGTTATCGGTCGCTGAACGTCGGAGCAGTAGGCGTTTAATGCATTTTCCCATAGGGTCCAATGCAAAATTGACACCTCATTTTCTCCATTCTCAAGAGCTTTGAGTCTCTGCAAAACATATACATGTGTAGACACAAATAAGTGAAATAGAATGAAGGCTATTTCAGCTTTAGCTTTTATTCCGTTTGGGAGCTAAAGTCGCACAAACTTTTGTTTACAAAAATTTCGATGGCCTATAGTTCGCAAGTTATGCAATCAGTTGACATAAGATTGTGCATGCATGTAGACATGTTAATGACCTTTATATATGCCAAGTTTCAGATGGCTACCTACTCAAACAAGCAAGCAGTAGCGGTTTGAAATTTTCACAATTTGGGCTACACGTTCGGGACGATTCGTGACCTTAGGTGACTTGCACAATTCGGGCTGAAACTAGTGCCAAATGAGAGGGTTGGGATAAACATTCAATTGACCATATGTGCCAAAAATTCTCGTTCTTTAGTTTTCGAGTTATAGCCCCTGGAAGTCGAAAACTGCACGACTTTGCCCTCGAATATCTCAACAACGGAGAAAGGAGAATTTCAGGGCATTTTCTCCCAAGAAATATATGGGAATTATCTGTAATTTAGCACAGTTTCAGAACGATTCGTGAAAGTCACCTTTTAAGAATAACTTCCACTGCAGGCCCATATATAAAAGTTTGCTCCTTTATTACTCTGCACATGGACAATTATTTGCGCTGTTATTTGCCCCAGGCATGTACCTATGTAATTACCGTTTACAGTGTAAAGATGGATGTTATCGGTCGCTGAACGTCGGAGCAGTAGGCGTTTAATGCATTTTCCCATAGGGTCCAATGCAAAATTGACACCTCATTTTCTCCATTCTCAAGAGCTTTGAGTCTCTGCAAAACATATACATGTGTAGACACAAATAAGTGAAATAGAATGAAGGCTATTTCAGCTTTAGCTTTTATTCCGTTTGGGAGCTAAAGTCGCACAAACTTTTGTTTACAAAAATTTCGATGGCCTATAGTTCGCAAGTTATGCAATCAGTTGACATAAGATTGTGCATGCATGTAGACATGTTAATGACCTTTATATATGCCAAGTTTCAGATGGCTACCTACTCAAACAAGCAAGCAGTAGCGGTTTGAAATTTTCACAATTTGGGCTACACGTTCGGGACGATTCGTGACCTTAGGTGACTTGCACAATTCGGGCTGAAACTAGTGCCAAATGAGAGGGTTGGGATAAACATTCAATTGACCATATGTGCCAAAAATTCTCGTTCTTTAGTTTTCGAGTTATAGCCCCTGGAAGTCGAAAACTGCACGACTTTGCCCTCGAATATCTCGACAACGGAGAAAGGAGAATTTCAGGGCATTTTCTCCCAAGAAATATATGGGAATTATCTGTAATTTAGCACAGTTTCAGAACGATTCGTGAAAGTCACCTTTTAAGAATAACTTCCACTGCAGGCCCATATATAAAAGTTTGCTCCTTTATTACTCTGCACATGGACAATTATTTGCGCTGTTATTTGCCCCAGGCATGTACCTATGTAATTACCGTTTACAGTGTAAAGATGGATGTTATCGGTCGCTGAACGTCGGAGCAGTAGGCGTTTAATGCATTTTCCCATAGGGTCCAATGCAAAATTGACACCTCATTTTCTCCATTCTCAAGAGCTTTGAGTCTCTGCAAAACATATACATGTGTAGACACAAATAAGTGAAATAGAATGAAGGCTATTTCAGCTTTAGCTTTTATTCCGTTTGGGAGCTAAAGTCGCACAAACTTTTGTTTACAAAAATTTCGATGGCCTATAGTTCGCAAGTTATGCAATCAGTTGACATAAGATTGTGCATGCATGTAGACATGTTAATGACCTTTATATATGCCAAGTTTCAGATGGCTACCTACTCAAACAAGCAAGCAGTAGCGGTTTGAAATTTTCACAATTTGGGCTACACGTTCGGGATGATTCGTGACCTTAGGTGACTTGCACAATTCGGGCTGAAACTAGTGCCAAATGAGAGGGTTGGGATAAACATTCAATTGACCATATGTGCCAAAAATTCTCGTTCTTTAGTTTTCGAGTTATAGCCCCTGGAAGTCGAAAACTGCACGACTTTGCCCTCGAATATCTCGACAACGGAGAAAGGAGAATTTCAGGGCATTTTCTCCCAAGAAATATATGGGAATTATCTGTAATTTAGCACAGTTTCCGAACGATTCGTGAAAGTCACCTTTTAAGAATAACTTCCACTGCAGGCCCATATATAAAAGTTTGCTCCTTTATTACTCTGCACATGGACAATTATTTGCGCTGTTATTTGCCCCAGGCATGTACCTATGTAATTACCGTTTACAGTGTAAAGATGGATGTTATCGGTCGCTGAACGTCGGAGCAGTAGGCGTTTAATGCATTTTCCCATAGGGTCCAATGCAAAATTGACACCTCATTTTCTCCATTCTCAAGAGCTTTGAGTCTCTGCAAAACATATACATGTGTAGACACAAATAAGTGAAATAGAATGAAGGCTATTTCAGCTTTAGCTTTTATTCCGTTTGGGAGCTAAAGTCGCACAAACTTTTGTTTACAAAAATTTCGATGGCCTATAGTTCGCAAGTTATGCAATCAGTTGACATAAGATTGTGCATGCATGTAGACATGTTAATGACCTTTATATATGCCAAGTTTCAGATGGCTACCTACTCAAACAAGCAAGCAGTAGCGGTTTGAAATTTTCACAATTTGGGCTACACGTTCGGGACGATTCGTGACCTTAGGTGACTTGCACAATTCGGGCTGAAACTAGTGCCAAATGAGAGGGTTGGGATAAACATTCAATTGACCATATGTGCCAAAAATTCTCGTTCTTTAGTTTTCGAGTTATAGCCCCTGGAAGTCGAAAACTGCACGACTTTGCCCTCGAATATCTCGACAACGGAGAAAGGAGAATTTCAGGGCATTTTCTCCCAAGAAATATATGGGAATTATCTGTAATTTAGCACAGTTTCAGAACGATTCGTGAAAGTCACCTTTTAAGAATAACTTCCACTGCAGGCCCATATAAAAGTTTGCTCCTTTATTACTCTGCACATGGACAATTATTTGCGCTGTTATTTGCCCCAGGCATGTACCTATGTAATTACCGTTTACAGTGTAAAGATGGATGTTATCGGTCGCTGAACGTCGGAGCAGTAGGCGTTTAATGCATTTTCCCATAGGGTCCAATGCAAAATTGACACCTCATTTTCTCCATTCTCAAGAGCTTTGAGTCTCTGCAAAACATATACATGTGTAGACACAAATAAGTGAAATAGAATGAAGGCTATTTCAGCTTTAGCTTTTATTCCGTTTGGGAGCTAAAGTCGCACAAACTTTTGTTTACAAAAATTTCGATGGCCTATAGTTCGCAAGTTATGCAATCAGTTGACATAAGATTGTGCATGCATGTAGACATGTTAATGACCTTTATATATGCCAAGTTTCAGATGGCTACCTACTCAAACAAGCAAGCAGTAGCGGTTTGAAATTTTCACAATTTGGGCTACACGTTCGGGACGATTCGTGACCTTAGGTGACTTGCACAATTCGGGCTGAAACTAGTGCCAAATGAGAGGGTTGGGATAAACATTCAATTGACCATATGTGCCAAAAATTCTCGTTCTTTAGTTTTCGAGTTATAGCCCCTGGAAGTCGAAAACTGCACGACTTTGCCCTCGAATATCTCGACAACGGAGAAAGGAGAATTTCAGGGCATTTTCTCCCAAGAAATATATGGGAATTATCTGTAATTTAGCACAGTTTCAGAACGATTCGTGAAAGTCACCTTTTAAGAATAACTTCCACTGCAGGCCCATATATAAAAGTTTGCTCCTTTATTACTCTGCACATGGACAATTATTTGCGCTGTTATTTGCCCCAGGCATGTACCTATGTAATTACCGTTTACAGTGTAAAGATGGATGTTATCGGTCGCTGAACGTCGGAGCAGTAGGCGTTTAATGCATTTTCCCATAGGGTCCAATGCAAAATTGACACCTCAATTTCTCCATTCTCAAGAGCTTTGAGTCTCTGCAAAACATATACATGTGTAGACACAAATAAGTGAAATAGAATGAAGGCTATTTCAGCTTTAGCTTTTATTCCGTTTGGGAGCTAAAGTCGCACAAACTTTTGTTTACAAAAATTTCGATGGCCTATAGTTCGCAAGTTATGCAATCAGTTGACATAAGATTGTGCATGCATGTAGACATGTTAATGACCTTTATATATGCCAAGTTTCAGATGGCTACCTACTCAAACAAGCAAGCAGTAGCGGTTTGAAATTTTCACAATTTGGGCTACACGTTCGGGACGATTCGTGACCTTAGGTGACTTGCACAATTCGGGCTGAAACTAGTGCCAAATGAGAGGGTTGGGATAAACATTCAATTGACCATATGTGCCAAAAATTCTCGTTCTTTAGTTTTCGAGTTATAGCCCCTGGAAGTCGAAAACTGCACGACTTTGCCCTCGAATATCTCGACAACGGAGAAAGGAGAATTTCAGGGCATTTTCTCCCAAGAAATATATGGGAATTATCTGTAATTTAGCACAGTTTCAGAACGATTCGTGAAAGTCACCTTTTAAGAATAACTTCCACTGCAGGCCCATATATAAAAGTTTGCTCCTTTATTACTCTGCACATGGACAATTATTTGCGCTGTTATTTGCCCCAGGCATGTACCTATGTAATTACCGTTTACAGTGTAAAGATGGATGTTATCGGTCGCTGAACGTCGGAGCAGTAGGCGTTTAATGCATTTTCCCATAGGGTCCAATGCAAAATTGACACCTCATTTTCTCCATTCTCAAGAGCTTTGAGTCTCTGCAAAACATATACATGTGTAGACACAAATAAGTGAAATAGAATGAAGGCTATTTCAGCTTTAGCTTTTATTCCGTTTGGGAGCTAAAGTCGCACAAACTTTTGTTTACAAAAATTTCGATGGCCTATAGTTCGCAAGTTATGCAATCAGTTGACATAAGATTGTGCATGCATGTAGACATGTTAATGACCTTTATATATGCCAAGTTTCAGATGGCTACCTACTCAAACAAGCAAGCAGTAGCGGTTTGAAATTTTCACAATTTGGGCTACACGTTCGGGACGATTCGTGACCTTAGGTGACTTGCACAATTCGGGCTGAAACTAGTGCCAAATGAGAGGGTTGGGATAAACATTCAATTGACCATATGTGCCAAAAATTCTCGTTCTTTAGTTTTCGAGTTATAGCCCCTGGAAGTCGAAAACTGCACGACTTTGCCCTCGAATATCTCGACAACGGAGAAAGGAGAATTTCAGGGCATTTTCTCCCAAGAAATATATGGGAATTATCTGTAATTTAGCACAGTTTCAGAACGATTCGTGAAAGTCACCTTTTAAGAATAACTTCCACTGCAGGCCCATATATAAAAGTTTGCTCCTTTATTACTCTGCACATGGACAATTATTTGCGCTGTTATTTGCCCCAGGCATGTACCTATGTAATTACCGTTTACAGTGTAAAGATGGATGTTATCGGTCGCTGAACGTCGGAGCAGTAGGCGTTTAATGCATTTTCCCATAGGGTCCAATGCAAAATTGACACCTCATTTTCTCCATTCTCAAGAGCTTTGAGTCTCTGCAAAACATATACATGTGTAGACACAAATAAGTGAAATAGAATGAAGGCTATTTCAGCTTTAGCTTTTATTCCGTTTGGGAGCTAAAGTCGCACAAACTTTTGTTTACAAAAATTTCGATGGCCTATAGTTCGCAAGTTATGCAATCAGTTGACATAAGATTGTGCATGCATGTAGACATGTTAATGACCTTTATATATGCCAAGTTTCAGATGGCTACCTACTCAAACAAGCAAGCAGTAGCGGTTTGAAATTTTCACAATTTGGGCTACACGTTCGGGACGATTCGTGACCTTAGGTGACTTGCACAATTCGGGCTGAAACTAGTGCCAAATGAGAGGGTTGGGATAAACATTCAATTGACCATATGTGCCAAAAATTCTCGTTCTTTAGTTTTCGAGTTATAGCCCCTGGAAGTCGAAAACTGCACGACTTTGCCCTCGAATATCTCGACAACGGAGAAAGGAGAATTTCAGGGCATTTTCTCCCAAGAAATATATGGGAATTATCTGTAATTTAGCACAGTTTCAGAACGATTCGTGAAAGTCACCTTTTAAGAATAACTTCCACTGCAGGCCCATATATAAAAGTTTGCTCCTTTATTACTCTGCACATGGACAATTATTTGCGCTGTTATTTGCCCCAGGCATGTACCTATGTAATTACCGTTTACAGTGTAAAGATGGATGTTATCGGTCGCTGAACGTCGGAGCAGTAGGCGTTTAATGCATTTTCCCATAGGGTCCAATGCAAAATTGACACCTCATTTTCTCCATTCTCAAGAGCTTTGAGTCTCTGCAAAACATATACATGTGTAGACACAAATAAGTGAAATAGAATGAAGGCTATTTCAGCTTTAGCTTTTATTCCGTTTGGGAGCTAAAGTCGCACAAACTTTTGTTTACAAAAATTTCGATGGCCTATAGTTCGCAAGTTATGCAATCAGTTGACATAAGATTGTGCATGCGTGTAGACATGTTGATGACCTTTATATATGCCAAGTTTCAGATGGCTACCTACTCAAACAAGCAAGCAGTAGCGGTTTGAAATTTTCACAATTTGGGCTACACGTTCGGGACGATTCGTGACCTTAGGTGACTTGCACAATTCGGGCTGAAACTAGTGCCAAATGAGAGGGTTGGGATAAACATTCAATTGACCATATGTGCCAAAAATTCTCGTTCTTTAGTTTTCGAGTTATAGCCCCTGGAAGTCGAAAACTGCACGACTTTGCCCTCGAATATCTCGACAACGGAGAAAGGAGAATTTCAGGGCATTTTCTCCCAAACAAATATATGGGAATTATCTGTAATTTAGCACAGTTTCAGAACGATTCGTGAAAGTCACCTTTTAAGAATAACTTCCACTGCAGGCCCATATATAAAAGTTTGCTCCTTTATTACTCTGCACATGGACAATTATTTGCGCTGTTATTTGCCCCAGGCATGTACCTATGTAATTACCGTTTACAGTGTAAAGATGGATGTTATCGGTCGCTGAACGTCGGAGCAGTAGGCGTTTAATGCATTTTCCCATAGGGTCCAATGCAAAATTGACACCTCATTTTCTCCATTCTCAAGAGCTTTGAGTCTCTGCAAAACATATACATGTGTAGACACAAATAAGTGAAATAGAATGAAGGCTATTTCAGCTTTAGCTTTTATTCCGTTTGGGAGCTAAAGTCGCACAAACTTTTGTTTACAAAAATTTCGATGGCCTATAGTTCGCAAGTTATGCAATCAGTTGACATAAGATTGTGCATGCATGTAGACATGTTAATGACCTTTATATATGCCAAGTTTCAGATGGCTACCTACTCAAACAAGCAAGCAGTAGCGGTTTGAAATTTTCACAATTTGGGCTACACGTTCGGGACGATTCGTGACCTTAGGTGACTTGCACAATTCGGGCTGAAACTAGTGCCAAATGAGAGGGTTGGGATAAACATTCAATTGACCATATGTGCCAAAAATTCTCGTTCTTTAGTTTTCGAGTTATAGCCCCTGGAAGTCGAAAACTGCACGACTTTGCCCTCGAATATCTCGACAACGGAGAAAGGAGAATTTCAGGGCATTTTCTCCCAAGAAATATATGGGAATTATCTGTAATTTAGCACAGTTTCAGAACGATTCGTGAAAGTCACCTTTTAAGAATAACTTCCACTGCAGGCCCATATATAAAAGTTTGCTCCTTTATTACTCTGCACATGGACAATTATTTGCGCTGTTATTTGCCCCAGGCATGTACCTATGTAATTACCGTTTACAGTGTAAAGATGGATGTTATCGGTCGCTGAACGTCGGAGCAGTAGGCGTTTAATGCATTTTCCCATAGGGTCCAATGCAAAATTGACACCTCATTTTCTCCATTCTCAAGAGCTTTGAGTCTCTGCAAAACATATACATGTGTAGACACAAATAAGTGAAATAGAATGAAGGCTATTTCAGCTTTAGCTTTTATTCCGTTTGGGAGCTAAAGTCGCACAAACTTTTGTTTACAAAAATTTCGATGGCCTATAGTTCGCAAGTTATGCAATCAGTTGACATAAGATTGTGCATGCATGTAGACATGTTGATGACCTTTATATATGCCAAGTTTCAGATGGCTACCTACTCAAACAAGCAAGCAGTAGCGGTTTGAAATTTTCACAATTTGGGCTACACGTTCGGGACGATTCGTGACCTTAGGTGACTTGCACAATTCGGGCTGAAACTAGTGCCAAATGAGAGGGTTGGGATAAACATTCAATTGACCATATGTGCCAAAAATTCTCGTTTTTTAGTTTTCGAGTTATAGCCCCTGGAAGTCGAAAACTGCACGACTTTGCCCTCGAATATCTCGACAACGGAGAAAGGAGAATTTCAGGGCATTTTCTCCCAAGAAATATATGGGAATTTTCTGTAATTTAGCACAGTTTCAGAACGATTCGTGAAAGTCACCTTTTAAGAATAACTTCCACTGCAGGCCCATATATAAAAGTTTGCTCCTTTATTACTCTGCACATGGACAATTATTTGCGCTGTTATTTGCCCCAGGCATGTACCTATGTAATTACCGTTTACAGTGTAAAGATGGATGTTATCGGTCGCTGAACGTCGGAGCAGTAGGCGTTTAATGCATTTTCCCATAGGGTCCAATGCAAAATTGACACCTCATTTTCTCCATTCTCAAGAGCTTTGAGTCTCTGCAAAACATATACATGTGTAGACACAAATAAGTGAAATAGAATGAAGGCTATTTCAGCTTTAGCTTTTATTCCGTTTGGGAGCTAAAGTCGCACAAACTTTTGTTTACAAAAATTTCGATGGCCTATAGTTCGCAAGTTATGCAATCAGTTGACATAAGATTGTGCATGCATGTAGACATGTTAATGACCTTTATATATGCCAAGTTTCAGATGGCTACCTACTCAAACAAGCAAGCAGTAGCGGTTTGAAATTTTCACAATTTGGGCTACACGTTCGGGACGATTCGTGACCTTAGGTGACTTGCACAATTCGGGCTGAAACTAGTGCCAAATGAGAGGGTTGGGATAAACATTCAATTGACCATATGTGCCAAAAATTCTCGTTCTTTAGTTTTCGAGTTATAGCCCCTGGAAGTCGAAAACTGCACGACTTTGCCCTCGAATATCTCGACAACGGAGAAAGGAGAATTTCAGGGCATTTTCTCCCAAGAAATATATGGGAATTATCTGTAATTTAGCACAGTTTCAGAACGATTCGTGAAAGTCACCTTTTAAGAATAACTTCCACTGCAGGCCCATATATAAAAGTTTGCTCCTTTATTACTCTGCACATGGACAATTATTTGCGCTGTTATTTGCCCCAGGCATGTACCTATGTAATTACCGTTTACAGTGTAAAGATGGATGTTATCGGTCGCTGAACGTCGGAGCAGTAGGCGTTTAATGCATTTTCCCATAGGGTCCAATGCAAAATTGACACCTCATTTTCTCCATTCTCAAGAGCTTTGAGTCTCTGCAAAACATATACATGTGTAGACACAAATAAGTGAAATAGAATGAAGGCTATTTCAGCTTTAGCTTTTATTCCGTTTGGGAGCTAAAGTCGCACAAACTTTTGTTTACAAAAATTTCGATGGCCTATAGTTCGCAAGTTATGCAATCAGTTGACATAAGATTGTGCATGCATGTAGACATGTTAATGACCTTTATATATGCCAAGTTTCAGATGGCTACCTACTCAAACAAGCAAGCAGTAGCGGTTTGAAATTTTCACAATTTGGGCTACACGTTCGGGACGATTCGTGACCTTAGGTGACTTGCACAATTCGGGCTGAAACTAGTGCCAAATGAGAGGGTTGGGATAAACATTCAATTGACCATATGTGCCAAAAATTCTCGTTCTTTAGTTTTCGAGTTATAGCCCCTGGAAGTCGAAAACTGCACGACTTTGCCCTCGAATATCTCGACAACGGAGAAAGGAGAATTTCAGGGCATTTTCTCCCAAGAAATATATGGGAATTATCTGTAATTTAGCACAGTTTCAGAACGATTCGTGAAAGTCACCTTTTAAGAATAACTTCCACTGCAGGCCCATATATAAAAGTTTGCTCCTTTATTACTCTGCACATGGACAATTATTTGCGCTGTTATTTGCCCCAGGCATGTACCTATGTAATTACCGTTTACAGTGTAAACATGGATGTTATCGGTCGCTGAACGTCGGAGCAGTAGGCGTTTAATGCATTTTCCCATAGGGTCCAATGCAAAATTGACACCTCATTTTCTCCATTCTCAAGAGCTTTGAGTCTCTGCAAAACATATACATGTGTAGACACAAATAAGTGAAATAGAATGAAGGCTATTTCAGCTTTAGCTTTTATTCCGTTTGGGAGCTAAAGTCGCACAAACTTTTGTTTACAAAAATTTCGATGGCCTATAGTTCGCAAGTTATGCAATCAGTTGACATAAGATTGTGCATGCATGTAGACATGTTAATGACCTTTATATATGCCAAGTTTCAGATGGCTACCTACTCAAACAAGCAAGCAGTAGCGGTTTGAAATTTTCACAATTTGGGCTACACGTTCGGGACGATTCGTGACCTTAGGTGACTTGCACAATTCGGGCTGAAACTAGTGCCAAATGAGAGGGTTGGGATAAACATTCAATTGACCATATGTGCCAAAAATTCTCGTTCTTTAGTTTTCGAGTTATAGCCCCTGGAAGTCGAAAACTGCACGACTTTGCCCTCGAATATCTCGACAACGGAGAAAGGAGAATTTCAGGGCATTTTCTCCCAAGAAATATATGGGAATTATCTGTAATTTAGCACAGTTTCAGAACGATTCGTGAAAGTCACCTTTTAAGAATAACTTCCACTGCAGGCCCATATATAAAAGTTTGCTCCTTTATTACTCTGCACATGGACAATTATTTGCGCTGTTATTTGCCCCAGGCATGTACCTATGTAATTACCGTTTACAGTGTAAAGATGGATGTTATCGGTCGCTGAACGTCGGAGCAGTAGGCGTTTAATGCATTTTCCCATAGGGTCCAATGTAAAATTGACACCTCATTTTCTCCATTCTCAAGAGCTTTGAGTCTCTGCAAAACATATACATGTGTAGACACAAATAAGTGAAATAGAATGAAGGCTATTTCAGCTTTAGCTTTTATTCCGTTTGGGAGCTAAAGTCGCACAAACTTTTGTTTACAAAAATTTCGATGGCCTATAGTTCGCAAGTTATGCAATCAGTTGACATAAGATTGTGCATGCATGTAGACATGTTAATGACCTTTATATATGCCAAGTTTCAGATGGCTACCTACTCAAACAAGCAAGCAGTAGCGGTTTGAAATTTTCACAATTTGGGCTACACGTTCGGGACGATTCGTGACCTTAGGTGACTTGCACAATTCGGGCTGAAACTAGTGCCAAATGAGAGGGTTGGGATAAACATTCAATTGACCATATGTGCCAAAAATTCTCGTTCTTTAGTTTTCGAGTTATAGCCCCTGGAAGTCGAAAACTGCACGACTTTGCCCTCGAATATCTCGACAACGGAGAAAGGAGAATTTCAGGGCATTTTCTCCCAAGAAATATATGGGAATTATCTGTAATTTAGCACAGTTTCGGAACGATTCGTGAAAGTCACCTTTTAAGAATAACTTCCACTGCAGGCCCATATATAAAAGTTTGCTCCTTTATTACTCTGCACATGGACAATTATTTGCGCTGTTATTTGCCCCAGGCATGTACCTATGTAATTACCGTTTACAGTGTAAAGATGGATGTTATCGGTCGCTGAACGTCGGAGCAGTAGGCGTTTAATGCATTTTCCCATAGGGTCCAATGCAAAATTGACACCTCATTTTCTCCATTCTCAAGAGCTTTGAGTCTCTGCAAAACATATACATGTGTAGACACAAATAAGTGAAATAGAATGAAGGCTATTTCAGCTTTAGCTTTTATTCCGTTTGGGAGCTAAAGTCGCACAAACTTTTGTTTACAAAAATTTCGATGGCCTATAGTTCGCAAGTTATGCAATCAGTTGACATAAGATTGTGCATGCATGTAGACATGTTAATGACCTTTATATATGCCAAGTTTCAGATGGCTACCTACTCAAACAAGCAAGCAGTAGCGGTTTGAAATTTTCACAATTTTGGCTACACGTTCGGGACGATTCGTGACCTTAGGTGACTTGCACAATTCGGGCTGAAACTAGTGCCAAATGAGAGGGTTGGGATAAACATTCAATTGACCATATGTGCCAAAAATTCTCGTTCTTTAGTTTTCGAGTTATAGCCCCTGGAAGTCGAAAACTGCACGACTTTGCCCTCGAATATCTCGACAACGGAGAAAGGAGAATTTCAGGGCATTTTCTCCCAAGAAATATATGGGAATTATCTGTAATTTAGCACAGTTTCAGAACGATTCGTGAAAGTCACCTTTTAAGAATAACTTCCACTGCAGGCCCATATATAAAAGTTTGCTCCTTTATTACTCTGCACATGGACAATTATTTGCGCTGTTATTTGCCCCAGGCATGTACCTATGTAATTACCGTTTACAGTGTAAAGATGGATGTTATCGGTCGCTGAATGTCGGAGCAGTAGGCGTTTAATGCATTTTCCCATAGGGTCCAATGCAAAATTGACACCTCATTTTCTCCATTCTCAAGAGCTTTGAGTCTCTGCAAAACATATACATGTGTAGACACAAATAAGTGAAATAGAATGAAGGCTATTTCAGCTTTAGCTTTTATTCCGTTTGGGAGCTAAAGTCGCACAAACTTTTGTTTACAAAAATTTCGATGGCCTATAGTTCGCAAGTTATGCAATCAGTTGACATAAGATTGTGCATGCATGTAGACATGTTAATGACCTTTATATATGCCAAGTTTCAGATGGCTACCTACTCAAACAAGCAAGCAGTAGCGGTTTGAAATTTTCACAATTTGGGCTACACGTTCGGGACGATTCGTGACCTTAGGTGACTTGCACAATTCGGGCTGAAACTAGTGCCAAATGAGAGGGTTGGGATAAACATTCAATTGACCATATGTGCCAAAAATTCTCGTTCTTTAGTTTTCGAGTTATAGCCCCTGGAAGTCGAAAACTGCACGACTTTGCCCTCGAATATCTCGACAACGGAGAAAGGAGAATTTCAGGGCATTTTCTCCCAAGAAATATATGGGAATTATCTGTAATTTAGCACAGTTTCAGAACGATTCGTGAAAGTCACCTTTTAAGAATAACTTCCACTGCAGGCCCATATATAAAAGTTTGCTCCTTTATTACTCTGCACATGGACAATTATTTGCGCTGTTATTTGCCCCAGGCATGTACCTATGTAATTACCGTTTACAGTGTAAAGATGGATGTTATCGGTCGCTGAACGTCGGAGCAGTAGGCGTTTAATGCATTTTCCCATAGGGTCCAATGCAAAATTGACACCTCATTTTCTCCATTCTCAAGAGCTTTGAGTCTCTGCAAAACATATACATGTGTAGACACAAATAAGTGAAATAGAATGAAGGCTATTTCAGCTTTAGCTTTTATTCCGTTTGGGAGCTAAAGTCGCACAAACTTTTGTTTACAAAAATTTCGATGGCCTATAGTTCGCAAGTTATGCAATCAGTTGACATAAGATTGTGCATGCATGTAGACATGTTAATGACCTTTATATATGCCAAGTTTCAGATGGCTACCTACTCAAACAAGCAAGCAGTAGCGGTTTGAAATTTTCACAATTTGGGCTACACGTTCGGTACGATTCGTGACCTTAGGTGACTTGCACAATTCGGGCTGAAACTAGTGCCAAATGAGAGGGTTTGGATAAACATTCAATTGACCATATGTGCCAAAAATTCTCGTTCTTTAGTTTTCGAGTTATAGCCCCTGGAAGTCGAAAACTGCACGACTTTGCACTCGAATATCTCGACAACGGAGAAAGGAGAATTTCAGGGCCTTTTCTCCCAAGAAATATATGGGAATTATCTGTAATTTAGCACAGTTTCAGAACGATTCGTGAAAGTCACCTTTTAAGAATAACTTCCACTGCAGGCCCATATATAAAAGTTTGCTCCTTTATTACTCTGCACATGGACAATTATTTGCGCTGTTATTTGCCCCAGGCATGTACCTATGTAATTACCGTTTACAGTGTAAAGATGGATGTTATCGGTCGCTGAACGTCGGAGCAGTAGGCGTTTAATGCATTTTCCCATAGGGTCCAATGCAAAATTGACACCTCATTTTCTCCATTCTCAAGAGCTTTGAGTCTCTGCAAAACATATACATGTGTAGACACAAATAAGTGAAATAGAATGAAGGCTATTTCAGCTTTAGCTTTTATTCCGTTTGGGAGCTAAAGTCGCACAAACTTTTGTTTACAAAATTTCGATGGCCTATAGTTCGCAAGTTATGCAATCAGTTGACATAAGATTGTGCATGCATGTAGACATGTTAATGACCTTTATATATGCCAAGTTTCAGATGGCTACCTACTCAAACAAGCAAGCAGTAGCGGTTTGAAATTTTCACAATTTGGGCTACACGTTCGGGACGATTCGTGACCTTAGGTGACTTGCACAATTCGGGCTGAAACTAGTGCCAAATGAGAGGGTTGGGATAAACATTCAATTGACCATATGTGCCAAAAATTCTCGTTCTTTAGTTTTCGAGTTATAGCCCCTGGAAGTCGAAAACTGCACGACTTTGCCCTCGAATATCTCGACAACGGAGAAAGGAGAATTTCAGGGCATTTTCTCCCAAGAAATATATGGGAATTATCTGTAATTTAGCACAGTTTCAGAACGATTCGTGAAAGTCACCTTTTAAGAATAACTTCCACTGCAGGCCCATATATAAAAGTTTGCTCCTTTATTACTCTGCACATGGACAATTATTTGCGCTGTTATTTGCCCCAGGCATGTACCTATGTAATTACCGTTTACAGTGTAAAGATGGATGTTATCGGTCGCTGAACGTCGGAGCAGTAGGCGTTTAATGCATTTTCCCATAGGGTCCAATGCAAAATTGACACCTCATTTTCTCCATTCTCAAGAGCTTTGAGTCTCTGCAAAACATATACATGTGTAGACACAAATAAGTGAAATAGAATGAAGGCTATTTCAGCTTTAGCTTTTATTCCGTTTGGGAGCTAAAGTCGCACAAACTTTTGTTTACAAAAATTTCGATGGCCTATAGTTCGCAAGTTATGCAATCAGTTGACATAAGATTGTGCATGCATGTAGACATGTTAATGACCTTTATATATGCCAAGTTTCAGATGGCTACCTACTCAAACAAGCAAGCAGTAGCGGTTTGAAATTTTCACAATTTGGGCTACACGTTCGGGACGATTCGTGACCTTAGGTGACTTGCACAATTCGGGCTGAAACTAGTGCCAAATGAGAGGGTTGGGATAAACATTCAATTGACCATATGTGCCAAAAATTCTCGTTCTTTAGTTTTCGAGTTATAGCCCCTGGAAGTCGAAAACTGCACGACTTTGCCCTCGAATATCTCGACAACGGAGAAAGGAGAATTTCAGGGCATTTTCTCCCAAGAAATATATGGGAATTATCTGTAATTTAGCACATTTTCAGAACGATTCGTGAAAGTCACCTTTTAAGAATAACTTCCACTGCAGGCCCATATATAAAAGTTTGCTCCTTTATTACTCTGCACATGGACAATTATTTGCGCTGTTATTTGCCCCAGGCATGTACCTATGTAATTACCGTTTACAGTGTAAAGATGGATGTTATCGGTCGCTGAACGTCGGAGCAGTAGGCGTTTAATGCATTTTCCCATAGGGTCCAATGCAAAATTGACACCTCATTTTCTCCATTCTCAAGAGCTTTGAGTCTCTGCAAAACATATACATGTGTAGACACAAATAAGTGAAATAGAATGAAGACTATTTCAGCTTTAGCTTTTATTCCGTTTGGGAGCTAAAGTCGCACAAACTTTTGTTTACAAAAACTTCGATGGCCTATAGTTCGCAAGTTATGCAATCAGTTGACATAAGATTGTGCATGCATGTAGACATGTTAAAGACCTTTATATATGCCAAGTTTCAGATGGCTACCTACTCAAACAAGCAAGCAGTAGCGGTTTGAAATTTTCACAATTTGGGCTACACGTTCGGGACGATTCGTGACCTTAGGTGACTTGCACAATTCGGGCTGAAACTAGTGCCAAATGAGAGGGTTGGGATAAACATTCAATTGACCATATGTGCCAAAAATTCTCGTTCTTTAGTTTTCGAGTTATAGCCCCTGGATGTCGAAAACTGCACGACTTTGCCCTCGAATATCTCGACAACGGAGAAAGGAGAATTTCAGGGCATTTTCTCCCAAGAAATATATGGGAATTATCTGTAATTTAGCACAGTTTCAGAACGATTCGTGAAAGTCACCTTTTAAGAATAACTTCCACTGCAGGCCCATATATAAAAGTTTGCTCCTTTATTACTCTGCACATGGACAATTATTTGCGCTGTTATTTGCCCCAGGCATGTATCTATGTAATTACCGTTTACAGTGTAAAGATGGATGTTATCGGTCGCTGAACGTCGGAGCAGTAGGCGTTTAATGCATTTTCCAATAGGGTCCAATGCAAAATTGACACCTCATTTTCTCCATTCTCAAGAGCTTTGAGTCTCTGCAAAACATATACATGTGTAGACACAAATAAGTGAAATAGAATGAAGGCTATTTCAGCTTTAGCTTTTATTCCGTTTGGGAGCTAAAGTCGCACAAACTTTTGTTTACAAAAATTTCGATGGCCTATAGTTCGCAAGCTATGCAATCAGTTGACATAAGATTGTGCATGCATGTAGACATGTTAATGACCTTTATATATGCCAAGTTTCAGATGGCTACCTACTCAAACAAGCAAGCAGTAGCGGTTTGAAATTTTCACAATTTGGGCTACACGTTCGGGACGATTCGTGACCTTAGGTGACTTGCACAATTCGGGCTGAAACTAGTGCCAAATGAGAGGGTTGGGATAAACATTCAATTGACCATATGTGCCAAAAATTCTCGTTCTTTAGTTTTCGAGTTATAGCCCCTGGAAGTCGAAAACTGCACGACTTTGCCCTCGAATATCTCGACAACGGAGAAAGGAGAATTTCAGGGCATTTTCTCCCAAGAAATATATGGGAATTATCTGTAATTTAGCACAGTTTCAGAACGATTCGTGAAAGTCACCTTTTAAGAATAACTTCCACTGCAGGCCCATATATAAAAGTTTGCTCCTTTATTACTCTGCACATGGACAATTATTTGCGCTGTTATTTGCCCCAGGCATGTATCTATGTAATTACCGTTTACAGTGTAAAGATGGATGTTATCGGTCGCTGAACGTCGGAGCAGTAGGCGTTTAATGCATTTTCCAATAGGGTCCAATGCAAAATTGACACCTCATTTTCTCCATTCTCAAGAGCTTTGAGTCTCTGCAAAACATATACATGTGTAGACACAAATAAGTGAAATAGAATGAAGGCTATTTCAGCTTTAGCTTTTATTCCGTTTGGGAGCTAAAGTCGCACAAACTTTTGTTTACAAAAATTTCGATGGCCTATAGTTCGCAAGCTATGCAATCAGTTGACATAAGATTGTGCATGCATGTAGACATGTTAATGACCTTTATATATGCCAAGTTTCAGATGGCTACCTACTCAAACAAGCAAGCAGTAGCGGTTTGAAATTTTCACAATTTGGGCTACACGTTCGGGACGATTCGTGACCTTAGGTGACTTGCACAATTCGGGCTGAAACTAGTGCCAAATGAGAGGGTTGGGATAAACATTCAATTGACCATATGTGCCAAAAATTCTCGTTCTTTAGTTTTCGAGTTATAGCCCCTGGAAGTCGAAAACTGCACGACTTTGCCCTCGAATATCTCGACAACGGAGAAAGGAGAATTTCAGGGCATTTTCTCCCAAGAAATATATGGGAATTATCTGTAATTTAGCACAGTTTCAGAACGATTCGTGAAAGTCACCTTTTAAGAATAACTTCCACTGCAGGCCCATATATAAAAGTTTGCTCCTTTATTACTCTGCACATGGACAATTATTTGCGCTGTTATTTGCCCCAGGCATGTATCTATGTAATTACCGTTTACAGTGTAAAGATGGATGTTATCGGTCGCTGAACGTCGGAGCAGTAGGCGTTTAATGCATTTTCCAATAGGGTCCAATGCAAAATTGACACCTCATTTTCTCCATTCTCAAGAGCTTTGAGTCTCTGCAAAACATATACATGTGTAGACACAAATAAGTGAAATAGAATGAAGGCTATTTCAGCTTTAGCTTTTATTCCGTTTGGGAGCTAAAGTCGCACAAACTTTTGTTTACAAAAATTTCGATGGCCTATAGTTCGCAAGCTATGCAATCAGTTGACATAAGATTGTGCATGCATGTAGACATGTTAATGACCTTTATATATGCCAAGTTTCAGATGGCTACCTACTCAAACAAGCAAGCAGTAGCGGTTTGAAATTTTCACAATTTGGGCTACACGTTCGGGACGATTCGTGACCTTAGGTGACTTGCACAATTCGGGCTGAAACTAGTGCCAAATGAGAGGGTTGGGATAAACATTCAATTGACCATATGTGCCAAAAATTCTCGTTCTTTAGTTTTCGAGTTATAGCCCCTGGAAGTCGAAAACTGCACGACTTTGCCCTCGAATATCTCGACAACGGAGAAAGGAGAATTTCAGGGCATTTTCTCCCAACAAATATATGGGAATTATCTGTAATTTAGCACAGTTTCAGAACGATTCGTGAAAGTCACCTTTTAAGAATAACTTCCACTGCAGGCCCATATATAAAAGTTTGCTCCTTTATTACTCTGCACATGGACAATTATTTGCGCTGTTATTTGCCCCAGGCATGTACCTATGTAATTACCGTTTACAGTGTAAAGATGGATGTTATCGGTCGCTGAACGTCGGAGCAGTAGGCGTTTAATGCATTTTCCCATAGGGTCCAATGCAAAATTGACACCTCATTTTCTCCATTCTCAAGAGCTTTGAGTCTCTGCAAAACATATACATGTGTAGACACAAATAAGTGAAATAGAATGAAGGCTATTTCAGCTTTAGCTTTTATTCCGTTTGGGAGCTAAAGTCGCACAAACTTTTGTTTACAAAAATTTCGATGGCCTATAGTTCGCAAGTTATGCAATCAGTTGACATAAGATTGTGCATGCATGTAGACATGTTAATGACCTTTATATATGCCAAGTTTCAGATGGCTACCTACTCAAACAAGCAAGCAGTAGCGGTTTGAAATTTTCACAATTTGGGCTACACGTTCGGGACGATTCGTGACCTTAGGTGACTTGCACAATTCGGGCTGAAACTAGTGCCAAATGAGAGGGTTGGGATAAACATTCAATTGACCATATGTGCCAAAAATTCTCGTTCTTTAGTTTTCGAGTTATAGCCCCTGGAAGTCGAAAACTGCACGACTTTGCCCTCGAATATCTCGACAACGGAGAAAGGAGAATTTCAGGGCATTTTCTCCCAAGAAATATATGGGAATTATCTGTAATTTAGCACAGTTTCAGAACGATTCGTGAAAGTCACCTTTTAAGAATAACTTCCACTGCAGGCCCATATATAAAAGTTTGCTCCTTTATTACTCTGCACATGGACAATTATTTGCGCTGTTATTTGCCCCAGGCATGTACCTATGTAATTACCGTTTACAGTGTAAAGATGGATGTTATCGGTCGCTGAACGTCGGAGCAGTAGGCGTTTAATGCATTTTCCCATAGGGTCCAATGCAAAATTGACACCTCATTTTCTCCATTCTCAAGAGCTTTGAGTCTCTGCAAGACATATACATGTGTAGACACAAATAAGTGAAATAGAATGAAGGCTATTTCAGCTTTAGCTTTTATTCCGTTTGGGAGCTAAAGTCGCACAAACTTTTGTTTACAAAAATTTCGATGGCCTATAGTTCGCAAGTTATGCAATCAGTTGACATAAGATTGTGCATGCATGTAGACATGTTAATGACCTTTATATATGCCAAGTTTCAGATGGCTACCTACTCAAACAAGCAAGCAGTAGCGGTTTGAAATTTTCACAATTTGGGCTACACGTTCGGGACGATTCGTGACCTTAGGTGACTTGCACAATTCGGGCTGAAACTAGTGCCAAATGAGAGGGTTGGGATAAACATTCAATTGACCATATGTGCCAAAAATTCTCGTTCTTTAGTTTTCGAGTTATAGCCCCTGGAAGTCGAAAACTGCACGACTTTGCCCTCGAATATCTCGACAACGGAGAAAGGAGAATTTCAGGGCATTTTCTCCCAAGAAATATATGGGAATTATCTGTAATTTAGCACAGTTTCAGAACGATTCGTGAAAGTCACCTTTTAAGAATAACTTCCACTGCAGGCCCATATATAAAAGTTTGCTCCTTTATTACTCTGCACATGGACAATTATTTGCGCTGTTATTTGCCCCAGGCATGTACCTATGTAATTACCGTTTACAGTGTAAAGATGGATGTTATCGGTCGCTGAACGTCGGAGCAGTAGGCGTTTAATGCATTTTCCCATAGGGTCCAATGCAAAATTGACACCTCATTTTCTCCATTCTCAAGAGCTTTGAGTCTCTGCAAAACAATTACATGTGTAGACACAAATAAGTGAAATAGAATGAAGGCTATTTCAGCTTTAGCTTTTATTCCGTTTGGGAGCTAAAGTCGCACAAACTTTTGTTTACAAAAATTTCGATGGCCTATAGTTCGCAAGTTATGCAATCAGTTGACATAAGATTGTGCATGCATGTAGACATGTTAATGACCTTTATATATGCCAAGTTTCAGATGGCTACCTACTCAAACAAGCAAGCAGTAGCGGTTTGAAATTTTCACAATTTGGGCTACACGTTCGGGACGATTCTTGACCTTAGGTGACTTGCACAATTCGGGCTGAAACTAGTGCCAAATGAGAGGGTTGGGATAAACATTCAATTGACCATATGTGCCAAAAATTCTCGTTCTTTAGTTTTCGAGTTATAGCCCCTGGAAGTCGAAAACTGCACGACTTTGCCCTCGAATATCTCGACAACGGAGAAAGGAGAATTTCAGGGCATTTTCTCCCAAGAAATATATGGGAATTATCTGTAATTTAGCACAGTTTCAGAACGATTCGTGAAAGTCACCTTTTAAGAATAACTTCCACTGCAGGCCCATATATAAAAGTTTGCTCCTTTATTACTCTGCACATGGACAATTATTTGCGCTGTTATTTGCCCCAGGCATGTACCTATGTAATTACCGTTTACAGTGTAAAGATGGATGTTATCGGTCGCTGAACGTCGGAGCAGTAGGCGTTTAATGCATTTTCCCATAGGGTCCAATGCAAAATTGACACCTCATTTTCTCCATTCTCAAGAGCTTTGAGTCTCTGCAAAACATATACATGTGTAGACACAAATAAGTGAAATAGAATGAAGGCTATTTCAGCTTTAGCTTTTATTCCGTTTGGGAGCTAAAGTCGCACAAACTTTTGTTTACAAAAATTTCGATGGCCTATAGTTCGCAAGTTATGCAATCAGTTGACATAAGATTGTGCATGCATGTAGACATGTTAATGACCTTTATATATGCCAAGTTTCAGATGGCTACCTACTCAAACAAGCAAGCAGTAGCGGTTTGAAATTTTCACAATTTGGGCTACACGTTCGGGACGATTCGTGACCTTAGGTGACTTGCACAATTCGGGCTGAAACTAGTGCCAAATGAGAGGGTTGGGATAAACATTCAATTGACCATATGTGCCAAAAATTCTCGTTCTTTAGTTTTCGAGTTATAGCCCCTGGAAGTCGAAAACTGCACGACTTTGCCCTCGAATATCTCGACAACGGAGAAAGGAGAATTTCAGGGCATTTTCTCCCAAGAAATATATGGGAATTATCTGTAATTTAGCACAGTTTCAGAACGATTCGTGAAAGTCACCTTTTAAGAATAACTTCCACTGCAGGCCCATATATAAAAGTTTGCTCCTTTATTACTCTGCACATGGACAATTATTTGCGCTGTTATTTGCCCCAGGCATGTACCTATGTAATTACCGTTTACAGTGTAAAGATGGATGTTATCGGTCGCTGAACGTCGGAGCAGTAGGCGTTTAATGCATTTTCCCATAGGGTCCAATGCAAAATTGACACCTCATTTTCTCCATTCTCAAGAGCTTTGAGTCTCTGCAAAACAATTACATGTGTAGACACAAATAAGTGAAATAGAATGAAGGCTATTTCAGCTTTAGCTTTTATTCCGTTTGGGAGCTAAAGTCGCACAAACTTTTGTTTACAAAAATTTCGATGGCCTATAGTTCGCAAGTTATGCAATCAGTTGACATAAGATTGTGCATGCATGTAGACATGTTAATGACCTTTATATATGCCAAGTTTCAGATGGCTACCTACTCAAACAAGCAAGCAGTAGCGGTTTGAAATTTTCACAATTTGGGCTACACGTTCGGGACGATTCTTGACCTTAGGTGACTTGCACAATTCGGGCTGAAACTAGTGCCAAATGAGAGGGTTGGGATAAACATTCAATTGACCATATGTGCCAAAAATTCTCGTTCTTTAGTTTTCGAGTTATAGCCCCTGGAAGTCGAAAACTGCACGACTTTGCCCTCGAATATCTCGACAACGGAGAAAGGAGAATTTCAGGGCATTTTCTCCCAAGAAATATATGGGAATTATCTGTAATTTAGCACAGTTTCAGAACGATTCGTGAAAGTCACCTTTTAAGAATAACTTCCACTGCAGGCCCATATATAAAAGTTTGCTCCTTTATTACTCTGCACATGGACAATTATTTGCGCTGTTATTTGCCCCAGGCATGTACCTATGTAATTACCGTTTACAGTGTAAAGATGGATGTTATCGGTCGCTGAACGTCGGAGCAGTAGGCGTTTAATGCATTTTCCCATAGGGTCCAATGCAAAATTGACACCTCATTTTCTCCATTCTCAAGAGCTTTGAGTCTCTGCAAAACATATACATGTGTAGACACAAATAAGTGAAATAGAATGAAGGCTATTTCAGCTTTAGCTTTTATTCCGTTTGGGAGCTAAAGTCGCACAAACTTTTGTTTACAAAAATTTCGATGGCCTATAGTTCGCAAGTTATGCAATCAGTTGACATAAGATTGTGCATGCATGTAGACATGTTAATGACCTTTATATATGCCAAGTTTCAGATGGCTACCTACTCAAACAAGCAAGCAGTAGCGGTTTGAAATTTTCACAATTTGGGCTACACGTTCGGGACGATTCGTGACCTTAGGTGACTTGCACAATTCGGGCTGAAACTAGTGCCAAATGAGAGGGTTGGGATAAACATTCAATTGACCATATGTGCCAAAAATTCTCGTTCTTTAGTTTTCGAGTTATAGCCCCTGGAAGTCGAAAACTGCACGACTTTGCCCTCGAATATCTCGACAACGGAGAAAGGAGAATTTCAGGGCATTTTCTCCCAAGAAATATATGGGAATTATCTGTAATTTAGCACAGTTTCAGAACGATTCGTGAAAGTCACCTTTTAAGAATAACTTCCACTGCAGGCCCATATATAAAAGTTTGCTCCTTTATTACTCTGCACATGGACAATTATTTGCGCTGTTATTTGCCCCAGGCATGTACCTATGTAATTACCGTTTACAGTGTAAAGATGGATGTTATCGGTCGCTGAACGTCGGAGCAGTAGGAGTTTAATGCATTTTCCCATAGGGTCCAATGCAAAATTGACACCTCATTTTCTCCATTCTCAAGAGCTTTGAGTCTCTGCAAAACATATACATGTGTAGACACAAATAAGTGAAATAGATTGAAGGCTATTTCAGCTTTAGCTTTTATTCCGTTTGGGAGCTAAAGTCGCACAAACTTTTGTTTACAAAAATTTCGATGGCCTATAGTTCGCAAGTTATGCAATCAGTTGACATAAGATTGTGCATGCATGTAGACATGTTAATGACCTTTATATATGCCAAGTTTCAGATGGCTACCTACTCAAACAAGCAAGCAGTAGCGGTTTGAAATTTTCACAATTTGGGCTACACGTTCGGGACGATTCGTGACCTTAGGTGACTTGCACAATTCGGGCTGAAACTAGTGCCAAATGAGAGGGTTGGGATAAACATTCAATTGACCATATGTGCCAAAAATTCTCGTTCTTTAGTTTTCGAGTTATAGCCCCTGGAAGTCGAAAATGCACGACTTTGCCCTCGAATATCTCGACAACGGAGAAAGGAGAATTTCAGGGCATTTTCTCCCAAGAAATATATGGGAATTATCTGTAATTTAGCACAGTTTCAGAACGATTCGTGAAAGTCACCTTTTAAGAATAACTTCCACTGCAGGCCCATATATAAAAGTTTGCTCCTTTATTACTCTGCACATGGACAATTATTTGCGCTGTTATTTGCCCCAGGCATGTACCTATGTAATTACCGTTTACAGTGTAAAGATGGATGTTATCGGTCGCTGAACGTCGGAGCAGTAGGCGTTTAATGCATTTTCCCATAGGGTCCAATGCAAAATTGACACCTCATTTTCTCCATTCTCAAGAGCTTTGAGTCTCTGCAAAACATATACATGTGTAGACACAAATAAGTGAAATAGAATGAAGGCTATTTCAGCTTTAGCTTTTATTCCGTTTGGGAGCTAAAGTCGCACAAACTTTTGTTTACAAAAATTTCGATGGCCTATAGTTCGCAAGTTATGCAATCAGTTGACATAAGATTGTGCATGCATGTAGACATGTTAATGACCTTTATATATGCCAAGTTTCAGATGGCTACCTACTCAAACAAGCAAGCAGTAGCGGTTTGAAATTTTCACAATTTGGGCTACACGTTCGGGACGATTCGTGACCTTAGGTGACTTGCACAATTCGGGCTGAAACTAGTGCCAAATGAGAGGGTTGGGATAAACATTCAATTGACCATATGTGCCAAAAATTCTCGTTCTTTAGTTTTCGAGTTATAGCCCCTGGAAGTCGAAAACTGCACGACTTTGCCCTCGAATATCTCGACAACGGAGAAAGGAGAATTTCAGGGCATTTTCTCCCAAGAAATATATGGGAATTATCTGTAATTTAGCACAGTTTCAGAACGATTCGTGAAAGTCACCTTTTAAGAATAACTTCCACTGCAGGCCCATATATAAAAGTTTGCTCCTTTATTACTCTGCACATGGACAATTATTTGCGCTGTTATTTGCCCCAGGCATGTACCTATGTAATTACCGTTTACAGTGTAAAGATGGATGTTATCGGTCGCTGAACGTCGGAGCAGTAGGCGTTTAATGCATTTTCCCATAGGGTCCAATGCAAAATTGACACCTCATTTTCTCCATTCTCAAGAGCTTTGAGTCTCTGCAAAACATATACATGTGTAGACACAAATAAGTGAAATAGAATGAAGGCTATTTCAGCTTTAGCTTTTATTCCGTTTGGGAGCTAAAGTCGCACAAACTTTTGTTTACAAAAATTTCGATGGCCTATAGTTCGCAAGTTATGCAATCAGTTGACATAAGATTGTGCATGCATGTAGACATGTTAATGACCTTTATATATGCCAAGTTTCAGATGGCTACCTACTCAAACAAGCAAGCAGTAGCGGTTTGAAATTTTCACAATTTGGGCTACACGTTCGGGACGATTCGTGACCTTAGGTGACTTGCACAATTCGGGCTGAAACTAGTGCCAAATGAGAGGGTTGGGATAAACATTCAATTGACCATATGTGCCAAAAAATTCTCGTTCTTTAGTTTTCGAGTTATAGCCCCTGGAAGTCGAAAACTGCACGACTTTGCCCTCGAATATCTCGACAACGGAGAAAGGAGAATTTCAGGGCATTTTCTCCCAACAAATATATGGGAATTATCTGTAATTTAGCACAGTTTCAGAACGATTCGTGAAAGTCACCTTTTAAGAATAACTTCCACTGCAGGCCCATATATAAAAGTTTGCTCCTTTATTACTCTGCACATGGACAATTATTTGCGCTGTTATTTGCCCCAGGCATGTACCTATGTAATTACCGTTTACAGTGTAAAGATGGATGTTATCGGTCGCTGAACGTCGGAGCAGTAGGCGTTTAATGCATTTTCCCATAGGGTCCAATGCAAAATTGACACCTCATTTTCTCCATTCTCAAGAGCTTTGAGTCTCTGCAAAACATATACATGTGTAGACACAAATAAGTGAAATAGAATGAAGGCTATTTCAGCTTTAGCTTTTATTCCGTTTGGGAGCTAAAGTCGCACAAACTTTTGTTTACAAAAATTTCGATGGCCTATAGTTCGCAAGTTATGCAATCAGTTGACATAAGATTGTGCATGCATGTAGACATGTTAATGACCTTTATATATGCCAAGTTTCAGATGGCTACCTACTCAAACAAGCAAGCAGTAGCGGTTTGAAATTTTCACAATTTGGGCTACACGTTCGGGACGATTCGTGACCTTAGGTGACTTGCACAATTCGGGCTGAAACTAGTGCCAAATGAGAGGGTTGGGATAAACATTCAATTGACCATATGTGCCAAAAAATTCTCGTTCTTTAGTTTTCGAGTTATAGCCCCTGGAAGTCGAAAACTGCACGACTTTGCCCTCGAATATCTCGACAACGGAGAAAGGAGAATTTCAGGGCATTTTCTCCCAAGAAATATATGGGAATTATCTGTAATTTAGCACAGTTTCAGAACGATTCGTGAAAGTCACCTTTTAAGAATAACTTCCACTGCAGGCCCATATATAAAAGTTTGCTCCTTTATTACTCTGCACATGGACAATTATTTGCGCTGTTATTTGCCCCAGGCATGTACCTATGTAATTACCGTTTACAGTGTAAAGATGGATGTTATCGGTCGCTGAACGTCGGAGCAGTAGGCGTTTAATGCATTTTCCCATAGGGTCCAATGCAAAATTGACACCTCATTTTCTCCATTCTCAAGAGCTTTGAGTCTCTGCAAAACATATACATGTGTAGACACAAATAAGTGAAATAGAATGAAGGCTATTTCAGCTTTAGCTTTTATTCCGTTTGGGAGCTAAAGTCGCACAAACTTTTGTTTACAAAAATTTCGATGGCCTATAGTTCGCAAGTTATGCAATCAGTTGACATAAGATTGTGCATGCATGTAGACATGTTAATGACCTTTATATATGCCAAGTTTCAGATGGCTACCTACTCAAACAAGCAAGCAGTAGCGGTTTGAAATTTTCACAATTTGGGCTACGCGTTCGGGACGATTCGTGACCTTAGGTGACTTGCACAATTCGGGCTGAAACTAGTGCCAAATGAGAGGGTTGGGATAAACATTCAATTGACCATATGTGCCAAAAATTCTCGTTCTTTAGTTTTCGAGTTATAGCCCCTGGAAGTCGAAAACTGCACGACTTTGCCCTCGAATATCTCGACAACGGAGAAAGGAGAATTTCAGGGCATTTTCTCCCAAGAAATATATGGGAATTATCTGTAATTTAGCACAGTTTCAGAACGATTCGTGAAAGTCACCTTTTAAGAATAACTTCCACTGCAGGCCCATATATAAAAGTTTGCTCCTTTATTACTCTGCACATGGACAATTATTTGCGCTGTTATTTGCCCCAGGCATGTACCTATGTAATTACCGTTTACAGTGTAAAGATGGATGTTATCGGTCGCTGAACGTCGGAGCAGTAGGCGTTTAATGCATTTTCCCATAGGGTCCAATGCAAAATTGACACCTCATTTTCTCCATTCTCAAGAGCTTTGAGTCTCTGCAAAACATATACATGTGTAGACACAAATAAGTGAAATAGAATGAAGGCTATTTCAGCTTTAGCTTTTATTCCGTTTGGGAGCTAAAGTCGCACAAACTTTTGTTTACAAAAATTTCGATGGCCTATAGTTCGCAAGTTATGCAATCAGTTGACATAAGATTGTGCATGCATGTAGACATGTTAATGACCTTTATATATGCCAAGTTTCAGATGGCTACCTACTCAAACAAGCAAGCAGTAGCGGTTTGAAATTTTCACAATTTGGGCTACACGTTCGGGACGATTCGTGACCTTAGGTGACTTGCACAATTCGGGCTGAAACTAGTGCCAAATGAGAGGGTTGGGATAAACATTCAATTGACCATATGTGCCAAAAATTCTCGTTCTTTAGTTTTCGAGTTATAGCCCCTGGAAGTCGAAAACTGCACGACTTTGCCCTCGAATATCTCGACAACGGAGAAAGGAGAATTTCAGGGCATTTTCTCCCAAGAAATATATGGGAATTATCTGTAATTTAGCACAGTTTCAGAACGATTCGTGAAAGTCACCTTTTAAGAATAACTTCCACTGCAGGCCCATATATAAAAGTTTGCTCCTTTATTACTCTGCACATGGACAATTATTTGCGCTGTTATTTGCCCCAGGCATGTACCTATGTAATTACCGTTTACAGTGTAAAGATGGATGTTATCGGTCGCTGAACGTCGGAGCAGTAGGCGTTTAATGCATTTTCCCATAGGGTCCAATGCAAAATTGACACCTCATTTTCTCCATTCTCAAGAGCTTTGAGTCTCTGCAAAACATATACATGTGTAGACACAAATAAGTGAAATAGAATGAAGGCTATTTCAGCTTTAGCTTTTATTCCGTTTGGGAGCTAAAGTCGCACAAACTTTTGTTTACAAAAATTTCGATGGCCTATAGTTCGCAAGTTATGCAATCAGTTGACATAAGATTGTGCATGCATGTAGACATGTTAATGACCTTTATATATGCCAAGTTTCAGATGGCTACCTACTCAAACAAGCAAGCAGTAGCGGTTTGAAATTTTCACAATTTGGGCTACACGTTCGGGACGATTCGTGACCTTAGGTGACTTGCACAATTTGGGCTGAAACTAGTGCCAAATGAGAGGGTTGGGATAAACATTCAATTGACCATATGTGCCAAAAATTCTCGTTCTTTAGTTTTCGAGTTATAGCCCCTGGAAGTCGAAAACTGCACGACTTTGCCCTCGAATATCTCGACAACGGAGAAAGGAGAATTTCAGGGCATTTTCTCCCAAGAAATATATGGGAATTATCTGTAATTTAGCACAGTTTCAGAACGATTCGTGAAAGTCACCTTTTAAGAATAACTTCCACTGCAGGCCCATATATAAAAGTTTGCTCCTTTATTACTCTGCACATGGACAATTATTTGCGCTGTTATTTGCCCCAGGCATGTACCTATGTAATTACCGTTTACAGTGTAAAGATGGATGTTATCGGTCGCTGAACGTCGGAGCAGTAGGCGTTTAATGCATTTTCCCATAGGGTCCAATGCAAAATTGACACCTCATTTTCTCCATTCTCAAGAGCTTTGAGTCTCTGCAAAACATATACATGTGTAGACACAAATAAGTGAAATAGAATGAAGGCTATTTCAGCTTTAGCTTTTATTCCGTTTGGGAGCTAAAGTCGCACAAACTTTTGTTTACAAAAATTTCGATGGCCTATAGTTCGCAAGTTATGCAATCAGTTGACATAAGATTGTGCATGCATGTAGACATGTTAATGACCTTTATATATGCCAAGTTTCAGATGGCTACCTACTCAAACAAGCAAGCAGTAGCGGTTTGAAATTTTCACAATTTGGGCTACACGTTCGGGACGATTCGTGACCTTAGGTGACTTGCACAATTCGGGCTGAAACTAGTGCCAAATGAGAGGGTTGGGATAAACATTCAATTGACCATATGTGCCAAAAATTCTCGTTCTTTAGTTTTCGAGTTATAGCCCCTGGAAGTCGAAAACTGCACGACTTTGCCCTCGAATATCTCGACAACGGAGAAAGGAGAATTTCAGGGCATTTTCTCCCAAGAAATATATGGGAATTATCTGTAATTTAGCACAGTTTCAGAACGATTCGTGAAAGTCACCTTTTAAGAATAACTTCCACTGCAGGCCCATATATAAAAGTTTGCTCCTTTATTACTCTGCACATGGACAATTATTTGCGCTGTTATTTGCCCCAGGCATGTACCTATGTAATTACCGTTTACAGTGTAAAGATGGATGTTATCGGTCGCTGAACGTCGGAGCAGTAGGCGTTTAATGCATTTTCCCATAGGGTCCAATGCAAAATTGACACCTCATTTTCTCCATTCTCAAGAGCTTTGAGTCTCTGCAAAACATATACATGTGTAGACACAAATAAGTGAAATAGAATGAAGGCTATTTCAGCTTTAGCTTTTATTCCGTTTGGGAGCTAAAGTCGCACAAACTTTTGTTTACAAAAATTTCGATGGCCTATAGTTCGCAAGTTATGCAATCAGTTGACATAAGATTGTGCATGCATGTAGACATGTTAATGACCTTTATATATGCCAAGTTTCAGATGGCTACCTACTCAAACAAGCAAGCAGTAGCGGTTTGAAATTTTCACAATTTGGGCTACACGTTCGGGACGATTCGTGACCTTAGGTGACTTGCACAATTCGGGCTGAAACTAGTGCCAAATGAGAGGGTTGGGATAAACATTCAATTGACCATATGTGCCAAAAATTCTCGTTCTTTAGTTTTCGAGTTATAGCCCCTGGAAGTCGAAAACTGCACGACTTTGCCCTTGAATATCTCGACAACGGAGAAAGGAGAATTTCAGGGCATTTTCTCCCAAGAAATATATGGGAATTATCTGTAATTTAGCACAGTTTCCGAACGATTCGTGAAAGTCACCTTTTAAGAATAACTTCCACTGCAGGCCCATATATAAAAGTTTGCTCCTTTATTACTCTGCACATGGACAATTATTTGCGCTGTTATTTGCCCCAGGCATGTACCTATGTAATTACCGTTTACAGTGTAAAGATGGATGTTATCGGTCGCTGAACGTCGGAGCAGTAGGCGTTTAATGCATTTTCCCATAGGGTCCAATGCAAAATTGACACCTCATTTTCTCCATTCTCAAGAGCTTTGAGTCTCTGCAAAACATATACATGTGTAGACACAAATAAGTGAAATAGAATGAAGGCTATTTCAGCTTTAGCTTTTATTCCGTTTGGGAGCTAAAGTCGCACAAACTTTTGTTTACAAAAATTTCGATGGCCTATAGTTCGCAAGTTATGCAATCAGTTGACATAAGATTGTGCATGCATGTAGACATGTTAATGACCTTTATATATGCCAAGTTTCAGATGGCTACCTACTCAAACAAGCAAGCAGTAGCGGTTTGAAATTTTCACAATTTGGGCTACACGTTCGGGACGATTCGTGACCTTAGGTGACTTGCACAATTCGGGCTGAAACTAGTGCCAAATGAGAGGGTTGGGATAAACATTCAATTGACCATATGTGCCAAAAATTCTCGTTCTTTAGTTTTCGAGTTATAGCCCCTGGAAGTCGAAAACTGCACGACTTTGCCCTCGAATATCTCGACAACGGAGAAAGGAGAATTTCAGGGCATTTTCTCCCAAGAAATATATGGGAATTATCTGTAATTTAGCACAGTTTCAGAACGATTCGTGAAAGTCACCTTTTAAGAATAACTTCCACTGCAGGCCCATATATAAAAGTTTGCTCCTTTATTACTCTGCACATGGACAATTATTTGCGCTGTTATTTGCCCCAGGCATGTACCTATGTAATTACCGTTTACAGTGTAAAGATGGATGTTATCGGTCGCTGAACGTCGGAGCAGTAGGCGTTTAATGCATTTTCCCATAGGGTCCAATGCAAAATTGACACCTCATTTTCTCCATTCTCAAGAGCTTTGAGTCTCTGCAAAACATATACATGTGTAGACACAAATAAGTGAAACAGAATGAAGGCTATTTCAGCTTTAGCTTTTATTCCATTTGGGAGCTAAAGTCGCACAAACTTTTGTTTACAAAAATTTCGATGGCCTATAGTTCGCAAGTTATGCAATCAGTTGACATAAGATTGTGCATGCATGTAGACATGTTAATGACCTTTATATATGCCAAGTTTCAGATGGCTACCTACTCAAACAAGCAAGCAGTAGCGGTTTGAAATTTTCACAATTTGGGCTACACGTTCGGGACGATTCGTGACCTTAGGTGACTTGCACAATTCGGGCTGAAACTAGTGCCAAATGAGAGGGTTGGGATAAACATTCAATTGACCATATGTGCCAAAAATTCTCGTTCTTTAGTTTTCGAGTTATAGCCCCTGGAAGTCGAAAACTGCACGACTTTGCCCTCGAATATCTCGACAACGGAGAAAGGAGAATTTCAGGGCATTTTCTCCCAAGAAATATATGGGAATTATCTGTAATTTAGCACAGTTTCCGAACGATTCGTGAAAGTCACCTTTTAAGAATAACTTCCACTGCAGGCCCATATATAAAAGTTTGCTCCTTTATTACTCTGCACATGGACAATTATTTGCGCTGTTATTTGCCCCAGGCATGTACCTATGTAATTACCGTTTACAGTGTAAAGATGGATGTTATCGGTCGCTGAACGTCGGAGCAGTAGGCGTTTAATGCATTTTCCCATAGGGTCCAATGCAAAATTGACACCTCATTTTCTCCATTCTCAAGAGCTTTGAGTCTCTGCAAAACATATACATGTGTAGACACAAATAAGTGAAATAGAATGAAGGCTATTTCAGCTTTAGCTTTTATTCCGTTTGGGAGCTAAAGTCGCACAAACTTTTGTTTACAAAAATTTCGATGGCCTATAGTTCGCAAGTTATGCAATCAGTTGACATAAGATTGTGCATGCATGTAGACATGTTAATGACCTTTATATATGCCAAGTTTCAGATGGCTACCTACTCAAACAAGCAAGCAGTAGCGGTTTGAAATTTTCACAATTTGGGCTACACGTTCGGGACGATTCGTGACCTTAGGTGACTTGCACAATTCGGGCTGAAACTAGTGCCAAATGAGAGGGTTGGGATAAACATTCAATTGACCATATGTGCCAAAAATTCTCGTTCTTTAGTTTTCGAGTTATAGCCCCTGGAAGTCGAAAACTGCACGACTTTGCCCTCGAATATCTCGACAACGGAGAAAGGAGAATTTCAGGGCATTTTCTCCCAAGAAATATATGGGAATTATCTGTAATTTAGCACAGTTTCAGAACGATTCGTGAAAGTCACCTTTTAAGAATAACTTCCACTGCAGGCCCATATATAAAAGTTTGCTCCTTTATTACTCTGCACATGGACAATTATTTGCGCTGTTATTTGCCCCAGGCATGTACCTATGTAATTACCGTTTACAGTGTAAAGATGGATGTTATCGGTCGCTGAACGTCGGAGCAGTAGGCGTTTAATGCATTTTCCCATAGGGTCCAATGCAAAATTGACACCTCATTTTCTCCATTCTCAAGAGCTTTGAGTCTCTGCAAAACATATACATGTGTAGACACAAATAAGTGAAACAGAATGAAGGCTATTTCAGCTTTAGCTTTTATTCCGTTTGGGAGCTAAAGTCGCACAAACTTTTGTTTACAAAAATTTCGATGGCCTATAGTTCGCAAGTTATGCAATCAGTTGACATAAGATTGTGCATGCATGTAGACATGTTAATGACCTTTATATATGCCAAGTTTCAGATGGCTACCTACTCAAACAAGCAAGCAGTAGCGGTTTGAAATTTTCACAATTTGGGCTACACGTTCGTGACGATTCGTGACCTTAGGTGACTTGCACAATTCGGGCTGAAACTAGTGCCAAATGAGAGGGTTGGGATAAACATTCAATTGACCATATGTGCCAAAAATTCTCGTTCTTTAGTTTTCGAGTTATAGCCCCTGGAAGTCGAAAACTGCACGACTTTGCCCTCGAATATCTCGACAACGGAGAAAGGAGAATTTCAGGGCATTTTCTCCCAAGAAATATATGGGAATTATCTGTAATTTAGCACAGTTTCAGAACGATTCGTGAAAGTCACCTTTTAAGAATAACTTCCACTGCAGGCCCATATATAAAAGTTTGCTCCTTTATTACTCTGCACATGGACAATTATTTGCGCTGTTATTTGCCCCAGGCATGTACCTATGTAATTACCGTTTACAGTGTAAAGATGGATGTTATCGGTCGCTGAACGTCGGAGCAGTAGGCGTTTAATGCATTTTCCCATAGGGTCCAATGCAAAATTGACACCTCATTTTCTCCATTCTCAAGAGCTTTGAGTCTCTGCAAAACATATACATGTGTAGACACAAATAAGTGAAATAGAATGAAGGCTATTTCAGCTTTAGCTTTTATTCCGTTTGGGAGCTAAAGTCGCACAAACTTTTGTTTACAAAAATTTCGATGGCCTATAGTTCGCAAGTTATGCAATCAGTTGACATAAGATTGTGCATGCATGTAGACATGTTAATGACCTTTATATATGCCAAGTTTCAGATGGCTACCTACTCAAACAAGCAAGCAGTAGCGGTTTGAAATTTTCACAATTTGGGCTACACGTTCGGGACGATTCGTGACCTTAGGTGACTTGCACAATTCGGGCTGAAACTAGTGCCAAATGAGAGGGTTGGGATAAACATTCAATTGACCATATGTGCCAAAAATTCTCGTTCTTTAGTTTTCGAGTTATAGCCCCTGGAAGTCGAAAACTGCACGACTTTGCCCTCGAATATCTCGACAACGGAGAAAGGAGAATTTCAGGGCATTTTCTCCCAAGAAATATATGGGAATTATCTGTAATTTAGCACAGTTTCAGAACGATTCGTGAAAGTCACCTTTTAAGAATAACTTCCACTGCAGGCCCATATATAAAAGTTTGCTCCTTTATTACTCTGCACATGGACAATTATTTGCGCTGTTATTTGCCCCAGGCATGTACCTATGTAATTACCGTTTACAGTGTAAAGATGGATGTTATCGGTCGCTGAACGTCGGAGCAGTAGGCGTTTAATGCATTTTCCCATAGGGTCCAATGCAAAATTGACACCTCATTTTCTCCATTCTCAAGAGCTTTGAGTCTCTGCAAAACATATACATGTGTAGACACAAATAAGTGAAATAGAATGAAGGCTATTTCAGCTTTAGCTTTTATTCCGTTTGGGAGCTAAAGTCGCACAAACTTTTGTTTACAAAAATTTCGATGGCCTATAGTTCGCAAGTTATGCAATCAGTTGACATAAGATTGTGCATGCATGTAGACATGTTAATGACCTTTATATATGCCAAGTTTCAGATGGCTACCTACTCAAACAAGCAAGCAGTAGCGGTTTGAAATTTTCACAATTTGGGCTACACGTTCGGGACGATTCGTGACCTTAGGTGACTTGCACAATTCGGGCTGAAACTAGTGCCAAATGAGAGGGTTGGGATAAACATTCAATTGACCATATGTGCCAAAAATTCTCGTTCTTTAGTTTTCGAGTTATAGCCCCTGGAAGTCGAAAACTGCACGACTTTGCCCTCGAATATCTCGACAACGGAGAAAGGAGAATTTCAGGGCATTTTCTCCCAAGAAATATATGGGAATTATCTGTAATTTAGCACAGGTTCAGAACGATTCGTGAAAGTCACCTTTTAAGAATAACTTCCACTGCAGGCCCATATATAAAAGTTTGCTCCTTTATTACTCTGCACATGGACAATTATTTGCGCTGTTATTTGCCCCAGGCATGTACCTATGTAATTACCGTTTACAGTGTAAAGATGGATGTTATCGGTCGCTGAACGTCGGAGCAGTAGGCGTTTAATGCATTTTCCCATAGGGTCCAATGCAAAATTGACACCTCATTTTCTCCATTCTCAAGAGCTTTGAGTCTCTGCAAAACATATACATGTGTAGACACAAATAAGTGAAATAGAATGAAGGCTATTTCAGCTTTAGCTTTTATTCCGTTTGGGAGCTAAAGTCGCACAAACTTTTGTTTACAAAAATTTCGATGGCCTATAGTTCGCAAGTTATGCAATCAGTTGACATAAGATTGTGCATGCATGTAGACATGTTAATGACCTTTATATATGCCAAGTTTCAGATGGCTACCTACTCAAACAAGCAAGCAGTAGCGGTTTGAAATTTTCACAATTTGGGCTACACGTTCGGGACGATTCGTGACCTTAGGTGACTTGCACAATTCGGGCTGAAACTAGTGCCAAATGAGAGGGTTGGGATAAACATTCAATTGACCATATGTGCCAAAAATTCTCGTTCTTTAGTTTTCGAGTTATAGCCCCTGGAAGTCGAAAACTGCACGATTTTGCCCTCGAATATCTCGACAACGGAGAAAGGAGAATTTCAGGGCATTTTCTCCCAAGAAATATATGGGAATTATCTGTAATTTAGCACAGTTTCAGAACGATTCGTGAAAGTCACCTTTTAAGAATAACTTCCACTGCAGGCCCATATATAAAAGTTTGCTCCTTTATTACTCTGCACATGGACAATTATTTGCGCTGTTATTTGCCCCAGGCATGTACCTATGTAATTACCGTTTACAGTGTAAAGATGGATGTTATCGGTCGCTGAACGTCGGAGCAGTAGGCGTTTAATGCATTTTCCCATAGGGTCCAATGCAAAATTGACACCTCATTTTCTCCATTCTCAAGAGCTTTGAGTCTCTGCAAAACATATACATGTGTAGACACAAATAAGTGAAACAGAATGAAGGCTATTTCAGCTTTAGCTTTTATTCCATTTGGGAGCTAAAGTCGCACAAACTTTTGTTTACAAAAATTTCGATGGCCTATAGTTCGCAAGTTATGCAATCAGTTGACATAAGATTGTGCATGCATGTAGACATGTTAATGACCTTTATATATGCCAAGTTTCAGATGGCTACCTACTCAAACAAGCAAGCAGTAGTGGTTTGAAATTTTCACAATTTGGGCTACACGTTCGGGACGATTCGTGACCTTAGGTGACTTGCACAATTCGGGCTGAAACTAGTGCCAAATGAGAGGGTTGGGATAAACATTCAATTGACCATATGTGCCAAAAATTCTCGTTCTTTAGTTCTCGAGTTATAGCCCCTGGAAGTCGAAAACTGCACGACTTTGCCCTCGAATATCTCGACAACGGAGAAAGGAGAATTTCAGGGCATTTTCTCCCAAGAAATATATGGGAATTATCTGTAATTTAGCACAGTTTCAGAACGATTCGTGAAAGTCACCTTTTAAGAATAACTTCCACTGCAGGCCCATATATAAAAGTTTGCTCCTTTATTACTCTGCACATGGACAATTATTTGCGCTGTTATTTGCCCCAGGCATGTACCTATGTAATTACCGTTTACAGTGTAAAGATGGATGTTATCGGTCGCTGAACGTCGGAGCAGTAGGCGTTTAATGCATTTTCCCATAGGGTCCAATGCAAAATTGACACCTCATTTTCTCCATTCTCAAGAGCTTTGAGTCTCTGCAAAACATATACATGTGTAGACACAAATAAGTGAAACAGAATGAAGGCTATTTCAGCTTTAGCTTTTATTCCGTTTGGGAGCTAAAGTCGCACAAACTTTTGTTTACAAAAATTTCGATGGCCTATAGTTCGCAAGTTATGCAATCAGTTGACATAAGATTGTGCATGCATGTAGACATGTTAATGACCTTTATATATGCCAAGTTTCAGATGGCTACCTACTCAAACAAGCAAGCAGTAGCGGTTTGAAATTTTCACAATTTGGGCTACACGTTCGGGACGATTCGTGACCTTAGGTGACTTGCACAATTCGGGCTGAAACTAGTGCCAAATGAGAGGGTTGGGATAAACATTCAATTGACCATATGTGCCAAAAATTCTCGTTCTTTAGTTTTCGAGTTATAGCCCCTGGAAGTCGAAAACTGCACGACTTTGCCCTCGAATATCTCGACAACGGAGAAAGGAGAATTTCAGGGCATTTTCTCCCAAGAAATATATGGGAATTATCTGTAATTTAGCACAGTTTCAGAACGATTCGTGAAAGTCACCTTTTAAGAATAACTTCCACTGCAGGCCCATATATAAAAGTTTGCTCCTTTATTACTCTGCACATGGACAATTATTTGCGCTGTTATTTGCCCCAGGCATGTACCTATGTAATTACCGTTTACAGTGTAAAGATGGATGTTATCGGTCGCTGAACGTCGGAGCAGTAGGCGTTTAATGCATTTTCCCATAGGGTCCAATGCAAAATTGACACCTCATTTTCTCCATTCTCAAGAGCTTTGAGTCTCTGCAAAACATATACATGTGTAGACACAAATAAGTGAAATAGAATGAAGGCTATTTCAGCTTTAGCTTTTATTCCGTTTGGGAGCTAAAGTCGCACAAACTTTTGTTTACAAAAATTTCGATGGCCTATAGTTCGCAAGTTATGCAATCAGTTGACATAAGATTGTGCATGCATGTAGACATGTTAATGACCTTTATATATGCCAAGTTTCAGATGGCTACCTACTCAAACAAGCAAGCAGTAGCGGTTTGAAATTTTCACAATTTGGGCTACACGTTCGGGACGATTCGTGACCTTAGGTGACTTGCACAATTCGGGCTGAAACTAGTGCCAAATGAGAGGGTTGGGATAAACATTCAATTGACCATATGTGCCAAAAATTCTCGTTCTTTAGTTTTCGAGTTATAGCCCCTGGAAGTCGAAAACTGCACGACTTTGCCCTCGAATATCTCGACAACGGAGAAAGGAGAATTTCAGGGCATTTTCTCCCAAGAAATATATGGGAATTATCTGTAATTTAGCACAGTTTCAGAACGATTCGTGAAAGTCACCTTTTAAGAATAACTTCCACTGCAGGCCCATATATAAAAGTTTGCTCCTTTATTACTCTGCACATGGACAATTATTTGCGCTGTTATTTGCCCCAGGCATGTACCTATGTAATTACCGTTTACAGTGTAAAGATGGATGTTATCGGTCGCTGAACGTCGGAGCAGTAGGCGTTTAATGCATTTTCCCATAGGGTCCAATGCAAAATTGACACCTCATTTTCTCCATTCTCAAGAGCTTTGAGTCTCTGCAAAACATATACATGTGTAGACACAAATAAGTGAAATAGAATGAAGGCTATTTCAGCTTTAGCTTTTATTCCGTTTGGGAGCTAAAGTCGCACAAACTTTTGTTTACAAAAATTTCGATGGCCTATAGTTCGCAAGTTATGCAATCAGTTGACATAAGATTGTGCATGCATGTAGACATGTTAATGACCTTTATATATGCCAAGTTTCAGATGGCTACCTACTCAAACAAGCAAGCAGTAGCGGTTTGAAATTTTCACAATTTGGGCTACACGTTCGGGACGATTCGTGACCTTAGGTGACTTGCACAATTCGGGCTGAAACTAGTGCCAAATGAGAGGGTTGGGATAAACATTCAATTGACCATATGTGCCAAAAATTCTCGTTCTTTAGTTTTCGAGTTATAGCCCCTGGAAGTCGAAAACTGCACGACTTTGCCCTCGAATATCTCGACAACGGAGAAAGGAGAATTTCAGGGCATTTTCTCCCAAGAAATATATGGGAATTATCTGTAATTTAGCACAGTTTCAGAACGATTCGTGAAAGTCACCTTTTAAGAATAACTTCCACTGCAGGCCCATATATAAAAGTTTGCTCCTTTATTACTCTGCACATGGACAATTATTTGCGCTGTTATTTGCCCCAGGCATGTACCTATGTAATTACCGTTTACAGTGTAAAGATGGATGTTATCGGTCGCTGAACGTCGGAGCAGTAGGCGTTTAATGCATTTTCCCATAGGGTCCAATGCAAAATTGACACCTCATTTTCTCCATTCTCAAGAGCTTTGAGTCTCTGCAAAGCATATACATGTGTAGACACAAATAAGTGAAATAGAATGAAGGCTATTTCAGCTTTAGCTTTTATTCCGTTTGGGAGCTAAAGTCGCACAAACTTTTGTTTACAAAAATTTCGATGGCCTATAGTTCGCAAGTTATGCAATCAGTTGACATAAGATTGTGCATGCATGTAGACATGTTAATGACCTTTATATATGCCAAGTTTCAGATGGCTACCTACTCAAACAAGCAAGCAGTAGCGGTTTGAAATTTTCACAATTTGGGCTACACGTTCGGGACGATTCGTGACCTTAGGTGACTTGCACAATTCGGGCTGAAACTAGTGCCAAATGAGAGGGTTGGGATAAACATTCAATTGACCATATGTGCCAAAAATTCTCGTTCTTTAGTTTTCGAGTTATAGCCCCTGGAAGTCGAAAACTGCACGACTTTGCCCTCGAATATCTCGACAACGGAGAAAGGAGAATTTCAGGGCATTTTCTCCCAAGAAATATATGGGAATTATCTGTAATTTAGCACAGTTTCAGAACGATTCGTGAAAGTCACCTTTTAAGAATAACTTCCACTGCAGGCCCATATATAAAAGTTTGCTCCTTTATTACTCTGCACATGGACAATTATTTGCGCTGTTATTTGCCCCAGGCATGTACCTATGTAATTACCGTTTACAGTGTAAAGATGGATGTTATCGGTCGCTGAACGTCGGAGCAGTAGGCGTTTAATGCATTTTCCCATAGGGTCCAATGCAAAATTGACACCTCATTTTCTCCATTCTCAAGAGCTTTGAGTCTCTGCAAAACATATACATGTGTAGACACAAATAAGTGAAATAGAATGAAGGCTATTTCAGCTTTAGCTTTTATTCCGTTTGGGAGCTAAAGTCGCACAAACTTTTGTTTACAAAAATTTCGATGGCCTATAGTTCGCAAGTTATGCAATCAGTTGACATAAGATTGTGCATGCATGTAGACATGTTAATGACCTTTATATATGCCAAGTTTCAGATGGCTACCTACTCAAACAAGCAAGCAGTAGCGGTTTGAAATTTTCACAATTTGGGCTACACGTTCGGGACGATTCGTGACCTTAGGTGACTTGCACAATTCGGGCTGAAACTAGTGCCAAATGAGAGGGTTGGGATAAACATTCAATTGACCATATGTGCCAAAAATTCTCGTTCTTTAGTTTTCGAGTTATAGCCCCTGG
Source organism: Ctena decussata (assembly GCA_963989385.1). Lineage (NCBI taxonomy): Eukaryota > Metazoa > Mollusca > Bivalvia > Lucinida > Lucinidae > Ctena > Ctena decussata. The sequence goes on along the minus strand of CAXDIV010000112.1, from coordinate 170,187 downwards.
AAGTCGAAAACTGCACGACTTTGCCCTCGAATATCTCGACAACGGAGAAAGGAGAATTTCAGGGCATTTTCTCCCAAGAAATATATGGGAATTATCTGTAATTTAGCACAGTTTCAGAACGATTCGTGAAAGTCACCTTTTAAGAATAACTTCCACTGCAGGCCCATATATAAAAGTTTGCTCCTTTATTACTCTGCACATGGACAATTATTTGCGCTGTTATTTGCCCCAGGCATGTACCTATGTAATTACCGTTTACAGTGTAAAGATGGATGTTATCGGTCGCTGAACGTCGGAGCAGTAGGCGTTTAATGCATTTTCCCATAGGGTCCAATGCAAAATTGACACCTCATTTTCTCCATTCTCAAGAGCTTTGAGTCTCTGCAAAACATATACATGTGTAGACACAAATAAGTGAAATAGAATGAAGGCTATTTCAGCTTTAGCTTTTATTCCGTTTGGGAGCTAAAGTCGCACAAACTTTTGTTTACAAAAATTTCGATGGCCTATAGTTCGCAAGTTATGCAATCAGTTGACATAAGATTGTGCATGCATGTAGACATGTTAATGACCTTTATATATGCCAAGTTTCAGATGGCTACCTACTCAAACAAGCAAGCAGTAGCGGTTTGAAATTTTCACAATTTGGGCTACACGTTCGGGACGATTCGTGACCTTAGGTGACTTGCACAATTCGGGCTGAAACTAGTGCCAAATGAGAGGGTTGGGATAAACATTCAATTGACCATATGTGCCAAAAATTCTCGTTCTTTAGTTTTCGAGTTATAGCCCCTGGAAGTCGAAAACTGCACGACTTTGCCCTCGAATATCTCGACAACGGAGAAAGGAGAATTTCAGGGCATTTTCTCCCAAGAAATATATGGGAATTATCTGTAATTTAGCACAGTTTCAGAACGATTCGTGAAAGTCACCTTTTAAGAATAACTTCCACTGCAGGCCCATATATAAAAGTTTGCTCCTTTATTACTCTGCACATGGACAATTATTTGCGCTGTTATTTGCCCCAGGCATGTACCTATGTAATTACCGTTTACAGTGTAAAGATGGATGTTATCGGTCGCTGAACGTCGGAGCAGTAGGCGTTTAATGCATTTTCCCATAGGGTCCAATGCAAAATTGACACCTCATTTTCTCCATTCTCAAGAGCTTTGAGTCTCTGCAAAACATATACATGTGTAGACACAAATAAGTGAAATAGAATGAAGGCTATTTCAGCTTTAGCTTTTATTCCGTTTGGGAGCTAAAGTCGCACAAACTTTTGTTTACAAAAATTTCGATGGCCTATAGTTCGCAAGTTATGCAATCAGTTGACATAAGATTGTGCATGCATGTAGACATGTTAATGACCTTTATATATGCCAAGTTTCAGATGGCTACCTACTCAAACAAGCAAGCAGTAGCGGTTTGAAATTTTCACAATTTGGGCTACAAGTTCGGGACGATTCGTGACCTTAGGTGACTTGCACAATTCGGGCTGAAACTAGTGCCAAATGAGAGGGTTGGGATAAACATTCAATTGACCATATGTGCCAAAAATTCTCGTTCTTTAGTTTTCGAGTTATAGCCCCTGGAAGTCGAAAACTGCACGACTTTGCCCTCGAATATCTCGACAACGGAGAAAGGAGAATTTCAGGGCATTTTCTCCCAAGAAATATATGGGAATTATCTGTAATTTAGCACAGTTTCAGAACGATTCGTGAAAGTCACCTTTTAAGAATAACTTCCACTGCAGGCCCATATATAAAAGTTTGCTCCTTTATTACTCTGCACATGGACAATTATTTGCGCTGTTATTTGCCCCAGGCATGTACCTATGTAATTACCGTTTACAGTGTAAAGATGGATGTTATCGGTCGCTGAACGTCGGAGCAGTAGGCGTTTAATGCATTTTCCCATAGGGTCCAATGCAAAATTGACACCTCATTTTCTCCATTCTCAAGAGCTTTGAGTCCCTGCAAAACATATACATGTGTAGACACAAATAAGTGAAATAGAATGAAGGCTATTTCAGCTTTAGCTTTTATTCCGTTTGGGAGCTAAAGTCGCACAAACTTTTGTTTACAAAAATTTCGATGGCCTATAGTTCGCAAGTTATGCAATCAGTTGACATAAGATTGTGCATGCATGTAGACATGTTGATGACCTTTATATATGCCAAGTTTCAGATGGCTACCTACTCAAACAAGCAAGCAGTAGCGGTTTGAAATTTTCACAATTTGGGCTACACGTTCGGGACGATTCGTGACCTTAGGTGACTTGCACAATTCGGGCTGAAACTAGTGCCAAATGAGAGGGTTGGGATAAACATTCAATTGACCATATGTGCCAAAAATTCTCGTTCTTTAGTTTTCGAGTTATAGCCCCTGGAAGTCGAAAACTGCACGACTTTGCCCTCGAATATCTCGACAACGGAGAAAGGAGAATTTCAGGGCATTTTCTCCCAACAAATATATGGAAATTATCTGTAATTTAGCACAGTTTCAGAACGATTCGTGAAAGTCACCTTTTAAGAATAACTTCCACTGCAGGCCCATATATAAAAGTTTGCTCCTTTATTACTCTGCACATGGACAATTATTTGCGCTGTTATTTGCCCCAGGCATGTACCTATGTAATTACCGTTTACAGTGTAAAGATGGATGTTATCGGTCGCTGAACGTCGGAGCAGTAGGCGTTTAATGCATTTTCCCATAGGGTCCAATGCAAAATTGACACCTCATTTTCTCCATTCTCAAGAGCTTTGAGTCTCTGCAAAACATATACATGTGTAGACACAAATAAGTGAAATAGAATGAAGGCTATTTCAGCTTTAGCTTTTATTCCGTTTGGGAGCTAAAGTCGCACAAACTTTTGTTTACAAAAATTTCGATGGCCTATAGTTCGCAAGTTATGCAATCAGTTGACATAAGATTGTGCATGCATGTAGACATGTTGATGACCTTTATATATGCCAAGTTTCAGATGGCTACCTACTCAAACAAGCAAGCAGTAGCGGTTTGAAATTTTCACAATTTGGGCTACACGTTCGGGACGATTCGTGACCTTAGGTGACTTGCACAATTCGGGCTGAAACTAGTGCCAAATGAGAGGGTTGGGATAAACATTCAATTGACCATATGTGCCAAAAATTCTCGTTCTTTAGTTTTCGAGTTATAGCCCCTGGAAGTCGAAAACTGCACGACTTTGCCCTCGAATATCTCGACAACGGAGAAAGGAGAATTTCAGGGCATTTTCTCCCAAGAAATATATGGGAATTATCTGTAATTTAGCACAGTTTCAGAACGATTCGTGAAAGTCACCTTTTAAGAATAACTTCCACTGCAGGCCCATATATAAAAGTTTGCTCCTTTATTACTCTGCACATGGACAATTATTTGCGCTGTTATTTGCCCCAGGCATGTACCTATGTAATTACCGTTTACAGTGTAAAGATGGATGTTATCGGTCGCTGAACGTCGGAGCAGTAGGCGTTTAATGCATTTTCCCATAGGGTCCAATGCAAAATTGACACCTCATTTTCTCCATTCTCAAGAGCTTTGAGTCTCTGCAAAACATATACATGTGTAGACACAAATAAGTGAAATAGAATGAAGGCTATTTCAGCTTTAGCTTTTATTCCGTTTGGGAGCTAAAGTCGCACAAACTTTTGTTTACAAAAATTTCGATGGCCTATAGTTCGCAAGTTATGCAATCAGTTGACATAAGATTGTGCATGCATGTAGACATGTTAATGACCTTTATATATGCCAAGTTTCAGATGGCTACCTACTCAAACAAGCAAGCAGTAGCGGTTTGAAATTTTCACAATTTGGGCTACACGTTCGGGACGATTCGTGACCTTAGGTGACTTGCACAATTCGGGCTGAAACTAGTGCCAAATGAGAGGGTTGGGATAAACATTCAATTGACCATATGTGCCAAAAATTCTCGTTCTTTAGTTTTCGAGTTATAGCCCCTGGAAGTCGAAAACTGCACGACTTTGCCCTCGAATATCTCGACAACGGAGAAAGGAGAATTTCAGGGCATTTTCTCCCAAGAAATATATGGGAATTATCTGTAATTTAGCACAGTTTCAGAACGATTCGTGAAAGTCACCTTTTAAGAATAACTTCCACTGCAGGCCCATATATAAAAGTTTGCTCCTTTATTACTCTGCACATGGACAATTATTTGCGCTGTTATTTGCCCCAGGCATGTACCTATGTAATTACCGTTTACAGTGTAAAGATGGATGTTATCGGTCGCTGAACGTCGGAGCAGTAGGCGTTTAATGCATTTTCCCATAGGGTCCAATGCAAAATTGACACCTCATTTTCTCCATTCTCAAGAGCTTTGAGTCTCTGCAAAACATATACATGTGTAGCCACAAATAAGTGAAATAGAATGAAGGCTATTTCAGCTTTAGCTTTTATTCCGTTTGGGAGCTAAAGTCGCACAAACTTTTGTTTACAAAAATTTCGATGGCCTATAGTTCGCAAGTTATGCAATCAGTTGACATAAGATTGTGCATGCATGTAGACATGTTAATGACCTTTATATATGCCAAGTTTCAGATGGCTACCTACTCAAACAAGCAAGCAGTAGCGGTTTGAAATTTTCACAATTTGGGCTACACGTTCGGGACGATTCGTGACCTTAGGTGACTTGCACAATTCGGGCTGAAACTAGTGCCAAATGAGAGGGTTGGGATAAACATTCAATTGACCATATGTGCCAAAAATTCTCGTTCTTTAGTTTTCGAGTTATAGCCCCTGGAAGTCGAAAACTGCACGACTTTGCCCTCGAATATCTCGACAACGGAGAAAGGAGAATTTCAGGGCATTTTCTCCCAAGAAATATATGGGAATTATCTGTAATTTAGCACAGTTTCAGAACGATTCGTGAAAGTCACCTTTTAAGAATAACTTCCACTGCAGGCCCATATATAAAAGTTTGCTCCTTTATTACTCTGCACATGGACAATTATTTGCGCTGTTATTTGCCCCAGGCATGTACCTATGTAATTACCGTTTACAGTGTAAAGATGGATGTTATCGGTCGCTGAACGTCGGAGCAGTAGGCGTTTAATGCATTTTCCCATAGGGTCCAATGCAAAATTGACACCTCATTTTCTCCATTCTCAAGAGCTTTGAGTCTCTGCAAAACATATACATGTGTAGACACAAATAAGTGAAATAGAATGAAGGCTATTTCAGCTTTAGCTTTTATTCCGTTTGGGAGCTAAAGTCGCACAAACTTTTGTTTACAAAAATTTCGATGGCCTATAGTTCGCAAGTTATGCAATCAGTTGACATAAGATTGTGCATGCATGTAGACATGTTAATGACCTTTATATATGCCAAGTTTCAGATGGCTACCTACTCAAACAAGCAAGCAGTAGCGGTTTGAAATTTTCACAATTTGGGCTACACGTTCGGGACGATTCGTGACCTTAGGTGACTTGCACAATTCGGGCTGAAACTAGTGCCAAATGAGAGGGTTGGGATAAACATTCAATTGACCATATGTGCCAAAAATTCTCGTTCTTTAGTTTTCGAGTTATAGCCCCTGGAAGTCGAAAACTGCACGACTTTGCCCTCGAATATCTCAACAACGGAGAAAGGAGAATTTCAGGGCATTTTCTCCCAAGAAATATATGGGAATTATCTGTAATTTAGCACAGTTTCAGAACGATTCGTGAAAGTCACCTTTTAAGAATAACTTCCACTGCAGGCCCATATATAAAAGTTTGCTCCTTTATTACTCTGCACATGGACAATTATTTGCGCTGTTATTTGCCCCAGGCATGTACCTATGTAATTACCGTTTACAGTGTAAAGATGGATGTTATCGGTCGCTGAACGTCGGAGCAGTAGGCGTTTAATGCATTTTCCCATAGGGTCCAATGCAAAATTGACACCTCATTTTCTCCATTCTCAAGAGCTTTGAGTCTCTGCAAAACATATACATGTGTAGACACAAATAAGTGAAATAGAATGAAGGCTATTTCAGCTTTAGCTTTTATTCCGTTTGGGAGCTAAAGTCGCACAAACTTTTGTTTACAAAAATTTCGATGGCCTATAGTTCGCAAGTTATGCAATCAGTTGACATAAGATTGTGCATGCATGTAGACATGTTAATGACCTTTATATATGCCAAGTTTCAGATGGCTACCTACTCAAACAAGCAAGCAGTAGCGGTTTGAAATTTTCACAATTTGGGCTACACGTTCGGGACGATTCGTGACCTTAGGTGACTTGCACAATTCGGGCTGAAACTAGTGCCAAATGAGAGGGTTGGGATAAACATTCAATTGACCATATGTGCCAAAAATTCTCGTTCTTTAGTTTTCGAGTTATAGCCCCTGGAAGTCGAAAACTGCACGACTTTGCCCTCGAATATCTCGACAACGGAGAAAGGAGAATTTCAGGGCATTTTCTCCCAAGAAATATATGGGAATTATCTGTAATTTAGCACAGTTTCAGAACGATTCGTGAAAGTCACCTTTTAAGAATAACTTCCACTGCAGGCCCATATATAAAAGTTTGCTCCTTTATTACTCTGCACATGGACAATTATTTGCGCTGTTATTTGCCCCAGGCATGTACCTATGTAATTACCGTTTACAGTGTAAAGATGGATGTTATCGGTCGCTGAACGTCGGAGCAGTAGGCGTTTAATGCATTTTCCCATAGGGTCCAATGCAAAATTGACACCTCATTTTCTCCATTCTCAAGAGCTTTGAGTCTCTGCAAAACATATACATGTGTAGACACAAATAAGTGAAATAGAATGAAGGCTATTTCAGCTTTAGCTTTTATTCCGTTTGGGAGCTAAAGTCGCACAAACTTTTGTTTACAAAAATTTCGATGGCCTATAGTTCGCAAGTTATGCAATCAGTTGACATAAGATTGTGCATGCATGTAGACATGTTAATGACCTTTATATATGCCAAGTTTCAGATGGCTACCTACTCAAACAAGCAAGCAGTAGCGGTTTGAAATTTTCACAATTTGGGCTACACGTTCGGGATGATTCGTGACCTTAGGTGACTTGCACAATTCGGGCTGAAACTAGTGCCAAATGAGAGGGTTGGGATAAACATTCAATTGACCATATGTGCCAAAAATTCTCGTTCTTTAGTTTTCGAGTTATAGCCCCTGGAAGTCGAAAACTGCACGACTTTGCCCTCGAATATCTCGACAACGGAGAAAGGAGAATTTCAGGGCATTTTCTCCCAAGAAATATATGGGAATTATCTGTAATTTAGCACAGTTTCAGAACGATTCGTGAAAGTCACCTTTTAAGAATAACTTCCACTGCAGGCCCATATATAAAAGTTTGCTCCTTTATTACTCTGCACATGGACAATTATTTGCGCTGTTATTTGCCCCAGGCATGTACCTATGTAATTACCGTTTACAGTGTAAAGATGGATGTTATCGGTCGCTGAACGTCGGAGCAGTAGGCGTTTAATGCATTTTCCCATAGGGTCCAATGCAAAATTGACACCTCATTTTCTCCATTCTCAAGAGCTTTGAGTCTCTGCAAAACATATACATGTGTAGACACAAATAAGTGAAATAGAATGAAGGCTATTTCAGCTTTAGCTTTTATTCCGTTTGGGAGCTAAAGTCGCACAAACTTTTGTTTACAAAAATTTCGATGGCCTATAGTTCGCAAGTTATGCAATCAGTTGACATAAGATTGTGCATGCATGTAGACATGTTAATGACCTTTATATATGCCAAGTTTCAGATGGCTACCTACTCAAACAAGCAAGCAGTAGCGGTTTGAAATTTTCACAATTTGGGCTACACGTTCGGGACGATTCGTGACCTTAGGTGACTTGCACAATTCGGGCTGAAACTAGTGCCAAATGAGAGGGTTGGGATAAACATTCAATTGACCATATGTGCCAAAAATTCTCGTTCTTTAGTTTTCGAGTTATAGCCCCTGGAAGTCGAAAACTGCACGACTTTGCCCTCGAATATCTCGACAACGGAGAAAGGAGAATTTCAGGGCATTTTCTCCCAAGAAATATATGGGAATTATCTGTAATTTAGCACAGTTTCAGAACGATTCGTGAAAGTCACCTTTTAAGAATAACTTCCACTGCAGGCCCATATATAAAAGTTTGCTCCTTTATTACTCTGCACATGGACAATTATTTGCGCTGTTATTTGCCCCAGGCATGTACCTATGTAATTACCGTTTACAGTGTAAAGATGGATGTTATCGGTCGCTGAACGTCGGAGCAGTAGGCGTTTAATGCATTTTCCCATAGGGTCCAATGCAAAATTGACACCTCATTTTCTCCATTCTCAAGAGCTTTGAGTCTCTGCAAAACATATACATGTGTAGACACAAATAAGTGAAATAGAATGAAGGCTATTTCAGCTTTAGCTTTTATTCCGTTTGGGAGCTAAAGTCGCACAAACTTTTGTTTACAAAAATTTCGATGGCCTATAGTTCGCAAGTTATGCAATCAGTTGACATAAGATTGTGCATGCATGTAGACATGTTAATGACCTTTATATATGCCAAGTTTCAGATGGCTACCTACTCAAACAAGCAAGCAGTAGCGGTTTGAAATTTTCACAATTTGGGCTACACGTTCGGGACGATTCGTGACCTTAGGTGACTTGCACAATTCGGGCTGAAACTAGTGCCAAATGAGAGGGTTGGGATAAACATTCAATTGACCATATGTGCCAAAAATTCTCGTTCTTTAGTTTTCGAGTTATAGCCCCTGGAAGTCGAAAACTGCACGACTTTGCCCTCGAATATCTCGACAACGGAGAAAGGAGAATTTCAGGGCATTTTCTCCCAAGAAATATATGGGAATTATCTGTAATTTAGCACAGTTTCAGAACGATTCGTGAAAGTCACCTTTTAAGAATAACTTCCACTGCAGGCCCATATATAAAAGTTTGCTCCTTTATTACTCTGCACATGGACAATTATTTGCGCTGTTATTTGCCCCAGGCATGTACCTATGTAATTACCGTTTACAGTGTAAAGATGGATGTTATCGGTCGCTGAACGTCGGAGCAGTAGGCGTTTAATGCATTTTCCCATAGGGTCCAATGCAAAATTGACACCTCATTTTCTCCATTCTCAAGAGCTTTGAGTCTCTGCAAAACATATACATGTGTAGACACAAATAAGTGAAATAGAATGAAGGCTATTTCAGCTTTAGCTTTTATTCCGTTTGGGAGCTAAAGTCGCACAAACTTTTGTTTACAAAAATTTCGATGGCCTATAGTTCGCAAGTTATGCAATCAGTTGACATAAGATTGTGCATGCATGTAGACATGTTAATGACCTTTATATATGCCAAGTTTCAGATGGCTACCTACTCAAACAAGCAAGCAGTAGCGGTTTGAAATTTTCACAATTTGGGCTACACGTTCGGGACGATTCGTGACCTTAGGTGACTTGCACAATTCGGGCTGAAACTAGTGCCAAATGAGAGGGTTGGGATAAACATTCAATTGACCATATGTGCCAAAAATTCTCGTTCTTTAGTTTTCGAGTTATAGCCCCTGGAAGTCGAAAACTGCACGACTTTGCCCTCGAATATCTCGACAACGGAGAAAGGAGAATTTCAGGGCATTTTCTCCCAAGAAATATATGGGAATTATCTGTAATTTAGCACAGTTTCAGAACGATTCGTGAAAGTCACCTTTTAAGAATAACTTCCACTGCAGGCCCATATATAAAAGTTTGCTCCTTTATTACTCTGCACATGGACAATTATTTGCGCTGTTATTTGCCCCAGGCATGTACCTATGTAATTACCGTTTACAGTGTAAAGATGGATGTTATCGGTCGCTGAACGTCGGAGCAGTAGGCGTTTAATGCATTTTCCCATAGGGTCCAATGCAAAATTGACACCTCATTTTCTCCATTCTCAAGAGCTTTGAGTCTCTGCAAAACATATACATGTGTAGACACAAATAAGTGAAATAGAATGAAGGCTATTTCAGCTTTAGCTTTTATTCCGTTTGGGAGCTAAAGTCGCACAAACTTTTGTTTACAAAAATTTCGATGGCCTATAGTTCGCAAGTTATGCAATCAGTTGACATAAGATTGTGCATGCATGTAGACATGTTAATGACCTTTATATATGCGAAGTTTCAGATGGCTACCTACTCAAACAAGCAAGCAGTAGCGGTTTGAAATTTTCACAATTTGGGCTACACGTTCGGGACGATTCGTGACCTTAGGTGACTTGCACAATTCGGGCTGAAACTAGTGCCAAATGAGAGGGTTGGGATAAACATTCAATTGACCATATGTGCCAAAAATTCTCGTTCTTTAGTTTTCGAGTTATAGCCCCTGGAAGTCGAAAACTGCACGACTTTGCCCTCGAATATCTCGACAACGGAGAAAGGAGAATTTCAGGGCATTTTCTCCCAAGAAATATATGGGAATTATCTGTAATTTAGCACAGTTTCAGAACGATTCGTGAAAGTCACCTTTTAAGAATAACTTCCACTGCAGGCCCATATATAAAAGTTTGCTCCTTTATTACTCTGCACATGGACAATTATTTGCGCTGTTATTTGCCCCAGGCATGTACCTATGTAATTACCGTTTACAGTGTAAAGATGGATGTTATCGGTCGCTGAACGTCGGAGCAGTAGGCGTTTAATGCATTTTCCCATAGGGTCCAATGCAAAATTGACACCTCATTTTCTCCATTCTCAAGAGCTTTGAGTCTCTGCAAAACATATACATGTGTAGACACAAATAAGTGAAATAGAATGAAGGCTATTTCAGCTTTAGCTTTTATTCCGTTTGGGAGCTAAAGTCGCACAAACTTTTGTTTACAAAAATTTCGATGGCCTATAGTTCGCAAGTTATGCAATCAGTTGACATAAGATTGTGCATGCGTGTAGACATGTTGATGACCTTTATATATGCCAAGTTTCAGATGGCTACCTACTCAAACAAGCAAGCAGTAGCGGTTTGAAATTTTCACAATTTGGGCTACACGTTCGGGACGATTCGTGACCTTAGGTGACTTGCACAATTCGGGCTGAAACTAGTGCCAAATGAGAGGGTTGGGATAAACATTCAATTGACCATATGTGCCAAAAATTCTCGTTCTTTAGTTTTCGAGTTATAGCCCCTGGAAGTCGAAAACTGCACGACTTTGCCCTCGAATATCTCGACAACGGAGAAAGGAGAATTTCAGGGCATTTTCTCCCAACAAATATATGGGAATTATCTGTAATTTAGCACAGTTTCAGAACGATTCGTGAAAGTCACCTTTTAAGAATAACTTCCACTGCAGGCCCATATATAAAAGTTTGCTCCTTTATTACTCTGCACATGGACAATTATTTGCGCTGTTATTTGCCCCAGGCATGTACCTATGTAATTACCGTTTACAGTGTAAAGATGGATGTTATCGGTCGCTGAACGTCGGAGCAGTAGGCGTTTAATGCATTTTCCCATAGGGTCCAATGCAAAATTGACACCTCATTTTCTCCATTCTCAAGAGCTTTGAGTCTCTGCAAAACATATACATGTGTAGACACAAATAAGTGAAATAGAATGAAGGCTATTTCAGCTTTAGCTTTTATTCCGTTTGGGAGCTAAAGTCGCACAAACTTTTGTTTACAAAAATTTCGATGGCCTATAGTTCGCAAGTTATGCAATCAGTTGACATAAGATTGTGCATGCATGTAGACATGTTGATGACCTTTATATATGCCAAGTTTCAGATGGCTACCTACTCAAACAAGCAAGCAGTAGCGGTTTGAAATTTTCACAATTTGGGCTACACGTTCGGGACGATTCGTGACCTTAGGTGACTTGCACAATTCGGGCTGAAACTAGTGCCAAATGAGAGGGTTGGGATAAACATTCAATTGACCATATGTGCCAAAAATTCTCGTTCTTTAGTTTTCGAGTTATAGCCCCTGGAAGTCGAAAACTGCACGACTTTGCCCTCGAATATCTCGACAACGGAGAAAGGAGAATTTCAGGGCATTTTCTCCCAAGAAATATATGGGAATTATCTGTAATTTAGCACAGTTTCAGAACGATTCGTGAAAGTCACCTTTTAAGAATAACTTCCACTGCAGGCCCATATATAAAAGTTTGCTCCTTTATTACTCTGCACATGGACAATTATTTGCGCTGTTATTTGCCCCAGGCATGTACCTATGTAATTACCGTTTACAGTGTAAAGATGGATGTTATCGGTCGCTGAACGTCGGAGCAGTAGGCGTTTAATGCATTTTCCCATAGGGTCCAATGCAAAATTGACACCTCATTTTCTCCATTCTCAAGAGCTTTGAGTCTCTGCAAAACATATACATGTGTAGACACAAATAAGTGAAATAGAATGAAGGCTATTTCAGCTTTAGCTTTTATTCCGTTTGGGAGCTAAAGTCGCACAAACTTTTGTTTACAAAAATTTCGATGGCCTATAGTTCGCAAGTTATGCAATCAGTTGACATAAGATTGTGCATGCATGTAGACATGTTAATGACCTTTATATATGCCAAGTTTCAGATGGCTACCTACTCAAACAAGCAAGCAGTAGCGGTTTGAAATTTTCACAATTTGGGCTACACGTTCGGGACGATTCGTGACCTTAGGTGACTTGCACAATTCGGGCTGAAACTAGTGCCAAATGAGAGGGTTGGGATAAACATTCAATTGACCATATGTGCCAAAAATTCTCGTTCTTTAGTTTTCGAGTTATAGCCCCTGGAAGTCGAAAACTGCACGACTTTGCCCTCGAATATCTCGACAACGGAGAAAGGAGAATTTCAGGGCATTTTCTCCCAAGAAATATATGGGAATTATCTGTAATTTAGCACAGTTTCAGAACGATTCGTGAAAGTCACCTTTTAAGAATAACTTCCACTGCAGGCCCATATATAAAAGTTTGCTCCTTTATTACTCTGCACATGGACAATTATTTGCGCTGTTATTTGCCCCAGGCATGTACCTATGTAATTACCGTTTACAGTGTAAAGATGGATGTTATCGGTCGCTGAACGTCGGAGCAGTAGGCGTTTAATGCATTTTCCCATAGGGTCCAATGCAAAATTGACACCTCATTTTCTCCATTCTCAAGAGCTTTGAGTCTCTGCAAAACATATACATGTGTAGACACAAATAAGTGAAATAGAATGAAGGCTATTTCAGCTTTAGCTTTTATTCCGTTTGGGAGCTAAAGTCGCACAAACTTTTGTTTACAAAAATTTCGATGGCCTATAGTTCGCAAGTTATGCAATCAGTTGACATAAGATTGTGCATGCATGTAGACATGTTAATGACCTTTATATATGCCAAGTTTCAGATGGCTACCTACTCAAACAAGCAAGCAGTAGCGGTTTGAAATTTTCACAATTTGGGCTACACGTTCGGGACGATTCGTGACCTTAGGTGACTTGCACAATTCGGGCTGAAACTAGTGCCAAATGAGAGGGTTGGGATAAACATTCAATTGACCATATGTGCCAAAAATTCTCGTTCTTTAGTTTTCGAGTTATAGCCCCTGGAAGTCGAAAACTGCACGACTTTGCCCTCGAATATCTCGACAACGGAGAAAGGAGAATTTCAGGGCATTTTCTCCCAAGAAATATATGGGAATTATCTGTAATTTAGCACAGTTTCAGAACGATTCGTGAAAGTCACCTTTTAAGAATAACTTCCACTGCAGGCCCATATATAAAAGTTTGCTCCTTTATTACTCTGCACATGGACAATTATTTGCGCTGTTATTTGCCCCAGGCATGTACCTATGTAATTACCGTTTACAGTGTAAAGATGGATGTTATCGGTCGCTGAACGTCGGAGCAGTAGGCGTTTAATGCATTTTCCCATAGGGTCCAATGCAAAATTGACACCTCATTTTCTCCATTCTCAAGAGCTTTGAGTCTCTGCAAAACATATACATGTGTAGACACAAATAAGTGAAATAGAATGAAGGCTATTTCAGCTTTAGCTTTTATTCCGTTTGGGAGCTAAAGTCGCACAAACTTTTGTTTACAAAAATTTCGATGGCCTATAGTTCGCAAGTTATGCAATCAGTTGACATAAGATTGTGCATGCATGTAGACATGTTAATGACCTTTATATATGCCAAGTTTCAGATGGCTACCTACTCAAACAAGCAAGCAGTAGCGGTTTGAAATTTTCACAATTTGGGCTACACGTTCGGGACGATTCGTGACCTTAGGTGACTTGCACAATTCGGGCTGAAACTAGTGCCAAATGAGAGGGTTGGGATAAACATTCAATTGACCATATGTGCCAAAAATTCTCGTTCTTTAGTTTTCGAGTTATAGCCCCTGGAAGTCGAAAACTGCACGACTTTGCCCTCGAATATCTCGACAACGGAGAAAGGAGAATTTCAGGGCATTTTCTCCCAAGAAATATATGGGAATTATCTGTAATTTAGCACAGTTTCAGAACGATTCGTGAAAGTCACCTTTTAAGAATAACTTCCACTGCAGGCCCATATATAAAAGTTTGCTCCTTTATTACTCTGCACATGGACAATTATTTGCGCTGTTATTTGCCCCAGGCATGTACCTATGTAATTACCGTTTACAGTGTAAAGATGGATGTTATCGGTCGCTGAACGTCGGAGCAGTAGGCGTTTAATGCATTTTCCCATAGGGTCCAATGCAAAATTGACACCTCATTTTCTCCATTCTCAAGAGCTTTGAGTCTCTGCAAAACATATACATGTGTAGACACAAATAAGTGAAATAGAATGAAGGCTATTTCAGCTTTAGCTTTTATTCCGTTTGGGAGCTAAAGTCGCACAAACTTTTGTTTACAAAAATTTCGATGGCCTATAGTTCGCAAGTTATGCAATCAGTTGACATAAGATTGTGCATGCATGTAGACATGTTAATGACCTTTATATATGCCAAGTTTCAGATGGCTACCTACTCAAACAAGCAAGCAGTAGCGGTTTGAAATTTTCACAATTTGGGCTACACGTTCGGGACGATTCGTGACCTTAGGTGACTTGCACAATTCGGGCTGAAACTAGTGCCAAATGAGAGGGTTGGGATAAACATTCAATTGACCATATGTGCCAAAAATTCTCGTTCTTTAGTTTTCGAGTTATAGCCCCTGGAAGTCGAAAACTGCACGACTTTGCCCTCGAATATCTCGACAACGGAGAAAGGAGAATTTCAGGGCATTTTCTCCCAAGAAATATATGGGAATTATCTGTAATTTAGCACAGTTTCAGAACGATTCGTGAAAGTCACCTTTTAAGAATAACTTCCACTGCAGGCCCATATATAAAAGTTTGCTCCTTTATTACTCTGCACATGGACAATTATTTGCGCTGTTATTTGCCCCAGGCATGTACCTATGTAATTACCGTTTACAGTGTAAAGATGGATGTTATCGGTCGCTGAACGTCGGAGCAGTAGGCGTTTAATGCATTTTCCCATAGGGTCCATGCAAAATTGACACCTCATTTTCTCCATTCTCAAGAGCTTTGAGTCTCTGCAAAACATATACATGTGTAGACACAAATAAGTGAAATAGAATGAAGGCTATTTCAGCTTTAGCTTTTATTCCGTTTGGGAGCTAAAGTCGCACAAACTTTTGTTTACAAAAATTTCGATGGCCTATAGTTCGCAAGTTATGCAATCAGTTGACATAAGATTGTGCATGCATGTAGACATGTTAATGACCTTTATATATGCCAAGTTTCAGATGGCTACCTACTCAAACAAGCAAGCAGTAGCGGTTTGAAATTTTCACAATTTGGGCTACACGTTCGGGACGATTCGTGACCTTAGGTGACTTGCACAATTCGGGCTGAAACTAGTGCCAAATGAGAGGGTTGGGATAAACATTCAATTGACCATATGTGCCAAAAATTCTCGTTCTTTAGTTTTCGAGTTATAGCCCCTGGAAGTCGAAAACTGCACGACTTTGCCCTCGAATATCTCGACAACGGAGAAAGGAGAATTTCAGGGCATTTTCTCCCAAGAAATATATGGGAATTATCTGTAATTTAGCACAGTTTCGGAACGATTCGTGAAAGTCACCTTTTAAGAATAACTTCCACTGCAGGCCCATATATAAAAGTTTGCTCCTTTATTACTCTGCACATGGACAATTATTTGCGCTGTTATTTGCCCCAGGCATGTACCTATGTAATTACCGTTTACAGTGTAAAGATGGATGTTATCGGTCGCTGAACGTCGGAGCAGTAGGCGTTTAATGCATTTTCCCATAGGGTCCAATGCAAAATTGACACCTCATTTTCTCCATTCTCAAGAGCTTTGAGTCTCTGCAAAACATATACATGTGTAGACACAAATAAGTGAAATAGAATGAAGGCTATTTCAGCTTTAGCTTTTATTCCGTTTGGGAGCTAAAGTCGCACAAACTTTTGTTTACAAAAATTTCGATGGCCTATAGTTCGCAAGTTATGCAATCAGTTGACATAAGATTGTGCATGCATGTAGACATGTTAATGACCTTTATATATGCCAAGTTTCAGATGGCTACCTACTCAAACAAGCAAGCAGTAGCGGTTTGAAATTTTCACAATTTGGGCTACACGTTCGGGACGATTCGTGACCTTAGGTGACTTGCACAATTCGGGCTGAAACTAGTGCCAAATGAGAGGGTTGGGATAAACATTCAATTGACCATATGTGCCAAAAATTCTCGTTCTTTAGTTTTCGAGTTATAGCCCCTGGAAGTCGAAAACTGCACGACTTTGCACTCGAATATCTCGACAACGGAGAAAGGAGAATTTCAGGGCCTTTTCTCCCAAGAAATATATGGGAATTATCTGTAATTTAGCACAGTTTCAGAACGATTCGTGAAAGTCACCTTTTAAGAATAACTTCCACTGCAGGCCCATATATAAAAGTTTGCTCCTTTATTACTCTGCACATGGACAATTATTTGCGCTGTTATTTGCCCCAGGCATGTACCTATGTAATTACCGTTTACAGTGTAAAGATGGATGTTATCGGTCGCTGAACGTCGGAGCAGTAGGCGTTTAATGCATTTTCCCATAGGGTCCAATGCAAAATTGACACCTCATTTTCTCCATTCTCAAGAGCTTTGAGTCTCTGCAAAACATATACATGTGTAGACACAAATAAGTGAAATAGAATGAAGGCTATTTCAGCTTTAGCTTTTATTCCGTTTGGGAGCTAAAGTCGCACAAACTTTTGTTTACAAAATTTCGATGGCCTATAGTTCGCAAGTTATGCAATCAGTTGACATAAGATTGTGCATGCATGTAGACATGTTAATGACCTTTATATATGCCAAGTTTCAGATGGCTACCTACTCAAACAAGCAAGCAGTAGCGGTTTGAAATTTTCACAATTTGGGCTACACGTTCGGGACGATTCGTGACCTTAGGTGACTTGCACAATTCGGGCTGAAACTAGTGCCAAATGAGAGGGTTGGGATAAACATTCAATTGACCATATGTGCCAAAAATTCTCGTTCTTTAGTTTTCGAGTTATAGCCCCTGGAAGTCGAAAACTGCACGACTTTGCCCTCGAATATCTCGACAACGGAGAAAGGAGAATTTCAGGGCATTTTCTCCCAAGAAATATATGGGAATTATCTGTAATTTAGCACAGTTTCAGAACGATTCGTGAAAGTCACCTTTTAAGAATAACTTCCACTGCAGGCCCATATATAAAAGTTTGCTCCTTTATTACTCTGCACATGGACAATTATTTGCGCTGTTATTTGCCCCAGGCATGTACCTATGTAATTACCGTTTACAGTGTAAAGATGGATGTTATCGGTCGCTGAACGTCGGAGCAGTAGGCGTTTAATGCATTTTCCCATAGGGTCCAATGCAAAATTGACACCTCATTTTCTCCATTCTCAAGAGCTTTGAGTCTCTGCAAAACATATACATGTGTAGACACAAATAAGTGAAATAGAATGAAGGCTATTTCAGCTTTAGCTTTTATTCCGTTTGGGAGCTAAAGTCGCACAAACTTTTGTTTACAAAAATTTCGATGGCCTATAGTTCGCAAGTTATGCAATCAGTTGACATAAGATTGTGCATGCATGTAGACATGTTAATGACCTTTATATATGCCAAGTTTCAGATGGCTACCTACTCAAACAAGCAAGCAGTAGCGGTTTGAAATTTTCACAATTTGGGCTACACGTTCGGGACGATTCGTGACCTTAGGTGACTTGCACAATTCGGGCTGAAACTAGTGCCAAATGAGAGGGTTGGGATAAACATTCAATTGACCATATGTGCCAAAAATTCTCGTTCTTTAGTTTTCGAGTTATAGCCCCTGGAAGTCGAAAACTGCACGACTTTGCCCTCGAATATCTCGACAACGGAGAAAGGAGAATTTCAGGGCATTTTCTCCCAAGAAATATATGGGAATTATCTGTAATTTAGCACAGTTTCAGAACGATTCGTGAAAGTCACCTTTTAAGAATAACTTCCACTGCAGGCCCATATATAAAAGTTTGCTCCTTTATTACTCTGCACATGGACAATTATTTGCGCTGTTATTTGCCCCAGGCATGTACCTATGTAATTACCGTTTACAGTGTAAAGATGGATGTTATCGGTCGCTGAACGTCGGAGCAGTAGGCGTTTAATGCATTTTCCCATAGGGTCCAATGCAAAATTGACACCTCATTTTCTCCATTCTCAAGAGCTTTGAGTCTCTGCAAAACATATACATGTGTAGACACAAATAAGTGAAATAGAATGAAGGCTATTTCAGCTTTAGCTTTTATTCCGTTTGGGAGCTAAAGTCGCACAAACTTTTGTTTACAAAAATTTCGATGGCCTATAGTTCGCAAGTTATGCAATCAGTTGACATAAGATTGTGCATGCATGTAGACATGTTAATGACCTTTATATATGCCAAGTTTCAGATGGCTACCTACTCAAACAAGCAAGCAGTAGCGGTTTGAAATTTTCACAATTTGGGCTACACGTTCGGTACGATTCGTGACCTTAGGTGACTTGCACAATTCGGGCTGAAACTAGTGCCAAATGAGAGGGTTTGGATAAACATTCAATTGACCATATGTGCCAAAAATTCTCGTTCTTTAGTTTTCGAGTTATAGCCCCTGGAAGTCGAAAACTGCACGACTTTGCACTCGAATATCTCGACAACGGAGAAAGGAGAATTTCAGGGCCTTTTCTCCCAAGAAATATATGGGAATTATCTGTAATTTAGCACAGTTTCAGAACGATTCGTGAAAGTCACCTTTTAAGAATAACTTCCACTGCAGGCCCATATATAAAAGTTTGCTCCTTTATTACTCTGCACATGGACAATTATTTGCGCTGTTATTTGCCCCAGGCATGTACCTATGTAATTACCGTTTACAGTGTAAAGATGGATGTTATCGGTCGCTGAACGTCGGAGCAGTAGGCGTTTAATGCATTTTCCCATAGGGTTCAATGCAAAATTGACACCTCATTTTCTCCATTCTCAAGAGCTTTGAGTCTCTGCAAAACATATACATGTGTAGACACAAATAAGTGAAATAGAATGAAGGCTATTTCAGCTTTAGCTTTTATTCCGTTTGGGAGCTAAAGTCGCACAAACTTTTGTTTACAAAATTTCGATGGCCTATAGTTCGCAAGTTATGCAATCAGTTGACATAAGATTGTGCATGCATGTAGACATGTTAATGACCTTTATATATGCCAAGTTTCAGATGGCTACCTACTCAAACAAGCAAGCAGTAGCGGTTTGAAATTTTCACAATTTGGGCTACACGTTCGGGACGATTCGTGACCTTAGGTGACTTGCACAATTCGGGCTGAAACTAGTGCCAAATGAGAGGGTTGGGATAAACATTCAATTGACCATATGTGCCAAAAATTCTCGTTCTTTAGTTTTCGAGTTATAGCCCCTGGAAGTCGAAAACTGCACGACTTTGCCCTCGAATATCTCGACAACGGAGAAAGGAGAATTTCAGGGCATTTTCTCCCAAGAAATATATGGGAATTATCTGTAATTTAGCACAGTTTCAGAACGATTCGTGAAAGTCACCTTTTAAGAATAACTTCCACTGCAGGCCCATATATAAAAGTTTGCTCCTTTATTACTCTGCACATGGACAATTATTTGCGCTGTTATTTGCCCCAGGCATGTACCTATGTAATTACCGTTTACAGTGTAAAGATGGATGTTATCGGTCGCTGAACGTCGGAGCAGTAGGCGTTTAATGCATTTTCCCATAGGGTCCAATGCAAAATTGACACCTCATTTTCTCCATTCTCAAGAGCTTTGAGTCTCTGCAAAACATATACATGTGTAGACACAAATAAGTGAAATAGAATGAAGGCTATTTCAGCTTTAGCTTTTATTCCGTTTGGGAGCTAAAGTCGCACAAACTTTTGTTTACAAAAATTTCGATGGCCTATAGTTCGCAAGTTATGCAATCAGTTGACATAAGATTGTGCATGCATGTAGACATGTTAATGACCTTTATATATGCCAAGTTTCAGATGGCTACCTACTCAAACAAGCAAGCAGTAGCGGTTTGAAATTTTCACAATTTGGGCTACACGTTCGGGACGATTCGTGACCTTAGGTGACTTGCACAATTCGGGCTGAAACTAGTGCCAAATGAGAGGGTTGGGATAAACATTCAATTGACCATATGTGCCAAAAATTCTCGTTCTTTAGTTTTCGAGTTATAGCCCCTGGAAGTCGAAAACTGCACGACTTTGCCCTCGAATATCTCGACAACGGAGAAAGGAGAATTTCAGGGCATTTTCTCCCAAGAAATATATGGGAATTATCTGTAATTTAGCACAGTTTCAGAACGATTCGTGAAAGTCACCTTTTAAGAATAACTTCCACTGCAGGCCCATATATAAAAGTTTGCTCCTTTATTACTCTGCACATGGACAATTATTTGCGCTGTTATTTGCCCCAGGCATGTACCTATGTAATTACCGTTTACAGTGTAAAGATGGATGTTATCGGTCGCTGAACGTCGGAGCAGTAGGCGTTTAATGCATTTTCCCATAGGGTCCAATGCAAAATTGACACCTCATTTTCTCCATTCTCAAGAGCTTTGAGTCTCTGCAAAACATATACATGTGTAGACACAAATAAGTGAAATAGAATGAAGGCTATTTCAGCTTTAGCTTTTATTCCGTTTGGGAGCTAAAGTCGCACAAACTTTTGTTTACAAAAATTTCGATGGCCTATAGTTCGCAAGTTATGCAATCAGTTGACATAAGATTGTGCATGCATGTAGACATGTTAATGACCTTTATATATGCCAAGTTTCAGATGGCTACCTACTCAAACAAGCAAGCAGTAGCGGTTTGAAATTTTCACAATTTGGGCTACACGTTCGGGACGATTCGTGACCTTAGGTGACTTGCACAATTCGGGCTGAAACTAGTGCCAAATGAGAGGGTTGGGATAAACATTCAATTGACCATATGTGCCAAAAATTCTCGTTCTTTAGTTTTCGAGTTATAGCCCCTGGAAGTCGAAAACTGCACGACTTTGCCCTCGAATATCTCGACAACGGAGAAAGGAGAATTTCAGGGCATTTTCTCCCAAGAAATATATGGGAATTATCTGTAATTTAGCACAGTTTCAGAACGATTCGTGAAAGTCACCTTTTAAGAATAACTTCCACTGCAGGCCCATATATAAAAGTTTGCTCCTTTATTACTCTGCACATGGACAATTATTTGCGCTGTTATTTGCCCCAGGCATGTACCTATGTAATTACCGTTTACAGTGTAAAGATGGATGTTATCGGTCGCTGAACGTCGGAGCAGTAGGCGTTTAATGCATTTTCCCATAGGGTCCAATGCAAAATTGACACCTCATTTTCTCCATTCTCAAGAGCTTTGAGTCTCTGCAAAACATATACATGTGTAGACACAAATAAGTGAAATAGAATGAAGGCTATTTCAGCTTTAGCTTTTATTCCGTTTGGGAGCTAAAGTCGCACAAACTTTTGTTTACAAAAATTTCGATGGCCTATAGTTCGCAAGTTATGCAATCAGTTGACATAAGATTGTGCATGCATGTAGACATGTTAATGACCTTTATATATGCCAAGTTTCAGATGGCTACCTACTCAAACAAGCAAGCAGTAGCGGTTTGAAATTTTCACAATTTGGGCTACACGTTCGGGACGATTCGTGACCTTAGGTGACTTGCACAATTCGGGCTGAAACTAGTGCCAAATGAGAGGGTTGGGATAAACATTCAATTGACCATATGTGCCAAAAATTCTCGTTCTTTAGTTTTCGAGTTATAGCCCCTGGAAGTCGAAAACTGCACGACTTTGCCCTCGAATATCTCGACAACGGAGAAAGGAGAATTTCAGGGCATTTTCTCCCAAGAAATATATGGGAATTATCTGTAATTTAGCACAGTTTCAGAACGATTCGTGAAAGTCACCTTTTAAGAATAACTTCCACTGCAGGCCCATATATAAAAGTTTGCTCCTTTATTACTCTGCACATGGACAATTATTTGCGCTGTTATTTGCCCCAGGCATGTACCTATGTAATTACCGTTTACAGTGTAAAGATGGATGTTATCGGTCGCTGAACGTCGGAGCAGTAGGCGTTTAATGCATTTTCCCATAGGGTCCAATGCAAAATTGACACCTCATTTTCTCCATTCTCAAGAGCTTTGAGTCTCTGCAAAACATATACATGTGTAGACACAAATAAGTGAAATAGAATGAAGGCTATTTCAGCTTTAGCTTTTATTCCGTTTGGGAGCTAAAGTCGCACAAACTTTTGTTTACAAAAATTTCGATGGCCTATAGTTCGCAAGTTATGCAATCAGTTGACATAAGATTGTGCATGCATGTAGACATGTTAATGACCTTTATATATGCCAAGTTTCAGATGGCTACCTACTCAAACAAGCAAGCAGTAGCGGTTTGAAATTTTCACAATTTGGGCTACACGTTCGGGACGATTCGTGACCTTAGGTGACTTGCACAATTCGGGCTGAAACTAGTGCCAAATGAGAGGGTTGGGATAAACATTCAATTGACCATATGTGCCAAAAATTCTCGTTCTTTAGTTTTCGAGTTATAGCCCCTGGAAGTCGAAAACTGCACGACTTTGCCCTCGAATATCTCGACAACGGAGAAAGGAGAATTTCAGGGCATTTTCTCCCAAGAAATATATGGGAATTATCTGTAATTTAGCACAGTTTCAGAACGATTCGTGAAAGTCACCTTTTAAGAATAACTTCCACTGCAGGCCCATATATAAAAGTTTGCTCCTTTATTACTCTGCACATGGACAATTATTTGCGCTGTTATTTGCCCCAGGCATGTACCTATGTAATTACCGTTTACAGTGTAAAGATGGATGTTATCGGTCGCTGAACGTCGGAGCAGTAGGCGTTTAATGCATTTTCCCATAGGGTCCAATGCAAAATTGACACCTCATTTTCTCCATTCTCAAGAGCTTTGAGTCTCTGCAAAACATATACATGTGTAGACACAAATAAGTGAAATAGAATGAAGGCTATTTCAGCTTTAGCTTTTATTCCGTTTGGGAGCTAAAGTCGCACAAACTTTTGTTTACAAAAATTTCGATGGCCTATAGTTCGCAAGTTATGCAATCAGTTGACATAAGATTGTGCATGCATGTAGACATGTTAATGACCTTTATATATGCCAAGTTTCAGATGGCTACCTACTCAAACAAGCAAGCAGTAGCGGTTTGAAATTTTCACAATTTGGGCTACACGTTCGGGACGATTCGTGACCTTAGGTGACTTGCACAATTCGGGCTGAAACTAGTGCCAAATGAGAGGGTTAGGATAAACATTCAATTGACCATATGTGCCAAAAATTCTCGTTCTTTAGTTTTCGAGTTATAGCCCCTGGAAGTCGAAAACTGCACGACTTTGCCCTCGAATATCTCGACAACGGAGAAAAGAGAATTTCAGCATTTTCTCCCAAGAAATATATGGGAATTATCTGTAATTTAGCACAGTTTCAGAACGATTCGTGAAAGTCACCTTTTAAGAATAACTTCCACTGCAGGCCCATATATAAAAGTTTGCTCCTTTATTACTCTGCACATGGACAATTATTTGCGCTGTTATTTGCCCCAGGCATGTACCTATGTAATTACCGTTTACAGTGTAAAGATGGATGTTATCGGTCGCTGAACGTCGGAGCAGTAGGCGTTTAATGCATTTTCCCATAGGGTCCAATGCAAAATTGACACCTCATTTTCTCCATTCTCAAGAGCTTTGAGTCTCTGCAAAACATATACATGTGTAGACACAAATAAGTGAAATAGAATGAAGGCTATTTCAGCTTTAGCTTTTATTCCGTTTGGGAGCTAAAGTCGCACAAACTTTTGTTTACAAAAATTTCGATGGCCTATAGTTCGCAAGTTATGCAATCAGTTGACATAAGATTGTGCATGCATGTAGACATGTTAATGACCTTTATATATGCCAAGTTTCAGATGGCTACCTACTTAAACAAGCAAGCAGTAGCGGTTTGAAATTTTCACAATTTGGGCTACACGTTCGGGACGATTCGTGACCTTAGGTGACTTGCACAATTCGGGCTGAAACTAGTGCCAAATGAGAGGGTTGGGATAAACATTCAATTGACCATATGTGCCAAAAATTCTCGTTCTTTAGTTTTCGAGTTATAGCCCCTGGAAGTCGAAAACTGCACGACTTTGCCCTCGAATATCTCGACAACGGAGAAAGGAGAATTTCAGGGCATTTTCTCCCAAGAAATATATGGGAATTATCTGTAATTTAGCACAGTTTCAGAACGATTCGTGAAAGTCACCTTTTAAGAATAACTTCCACTGCAGGCCCATATATAAAAGTTTGCTCCTTTATTACTCTGCACATGGACAATTATTTGCGCTGTTATTTGCCCCAGGCATGTACCTATGTAATTACCGTTTACAGTGTAAAGATGGATGTTATCGGTCGCTGAACGTCGGAGCAGTAGGCGTTTAATGCATTTTCCCATAGGGTCCAATGCAAAATTGACACCTCATTTTCTCCATTCTCAAGAGCTTTGAGTCTCTGCAAAACATATACATGTGTAGACACAAATAAGTGAAATAGAATGAAGGCTATTTCAGCTTTAGCTTTTATTCCGTTTGGGAGCTAAAGTCGCACAAACTTTTGTTTACAAAAATTTCGATGGCCTATAGTTCGCAAGTTATGCAATCAGTTGACATAAGATTGTGCATGCATGTAGACATGTTAATGACCTTTATATATGCCAAGTTTCAGATGGCTACCTACTCAAACAAGCAAGCAGTAGCGGTTTGGAATTTTCACAATTTGGGCTACACGTTCGGGACGATTCGTGACCTTAGGTGACTTGCACAATTCGGGCTGAAACTAGTGCCAAATGAGAGGGTTGGGATAAACATTCAATTGACCATATGTGCCAAAAATTCTCGTTCTTTAGTTTTCGAGTTATAGCCCCTGGAAGTCGAAAACTGCACGACTTTGCCCTCGAATATCTCGACAACGGAGAAAGGAGAATTTCAGGGCATTTTCTCCCAAGAAATATATGGGAATTATCTGTAATTTAGCACAGTTTCAGAACGATTCGTGAAAGTCACCTTTTAAGAATAACTTCCACTGCAGGCCCATATATAAAAGTTTGCTCCTTTATTACTCTGCACATGGACAATTATTTGCGCTGTTATTTGCCCCAGGCATGTACCTATGTAATTACCGTTTACAGTGTAAAGATGGATGTTATCGGTCGCTGAACGTCGGAGCAGTAGGCGTTTAATGCATTTTCCCATAGGGTCCAATGCAAAATTGACACCTCATTTTCTCCATTCTCAAGAGCTTTGAGTCTCTGCAAAACATATACATGTGTAGACACAAATAAGTGAAATAGAATGAAGGCTATTTCAGCTTTAGCTTTTATTCCGTTTGGGAGCTAAAGTCGCACAAACTTTTGTTTACAAAAATTTCGATGGCCTATAGTTCGCAAGTTATGCAATCAGTTGACATAAGATTGTGCATGCATGTAGACATGTTAATGACCTTTATATATGCCAAGTTTCAGATGGCTACCTACTCAAACAAGCAAGCAGTAGCGGTTTGAAATTTTCACAATTTGGGCTACACGTTCGGGACGATTCGTGACCTTAGGTGACTTGCACAATTCGGGCTGAAACTAGTGCCAAATGAGAGGGTTGGGATAAACATTCAATTGACCATATGTGCCAAAAATTCTCGTTCTTTAGTTTTCGAGTTATAGCCCCTGGAAGTCGAAAACTGCACGACTTTGCCCTCGAATATCTCGACAACGGAGAAAGGAGAATTTCAGGGCATTTTCTCCCAAGAAATATATGGGAATTATCTGTAATTTAGCACAGTTTCAGAACGATTCGTGAAAGTCACCTTTTAAGAATAACTTCCACTGCAGGCCCATATATAAAAGTTTGCTCCTTTATTACTCTGCACATGGACAATTATTTGCGCTGTTATTTGCCCCAGGCATGTACCTATGTAATTACCGTTTACAGTGTAAAGATGGATGTTATCGGTCGCTGAACGTCGGAGCAGTAGGCGTTTAATGCATTTTCCCATAGGGTCCAATGCAAAATTGACACCTCATTTTCTCCATTCTCAAGAGCTTTGAGTCTCTGCAAAACATATACATGTGTAGACACAAATAAGTGAAATAGAATGAAGGCTATTTCAGCTTTAGCTTTTATTCCGTTTGGGAGCTAAAGTCGCACAAACTTTTGTTTACAAAAATTTCGATGGCCTATAGTTCGCAAGTTATGCAATCAGTTGACATAAGATTGTGCATGCATGTAGACATGTTAATGACCTTTATATATGCCAAGTTTCAGATGGCTACCTACTCAAACAAGCAAGCAGTAGCGGTTTGAAATTTTCACAATTTGGGCTACACGTTCGGGACGATTCGTGACCTTAGGTGACTTGCACAATTCGGGCTGAAACTAGTGCCAAATGAGAGGGTTGGGATAAACATTCAATTGACCATATGTGCCAAAAATTCTCGTTCTTTAGTTTTCGAGTTATAGCCCCTGGAAGTCGAAAACTGCACGACTTTGCCCTCGAATATCTCGACAACGGAGAAAGGAGAATTTCAGGGCATTTTCTCCCAAGAAATATATGGGAATTATCTGTAATTTAGCACAGTTTCAGAACGATTCGTGAAAGTCACCTTTTAAGAATAACTTCCACTGCAGGCCCATATATAAAAGTTTGCTCCTTTATACTCTGCACATGGACAATTATTTGCGCTGTTATTTGCCCCAGGCATGTACCTATGTAATTACCGTTTACAGTGTAAAGATGGATGTTATCGGTCGCTGAACGTCGGAGCAGTAGGCGTTTAATGCATTTTCCCATAGGGTCCAATGCAAAATTGACACCTCATTTTCTCCATTCTCAAGAGCTTTGAGTCTCTGCAAAACATATACATGTGTAGACACAAATAAGTGAAATAGAATGAAGGCTATTTCAGCTTTAGCTTTTATTCCGTTTGGGAGCTAAAGTCGCACAAACTTTTGTTTACAAAAATTTCGATGGCCTATAGTTCGCAAGTTATGCAATCAGTTGACATAAGATTGTGCATGCATGTAGACATGTTAATGACCTTTATATATGCCAAGTTTCAGATGGCTACCTACTCAAACAAGCAAGCAGTAGCGGTTTGAAATTTTCACAATTTGGGCTACACGTTCGGGACGATTCGTGACCTTAGGTGACTTGCACAATTCGGGCTGAAACTAGTGCCAAATGAGAGGGTTGGGATAAACATTCAATTGACCATATGTGCCAAAAATTCTCGTTCTTTAGTTTTCGAGTTATAGCCCCTGGAAGTCGAAAACTGCACGACTTTGCCCTCGAATATCTCGACAACGGAGAAAGGAGAATTTCAGGGCATTTTCTCCCAAGAAATATATGGGAATTATCTGTAATTTAGCACAGTTTCAGAACGATTCGTGAAAGTCACCTTTTAAGAATAACTTCCACTGCAGGCCCATATATAAAAGTTTGCTCCTTTATTACTCTGCACATGGACAATTATTTGCGCTGTTATTTGCCCCAGGCATGTACCTATGTAATTACCGTTTACAGTGTAAAGATGGATGTTATCGGTCGCTGAACGTCGGAGCAGTAGGCGTTTAATGCATTTTCCCATAGGGTCCAATGCAAAATTGACACCTCATTTTCTCCATTCTCAAGAGCTTTGAGTCTCTGCAAAACATATACATGTGTAGACACAAATAAGTGAAATAGAATGAAGGCTATTTCAGCTTTAGCTTTTATTCCGTTTGGGAGCTAAAGTCGCACAAACTTTTGTTTACAAAAATTTCGATGGCCTATAGTTCGCAAGTTATGCAATCAGTTGACATAAGATTGTGCATGCATGTAGACATGTTAATGACCTTTATATATGCCAAGTTTCAGATGGCTACCTACTCAAACAAGCAAGCAGTAGCGGTTTGAAAT
Source organism: Ctena decussata (assembly GCA_963989385.1). Taxonomy (NCBI): domain Eukaryota; kingdom Metazoa; phylum Mollusca; class Bivalvia; order Lucinida; family Lucinidae; genus Ctena; species Ctena decussata. Next base: position 141,697 of record CAXDIV010000112.1, on the reverse strand, counting down.
TTTCACAATTTGGGCTACACGTTCGGGACGATTCGTGACCTTAGGTGACTTGCACAATTCGGGCTGAAACTAGTGCCAAATGAGAGGGTTGGGATAAACATTCAATTGACCATATGTGCCAAAAATTCTCGTTCTTTAGTTTTCGAGTTATAGCCCCTGGAAGTCGAAAACTGCACGACTTTGCCCTCGAATATCTCGACAACGGAGAAAGGAGAATTTCAGGGCATTTTCTCCCAAGAAATATATGGGAATTATCTGTAATTTAGCACAGTTTCAGAACGATTCGTGAAAGTCACCTTTTAAGAATAACTTCCACTGCAGGCCCATATATAAAAGTTTGCTCCTTTATTACTCTGCACATGGACAATTATTTGCGCTGTTATATGCCCCAGGCATGTACCTATGTAATTACCGTTTACAGTGTAAAGATGGATGTTATCGGTCGCTGAACGTCGGAGCAGTAGGCGTTTAATGCATTTTCCCATAGGGTCCAATGCAAAATTGACACCTCATTTTCTCCATTCTCAAGAGCTTTGAGTCTCTGCAAAACATATACATGTGTAGACACAAATAAGTGAAATAGAATGAAGGCTATTTCAGCTTTAGCTTTTATTCCGTTTGGGAGCTAAAGTCGCACAAACTTTTGTTTACAAAAATTTCGATGGCCTATAGTTCGCAAGTTATGCAATCAGTTGACATAAGATTGTGCATGCATGTAGACATGTTAATGACCTTTATATATGCCAAGTTTCAGATGGCTACCTACTCAAACAAGCAAGCAGTAGCGGTTTGAAATTTTCACAATTTGGGCTACACGTTCGGGACGATTCGTGACCTTAGGTGACTTGCACAATTCGGGCTGAAACTAGTGCCAAATGAGAGGGTTGGGATAAACATTCAATTGACCATATGTGCCAAAAATTCTCGTTCTTTAGTTTTCGAGTTATAGCCCCTGGAAGTCTAAAACTGCACGACTTTGCCCTCGAATATCTCGACAACGGAGAAAGGAGAATTTCAGGGCATTTTCTCCCAAGAAATATATGGGAATTATCTGTAATTTAGCACAGTTTCAGAACGATTCGTGAAAGTCACCTTTTAAGAATAACTTCCACTGCAGGCCCATATATAAAAGTTTGCTCCTTTATTACTCTGCACATGGACAATTATTTGCGCTGTTATTTGCCCCAGGCATGTACCTATGTAATTACCGTTTACAGTGTAAAGATGGATGTTATCGGTCGCTGAACGTCGGAGCAGTAGGCGTTTAATGCATTTTCCCATAGGGTCCAATGCAAAATTGACACCTCATTTTCTCCATTCTCAAGAGCTTTGAGTCTCTGCAAAACATATACATGTGTAGACACAAATAAGTGAAATAGAATGAAGGCTATTTCAGCTTTAGCTTTTATTCCGTTTGGGAGCTAAAGTCGCACAAACTTTTGTTTACAAAAATTTCGATGGCCTATAGTTCGCAAGTTATGCAATCAGTTGACATAAGATTGTGCATGCATGTAGACATGTTAATGACCTTTATATATGCCAAGTTTCAGATGGCTACCTACTCAAACAAGCAAGCAGTAGCGGTTTGAAATTTTCACAATTTGGGCTACACGTTCGGGACGATTCGTGACCTTAGGTGACTTGCACAATTCGGGCTGAAACTAGTGCCAAATGAGAGGGTTGGGATAAACATTCAATTGACCATATGTGCCAAAAATTCTCGTTCTTAAGTTTTCGAGTTATAGCCCCTGGAAGTCGAAAACTGCACGACTTTGCCCTCGAATATCTCGACAACGGAGAAAGGAGAATTTCAGGGCATTTTCTCCCAAGAAATATATGGGAATTATCTGTAATTTAGCACAGTTTCAGAACGATTCGTGAAAGTCACCTTTTAAGAATAACTTCCACTGCAGGCCCATATATAAAAGTTTGCTCCTTTATTACTCTGCACATGGACAATTATTTGCGCTGTTATTTGCCCCAGGCATGTACCTATGTAATTACCGTTTACAGTGTAAAGATGGATGTTATCGGTCGCTGAACGTCGGAGCAGTAGGCGTTTAATGCATTTTCCCTTAGGGTCCAATGCAAAATTGACACCTCATTTTCTCCATTCTCAAGAGCTTTGAGTCTCTGCAAAACATATACATGTGTAGACACAAATAAGTGAAATAGAATGAAGGCTATTTCAGCTTTAGCTTTTATTCCGTTTGGGAGCTAAAGTCGCACAAACTTTTGTTTACAAAAATTTCGATGGCCTATAGTTCGCAAGTTATGCAATCAGTTGACATAAGATTGTGCATGCATGTAGACATGTTAATGACCTTTATATATGCCAAGTTTCAGATGGCTACCTACTCAAACAAGCAAGCAGTAGCGGTTTGAAATTTTCACAATTTGGGCTACACGTTCGGGACGATTCGTGACCTTAGGTGACTTGCACAATTCGGGCTGAAACTAGTGCCAAATGAGAGGGTTGGGATAAACATTCAATTGACCATATGTGCCAAAAATTCTCGTTCTTTAGTTTTCGAGTTATAGCCCCTGGAAGTCGAAAACTGCACGACTTTGCCCTCGAATATCTCGACAACGGAGAAAGGAGAATTTCAGGGCATTTTCTCCCAAGAAATATATGGGAATTATCTGTAATTTAGCACAGTTTCAGAACGATTCGTGAAAGTCACCTTTTAAGAATAACTTCCACTGCAGGCCCATATATAAAAGTTTGCTCCTTTATTACTCTGCACATGGACAATTATTTGCGCTGTTATTTGCCCCAGGCATGTACCTATGTAATTACCGTTTACAGTGTAAAGATGGATGTTATCGGTCGCTGAACGTCGGAGCAGTAGGCGTTTAATGCATTTTCCCGTAGGGTCCAATGCAAAATTGACACCTCATTTTCTCCATTCTCAAGAGCTTTGAGTCTCTGCAAAACATATACATGTGTAGACACAAATAAGTGAAATAGAATGAAGGCTATTTCAGCTTTAGCTTTTATTCCGTTTGGGAGCTAAAGTCGCACAAACTTTTGTTTACAAAACTTTCGATGGCCTATAGTTCGCAAGTTATGCAATCAGTTGACATAAGATTGTGCATGCATGTAGACATGTTAATGACCTTTATATATGCCAAGTTTCAGATGGCTACCTACTCAAACAAGCAAGCAGTAGCGGTTTGAAATTTTCACAATTTGGGCTACACGTTCGGGACGATTCGTGACCTTAGGTGACTTGCACAATTCGGGCTGAAACTAGTGCCAAATGAGAGGGTTGGGATAAACATTCAATTGACCATATGTGCCAAAAATTCTCGTTCTTTAGTTTTCGAGTTATAGCCCCTGGAAGTCGAAAACTGCACGACTTTGCCCTCGAATATCTCGACAACGGAGAAAGGAGAATTTCAGGGCATTTTCTCCCAAGAAATATATGGGAATTATCTGTAATTTAGCACAGTTTCAGAACGATTCGTGAAAGTCACCTTTTAAGAATAACTTCCACTGCAGGCCCATATATAAAAGTTTGCTCCTTTATTACTCTGCACATGGACAATTATTTGCGCTGTTATTTGCCCCAGGCATGTACCTATGTAATTACCGTTTACAGTGTAAAGATGGATGTTATCGGTCGCTGAACGTCGGAGCAGTAGGCGTTTAATGCATTTTCCCATAGGGTCCAATGCAAAATTGACACCTCATTTTCTCCATTCTCAAGAGCTTTGAGTCTCTGCAAAACATATACATGTGTAGACACAAATAAGTGAAATAGAATGAAGGCTATTTCAGCTTTAGCTTTTATTCCGTTTGGGAGCTAAAGTCGCACAAACTTTTGTTTACAAAAATTTCGATGGCCTATAGTTCGCAAGTTATGCAATCAGTTGACATAAGATTGTGCATGCATGTAGACATGTTAATGACCTTTATATATGCCAAGTTTCAGATGGCTACCTACTCAAACAAGCAAGCAGTAGCGGTTTGAAATTTTCACAATTTGGGCTACACGTTCGGGACGATTCGTGACCTTAGGTGACTTGCACAATTCGGGCTGAAACTAGTGCCAAATGAGAGGGTTGGGATAAACATTCAATTGACCATATGTGCCAAAAATTCTCGTTCTTTAGTTTTCGAGTTATAGCCCCTGGAAGTCGAAAACTGCACGACTTTGCCCTCGAATATCTCGACAACGGAGAAAGGAGAATTTCAGGGCATTTTCTCCCAAGAAATATATGGGAATTATCTGTAATTTAGCACAGTTTCAGAACGATTCGTGAAAGTCACCTTTTAAGAATAACTTCCACTGCAGGCCCATATATAAAAGTTTGCTCCTTTATTACTCTGCACATGGACAATTATTTGCGCTGTTATTTGCCCCAGGCATGTACCTATGTAATTACCGTTTACAGTGTAAAGATGGATGTTATCGGTCGCTGAACGTCGGAGCAGTAGGCGTTTAATGCATTTTCCCATAGGGTCCAATGCAAAATTGACACCTCATTTTCTCCATTCTCAAGAGCTTTGAGTCTCTGCAAAACATATACATGTGTAGACACAAATAAGTGAAATAGAATGAAGGCTATTTCAGCTTTAGCTTTTATTCCGTTTGGGAGCTAAAGTCGCACAAACTTTTGTTTACAAAAATTTCGATGGCCTATAGTTCGCAAGTTATGCAATCAGTTGACATAAGATTGTGCATGCATGTAGACATGTTAATGACCTTTATATATGCCAAGTTTCAGATGGCTACCTACTCAAACAAGCAAGCAGTAGCGGTTTGAAATTTTCACAATTTGGGCTACACGTTCGGGACGATTCGTGACCTTAGGTGACTTGCACAATTCGGGCTGAAACTAGTGCCAAATGAGAGGGTTGGGATAAACATTCAATTGACCATATGTGCCAAAAATTCTCGTTCTTTAGTTTTCGAGTTATAGCCCCTGGAAGTCGAAAACTGCACGACTTTGCCCTCGAATATCTCGACAACGGAGAAAGGAGAATTTCAGGGCATTTTCTCCCAAGAAATATATGGGAATTATCTGTAATTTAGCACAGTTTCAGAACGATTCGTGAAAGTCACCTTTTAAGAATAACTTCCACTGCAGGCCCATATATAAAAGTTTGCTCCTTTATTACTCTGCACATGGACAATTATTTGCGCTGTTATTTGCCCCAGGCATGTACCTATGTAATTACCGTTTACAGTGTAAAGATGGATGTTATCGGTCGCTGAACGTCGGAGCAGTAGGCGTTTAATGCATTTTCCCTTAGGGTCCAATGCAAAATTGACACCTCATTTTCTCCATTCTCAAGAGCTTTGAGTCTCTGCAAAACATATACATGTGTAGACACAAATAAGTGAAATAGAATGAAGGCTATTTCAGCTTTAGCTTTTATTCCGTTTGGGAGCTAAAGTCGCACAAACTTTTGTTTACAAAAATTTCGATGGCCTATAGTTCGCAAGTTATGCAATCAGTTGACATAAGATTGTGCATGCATGTCGACATGTTAATGACCTTTATATATGCCAAGTTTCAGATGGCTACCTACTCAAACAAGCAAGCAGTAGCGGTTTGAAATTTTCACAATTTGGGCTACACGTTCGGGACGATTCGTGACCTTAGGTGACTTGCACAATTCGGGCTGAAACTAGTGCCAAATGAGAGGGTTGGGATAAACATTCAATTGACCATATGTGCCAAAAATTCTCGTTCTTTAGTTTTCGAGTTATAGCCCCTGGAAGTCGAAAACTGCACGACTTTGCCCTCGAATATCTCGACAACGGAGAAAGGAGAATTTCAGGGCATTTTCTCCCAAGAAATATATGGGAATTATCTGTAATTTAGCACAGTTTCAGAACGATTCGTGAAAGTCACCTTTTAAGAATAACTTCCACTGCAGGCCCATATATAAAAGTTTGCTCCTTTATTACTCTGCACATGGACAATTATTTGCGCTGTTATTTGCCCCAGGCATGTACCTATGTAATTACCGTTTACAGTGTAAAGATGGATGTTATCGGTCGCTGAACGTCGGAGCAGTAGGCGTTTAATGCATTTTCCCATAGGGTCCAATGCAAAATTGACACCTCATTTTCTCCATTCTCAAGAGCTTTGAGTCTCTGCAAAACATATACATGTGTAGACACAAATAAGTGAAATAGAATGAAGGCTATTTCAGCTTTAGCTTTTATTCCGTTTGGGAGCTAAAGTCGCACAAACTTTTGTTTACAAAAATTTCGATGGCCTATAGTTCGCAAGTTATGCAATCAGTTGACATAAGATTGTGCATGCATGTAGACATGTTAATGACCTTTATATATGCCAAGTTTCAGATGGCTACCTACTCAAACAAGCAAGCAGTAGCGGTTTGAAATTTTCACAATTTGGGCTACACGTTCGGGACGATTCGTGACCTTAGGTGACTTGCACAATTCGGGCTGAAACTAGTGCCAAATGAGAGGGTTGGGATAAACATTCAATTGACCATATGTGCCAAAAATTCTCGTTCTTTAGTTTTCAAGTTATAGCCCCTGGAAGTCGAAAACTGCACGACTTTGCCCTCGAATATCTCGACAACGGAGAAAGGAGAATTTCAGGGCATTTTCTCCCAAGAAATATATGGGAATTATCTGTAATTTAGCACAGTTTCAGAACGATTCGTGAAAGTCACCTTTTAAGAATAACTTCCACTGCAGGCCCATATATAAAAGTTTGCTCCTTTATTACTCTGCACATGGACAATTATTTGCGCTGTTATTTGCCCCAGGCATGTACCTATGTAATTACCGTTTACAGTGTAAAGATGGATGTTATCGGTCGCTGAACGTCGGAGCAGTAGGCGTTTAATGCATTTTCCCATAGGGTCCAATGCAAAATTGACACCTCATTTTCTCCATTCTCAAGAGCTTTGAGTCTCTGCAAAACATATACATGTGTAGACACAAATAAGTGAAATAGAATGAAGGCTATTTCAGCTTTAGCTTTTATTCCGTTTGGGAGCTAAAGTCGCACAAACTTTTGTTTACAAAAATTTCGATGGCCTATAGTTCGCAAGTTATGCAATCAGTTGACATAAGATTGTGCATGCATGTAGACATGTTAATGACCTTTATATATGCCAAGTTTCAGATGGCTACCTACTCAAACAAGCAAGCAGTAGCGGTTTGAAATTTTCACAATTTGGGCTACACGTTCGGGACGATTCGTGACCTTAGGTGACTTGCACAATTCGGGCTGAAACTAGTGCCAAATGAGAGGGTTGGGATAAACATTCAATTGACCATATGTGCCAAAAATTCTCGTTCTTTAGTTTTCGAGTTATAGCCCCTGGAAGTCGAAAACTGCACGACTTTGCCCTCGAATATCTCGACAACGGAGAAAGGAGAATTTCAGGGCATTTTCTCCCAAGAAATATATGGGAATTATCTGTAATTTAGCACAGTTTCAGAACGATTCGTGAAAGTCACCTTTTAAGAATAACTTCCACTGCAGGCCCATATATAAAAGTTTGCTCCTTTATTACTCTGCACATGGACAATTATTTGCGCTGTTATTTGCCCCAGGCATGTACCTATGTAATTACCGTTTACAGTGTAAAGATGGATGTTATCGGTCGCTGAACGTCGGAGCAGTAGGCGTTTAATGCATTTTCCCTTAGGGTCCAATGCAAAATTGACACCTCATTTTCTCCATTCTCAAGAGCTTTGAGTCTCTGCAAAACATATACATGTGTAGACACAAATAAGTGAAATAGAATGAAGGCTATTTCAGCTTTAGCTTTTATTCCGTTTGGGAGCTAAAGTCGCACAAACTTTTGTTTACAAAAATTTCGATGGCCTATAGTTCGCAAGTTATGCAATCAGTTGACATAAGATTGTGCATGCATGTCGACATGTTAATGACCTTTATATATGCCAAGTTTCAGATGGCTACCTACTCAAACAAGCAAGCAGTAGCGGTTTGAAATTTTCACAATTTGGGCTACACGTTCGGGACGATTCGTGACCTTAGGTGACTTGCACAATTCGGGCTGAAACTAGTGCCAAATGAGAGGGTTGGGATAAACATTCAATTGACCATATGTGCCAAAAATTCTCGTTCTTTAGTTTTCGAGTTATAGCCCCTGGAAGTCGAAAACTGCACGACTTTGCCCTCGAATATCTCGACAACGGAGAAAGGAGAATTTCAGGGCATTTTCTCCCAAGAAATATATGGGAATTATCTGTAATTTAGCACAGTTTCAGAACGATTCGTGAAAGTCACCTTTTAAGAATAACTTCCACTGCAGGCCCATATATAAAAGTTTGCTCCTTTATTACTCTGCACATGGACAATTATTTGCGCTGTTATTTGCCCCAGGCATGTACCTATGTAATTACCGTTTACAGTGTAAAGATGGATGTTATCGGTCGCTGAACGTCGGAGCAGTAGGCGTTTAATGCATTTTCCCATAGGGTCCAATGCAAAATTGACACCTCATTTTCTCCATTCTCAAGAGCTTTGAGTCTCTGCAAAACATATACATGTGTAGACACAAATAAGTGAAATAGAATGAAGGCTATTTCAGCTTTAGCTTTTATTCCGTTTGGGAGCTAAAGTCGCACAAACTTTTGTTTACAAAAATTTCGATGGCCTATAGTTCGCAAGTTATGCAATCAGTTGACATAAGATTGTGCATGCATGTAGACATGTTAATGACCTTTATATATGCCAAGTTTCAGATGGCTACCTACTCAAACAAGCAAGCAGTAGCGGTTTGAAATTTTCACAATTTGGGCTACACGTTCGGGACGATTCGTGACCTTAGGTGACTTGCACAATTCGGGCTGAAACTAGTGCCAAATGAGAGGGTTGGGATAAACATTCAATTGACCATATGTGCCAAAAATTCTCGTTCTTTAGTTTTCGAGTTATAGCCCCTGGAAGTCGAAAACTGCACGACTTTGCCCTCGAATATCTCGACAACGGAGAAAGGAGAATTTCAGGGCATTTTCTCCCAAGAAATATATGGGAATTATCTGTAATTTAGCACAGTTTCAGAACGATTCGTGAAAGTCACCTTTTAAGAATAACTTCCACTGCAGGCCCATATATAAAAGTTTGCTCCTTTATTACTCTGCACATGGACAATTATTTGCGCTGTTATTTGCCCCAGGCATGTACCTATGTAATTACCGTTTACAGTGTAAAGATGGATGTTATCGGTCGCTGAACGTCGGAGCAGTAGGCGTTTAATGCATTTTCCCATAGGGTCCAATGCAAAATTGACACCTCATTTTCTCCATTCTCAAGAGCTTTGAGTCTCTGCAAAACATATACATGTGTAGACACAAATAAGTGAAATAGAATGAAGGCTATTTCAGCTTTAGCTTTTATTCCGTTTGGGAGCTAAAGTCGCACAAACTTTTGTTTACAAAAATTTCGATGGCCTATAGTTCGCAAGTTATGCAATCAGTTGACATAAGATTGTGCATGCATGTAGACATGTTAATGACCTTTATATATGCCAAGTTTCAGATGGCTACCTACTCAAACAAGCAAGCAGTAGCGGTTTGAAATTTTCACAATTTGGGCTACACGTTCGGGACGATTCGTGACCTTAGGTGACTTGCACAATTCGGGCTGAAACTAGTGCCAAATGAGAGGGTTGGGATAAACATTCAATTGACCATATGTGCCAAAAATTCTCGTTCTTTAGTTTTCGAGTTATAGCCCCTGGAAGTCGAAAACTGCACGACTTTGCCCTCGAATATCTCGACAACGGAGAAAGGAGAATTTCAGGGCATTTTCTCCCAAGAAATATATGGGAATTATCTGTAATTTAGCACAGTTTCAGAACGATTCGTGAAAGTCACCTTTTAAGAATAACTTCCACTGCAGGCCCATATATAAAAGTTTGCTCCTTTATTACTCTGCACATGGACAATTATTTGCGCTGTTATTTGCCCCAGGCATGTACCTATGTAATTACCGTTTACAGTGTAAAGATGGATGTTATCGGTCGCTGAACGTCGGAGCAGTAGGCGTTTAATGCATTTTCCCATAGGGTCCAATGCAAAATTGACACCTCATTTTCTCCATTCTCAAGAGCTTTGAGTCTCTGCAAAACATATACATGTGTAGACACAAATAAGTGAAATAGAATGAAGGCTATTTCAGCTTTAGCTTTTATTCCGTTTGGGAGCTAAAGTCGCACAAACTTTTGTTTACAAAAATTTCGATGGCCTATAGTTCGCAAGTTATGCAATCAGTTGACATAAGATTGTGCATGCATGTAGACATGTTAATGACCTTTATATATGCCAAGTTTCAGATGGCTACCTACTCAAACAAGCAAGCAGTAGCGGTTTGAAATTTTCACAATTTGGGCTACACGTTCGGGACGATTCGTGACCTTAGGTGACTTGCACAATTCGGGCTGAAACTAGTGCCAAATGAGAGGGTTGGGATAAACATTCAATTGACCATATGTGCCAAAAATTCTCGTTCTTTAGTTTTCGAGTTATAGCCCCTGGAAGTCGAAAACTGCACGACTTTGCCCTCGAATATCTCGACAACGGAGAAAGGAGAATTTCAGGGCATTTTCTCCCAAGAAATATATGGGAATTATCTGTAATTTAGCACAGTTTCAGAACGATTCGTGAAAGTCACCTTTTAAGAATAACTTCCACTGCAGGCCCATATATAAAAGTTTGCTCCTTTATTACTCTGCACATGGACAATTATTTGCGCTGTTATTTGCCCCAGGCATGTACCTATGTAATTACCGTTTACAGTGTAAAGATGGATGTTATCGGTCGCTGAACGTCGGAGCAGTAGGCGTTTAATGCATTTTCCCTTAGGGTCCAATGCAAAATTGACACCTCATTTTCTCCATTCTCAAGAGCTTTGAGTCTCTGCAAAACATATACATGTGTAGACACAAATAAGTGAAATAGAATGAAGGCTATTTCAGCTTTAGCTTTTATTCCGTTTGGGAGCTAAAGTCGCACAAACTTTTGTTTACAAAAATTTCGATGGCCTATAGTTCGCAAGTTATGCAATCAGTTGACATAAGATTGTGCATGCATGTAGACATGTTAATGACCTTTATATATGCCAAGTTTCAGATGGCTTACTACTCAAACAAGCAAGCAGTAGCGGTTTGAAATTTTCACAATTTGGGCTACACGTTCGGGACGATTCGTGACCTTAGGTGACTTGCACAATTCGGGCTGAAACTAGTGCCAAATGAGAGGGTTGGGATAAACATTCAATTGACCATATGTGCCAAAAATTCTCGTTCTTTAGTTTTCGAGTTATAGCCCCTGGAAGTCGAAAACTGCACGACTTTGCCCTCGAATATCTCGACAACGGAGAAAGGAGAATTTCAGGGCATTTTCTCCCAAGAAATATATGGGAATTATCTGTAATTTAGCACAGTTTCAGAACGATTCGTGAAAGTCACCTTTTAAGAATAACTTCCACTGCAGGCCCATATATAAAAGTTTGCTCCTTTATTACTCTGCACATGGACAATTATTTGCGCTGTTATTTGCCCCAGGCATGTACCTATGTAATTACCGTTTACAGTGTAAAGATGGATGTTATCGGTCGCTGAACGTCGGAGCAGTAGGCGTTTAATGCATTTTCCCATAGGGTCCAATGCAAAATTGACACCTCATTTTCTCCATTCTCAAGAGCTTTGAGTCTCTGCAAAACATATACATGTGTAGACACAAATAAGTGAAATAGAATGAAGGCTATTTCAGCTTTAGCTTTTATTCCGTTTGGGAGCTAAAGTCGCACAAACTTTTGTTTACAAAACTTTCGATGGCCTATAGTTCGCAAGTTATGCAATCAGTTGACATAAGATTGTGCATGCATGTAGACATGTTAATGACCTTTATATATGCCAAGTTTCAGATGGCTACCTTCTCAAACAAGCAAGCAGTAGCGGTTTGAAATTTTCACAATTTGGGCTACACGTTCGGGACGATTCGTGACCTTAGGTGACTTGCACAATTCGGGCTGAAACTAGTGCCAAATGAGAGGGTTGGGATAAACATTCAATTGACCATATGTGCCAAAAATTCTCGTTCTTTAGTTTTCGAGTTATAGCCCCTGGAAGTCGAAAACTGCACGACTTTGCCCTCGAATATCTCGACAACGGAGAAAGGAGAATTTCAGGGCATTTTCTCCCAAGAAATATATGGGAATTATCTGTAATTTAGCACAGTTTCAGAACGATTCGTGACAGTCACCTTTTAAGAATAACTTCCACTGCAGGCCCATATATAAAAGTTTGCTCCTTTATTACTCTGCACATGGACAATTATTTGCGCTGTTATTTGCCCCAGGCATGTACCTATGTAATTACCGTTTACAGTGTAAAGATGGATGTTATCGGTCGCTGAACGTCGGAGCAGTAGGCGTTTAATGCATTTTCCCATAGGGTCCAATGCAAAATTGACACCTCATTTTCTCCATTCTCAAGAGCTTTGAGTCTCTGCAAAACATATACATGTGTAGACACAAATAAGTGAAATAGAATGAAGGCTATTTCAGCTTTAGCTTTTATTCCGTTTGGGAGCTAAAGTCGCACAAACTTTTGTTTACAAAAATTTCGATGGCCTATAGTTCGCAAGTTATGCAATCAGTTGACATAAGATTGTGCATGCATGTAGACATGTTAATGACCTTTATATATGCCAAGTTTCAGATGGCTACCTACTCAAACAAGCAAGCAGTAGCGGTTTGAAATTTTCACAATTTGGGCTACACGTTCGGGACGATTCGTGACCTTAGGTGACTTGCACAATTCGGGCTGAAACTAGTGCCAAATGAGAGGGTTGGGATAAACATTCAATTGACCATATGTGCCAAAAATTCTCGTTCTTTAGTTTTCGAGTTATAGCCCCTGGAAGTCGAAAACTGCACGACTTTGCCCTCGAATATCTCGACAACGGAGAAAGGAGAATTTCAGGGCATTTTCTCCCAAGAAATATATGGGAATTATCTGTAATTTAGCACAGTTTCAGAACGATTCGTGAAAGTCACCTTTTAAGAATAACTTCCACTGCAGGCCCATATATAAAAGTTTGCTCCTTTATTACTCTGCACATGGACAATTATTTGCGCTGTTATATGCCCCAGGCATGTACCTATGTAATTACCGTTTACAGTGTAAAGATGGATGTTATCGGTCGCTGAACGTCGGAGCAGTAGGCGTTTAATGCATTTTCCCATAGGGTCCAATGCAAAATTGACACCTCATTTTCTCCATTCTCAAGAGCTTTGAGTCTCTGCAAAACATATACATGTGTAGACACAAATAAGTGAAATAGAATGAAGGCTATTTCAGCTTTAGCTTTTATTCCGTTTGGGAGCTAAAGTCGCACAAACTTTTGTTTACAAAAATTTCGATGGCCTATAGTTCGCAAGTTATGCAATCAGTTGACATAAGATTGTGCATGCATGTAGACATGTTAATGACCTTTATATATGCCAAGTTTCAGATGGCTACCTACTCAAACAAGCAAGCAGTAGCGGTTTGAAATTTTCACAATTTGGGCTACACGTTCGGGACGATTCGTGACCTTAGGTGACTTGCACAATTCGGGCTGAAACTAGTGCCAAATGAGAGGGTTGGGATAAACATTCAATTGACCATATGTGCCAAAAATTCTCGTTCTTTAGTTTTCGAGTTATAGCCCCTGGAAGTCTAAAACTGCACGACTTTGCCCTCGAATATCTCGACAACGGAGAAAGGAGAATTTCAGGGCATTTTCTCCCAAGAAATATATGGGAATTATCTGTAATTTAGCACAGTTTCAGAACGATTCGTGAAAGTCACCTTTTAAGAATAACTTCCACTGCAGGCCCATATATAAAAGTTTGCTCCTTTATTACTCTGCACATGGACAATTATTTGCGCTGTTATTTGCCCCAGGCATGTACCTATGTAATTACCGTTTACAGTGTAAAGATGGATGTTATCGGTCGCTGAACGTCGGAGCAGTAGGCGTTTAATGCATTTTCCCATAGGGTCCAATGCAAAATTGACACCTCATTTTCTCCATTCTCAAGAGCTTTGAGTCTCTGCAAAACATATACATGTGTAGACACAAATAAGTGAAATAGAATGAAGGCTATTTCAGCTTTAGCTTTTATTCCGTTTGGGAGCTAAAGTCGCACAAACTTTTGTTTACAAAAATTTCGATGGCCTATAGTTCGCAAGTTATGCAATCAGTTGACATAAGATTGTGCATGCATGTAGACATGTTAATGACCTTTATATATGCCAAGTTTCAGATGGCTACCTACTCAAACAAGCAAGCAGTAGCGGTTTGAAATTTTCACAATTTGGGCTACACGTTCGGGACGATTCGTGACCTTAGGTGACTTGCACAATTCGGGCTGAAACTAGTGCCAAATGAGAGGGTTGGGATAAACATTCAATTGACCATATGTGCCAAAAATTCTCGTTCTTAAGTTTTCGAGTTATAGCCCCTGGAAGTCGAAAACTGCACGACTTTGCCCTCGAATATCTCGACAACGGAGAAAGGAGAATTTCAGGGCATTTTCTCCCAAGAAATATATGGGAATTATCTGTAATTTAGCACAGTTTCAGAACGATTCGTGAAAGTCACCTTTTAAGAATAACTTCCACTGCAGGCCCATATATAAAAGTTTGCTCCTTTATTACTCTGCACATGGACAATTATTTGCGCTGTTATTTGCCCCAGGCATGTACCTATGTAATTACCGTTTACAGTGTAAAGATGGATGTTATCGGTCGTTGAACGTCGGAGCAGTAGGCGTTTAATGCATTTTCCCTTAGGGTCCAATGCAAAATTGACACCTCATTTTCTCCATTCTCAAGAGCTTTGTGTCTCTGCAAAACATATACATGTGTAGACACAAATAAGTGAAATAGAATGAAGGCTATTTCAGCTTTAGCTTTTATTCCGTTTGGGAGCTAAAGTCGCACAAACTTTTGTTTACAAAAATTTCGATGGCCTATAGTTCGCAAGTTATGCAATCAGTTGACATAAGATTGTGCATGCATGTAGACATGTTAATGACCTTTATATATGCCAAGTTTCAGATGGCTACCTACTCAAACAAGCAAGCAGTAGCGGTTTGAAATTTTCACAATTTGGGCTACACGTTCGGGACGATTCGTGACCTTAGGTGACTTGCACAATTCGGGCTGAAACTAGTGCCAAATGAGAGGGTTGGGATAAACATTCAATTGACCATATGTGCCAAAAATTCTCGTTCTTTAGTTTTCGAGTTATAGCCCCTGGAAGTCGAAAACTGCACGACTTTGCCCTCGAATATCTCGACAACGGAGAAAGGAGAATTTCAGGGCATTTTCTCCCAAGAAATATATGGGAATTATCTGTAATTTAGCACAGTTTCAGAACGATTCGTGAAAGTCACCTTTTAAGAATAACTTCCACTGCAGGCCCATATATAAAAGTTTGCTCCTTTATTACTCTGCACATGGACAATTATTTGCGCTGTTATTTGCCCCAGGCATGTACCTATGTAATTACCGTTTACAGTGTAAAGATGGATGTTATCGGTCGCTGAACGTCGGAGCAGTAGGCGTTTAATGCATTTTCCCGTAGGGTCCAATGCAAAATTGACACCTCATTTTCTCCATTCTCAAGAGCTTTGAGTCTCTGCAAAACATATACATGTGTAGACACAAATAAGTGAAATAGAATGAAGGCTATTTCAGCTTTAGCTTTTATTCCGTTTGGGAGCTAAAGTCGCACAAACTTTTGTTTACAAAACTTTCGATGGCCTATAGTTCGCAAGTTATGCAATCAGTTGACATAAGATTGTGCATGCATGTAGACATGTTAATGACCTTTATATATGCCAAGTTTCAGATGGCTACCTACTCAAACAAGCAAGCAGTAGCGGTTTGAAATTTTCACAATTTGGGCTACACGTTCGGGACGATTCGTGACCTTAGGTGACTTGCACAATTCGGGCTGAAACTAGTGCCAAATGAGAGGGTTGGGATAAACATTCAATTGACCATATGTGCCAAAAATTCTCGTTCTTTAGTTTTCGAGTTATAGCCCCTGGAAGTCGAAAACTGCACGACTTTGCCCTCGAATATCTCGACAACGGAGAAAGGAGAATTTCAGGGCATTTTCTCCCAAGAAATATATGGGAATTATCTGTAATTTAGCACAGTTTCAGAACGATTCGTGAAAGTCACCTTTTAAGAATAACTTCCACTGCAGGCCCATATATAAAAGTTTGCTCCTTTATTACTCTGCACATGGACAATTATTTGCGCTGTTATTTGCCCCAGGCATGTACCTATGTAATTACCGTTTACAGTGTAAAGATGGATGTTATCGGTCGCTGAACGTCGGAGCAGTAGGCGTTTAATGCATTTTCCCATAGGGTCCAATGCAAAATTGACACCTCATTTTCTCCATTCTCAAGAGCTTTGAGTCTCTGCAAAACATATACATGTGTAGACACAAATAAGTGAAATAGAATGAAGGCTATTTCAGCTTTAGCTTTTATTCCGTTTGGGAGCTAAAGTCGCACAAACTTTTGTTTACAAAAATTTCGATGGCCTATAGTTCGCAAGTTATGCAATCAGTTGACATAAGATTGTGCATGCATGTAGACATGTTAATGACCTTTATATATGCCAAGTTTCAGATGGCTACCTACTCAAACAAGCAAGCAGTAGCGGTTTGAAATTTTCACAATTTGGGCTACACGTTCGGGACGATTCGTGACCTTAGGTGACTTGCACAATTCGGGCTGAAACTAGTGCCAAATGAGAGGGTTGGGATAAACATTCAATTGACCATATGTGCCAAAAATTCTCGTTCTTTAGTTTTCGAGTTATAGCCCCTGGAAGTCGAAAACTGCACGACTTTGCCCTCGAATATCTCGACAACGGAGAAAGGAGAATTTCAGGGCATTTTCTCCCAAGAAATATATGGGAATTATCTGTAATTTAGCACAGTTTCAGAACGATTCGTGAAAGTCACCTTTTAAGAATAACTTCCACTGCAGGCCCATATATAAAAGTTTGCTCCTTTATTACTCTGCACATGGACAATTATTTGCGCTGTTATTTGCCCCAGGCATGTACCTATGTAATTACCGTTTACAGTGTAAAGATGGATGTTATCGGTCGCTGAACGTCGGAGCAGTAGGCGTTTAATGCATTTTCCCATAGGGTCCAATGCAAAATTGACACCTCATTTTCTCCATTCTCAAGAGCTTTGAGTCTCTGCAAAACATATACATGTGTAGACACAAATAAGTGAAATAGAATGAAGGCTATTTCAGCTTTAGCTTTTATTCCGTTTGGGAGCTAAAGTCGCACAAACTTTTGTTTACAAAAATTTCGATGGCCTATAGTTCGCAAGTTATGCAATCAGTTGACATAAGATTGTGCATGCATGTAGACATGTTAATGACCTTTATATATGCCAAGTTTCAGATGGCTACCTACTCAAACAAGCAAGCAGTAGCGGTTTGAAATTTTCACAATTTGGGCTACACGTTCGGGACGATTCGTGACCTTAGGTGACTTGCACAATTCGGGCTGAAACTAGTGCCAAATGAGAGGGTTGGGATAAACATTCAATTGACCATATGTGCCAAAAATTCTCGTTCTTTAGTTTTCGAGTTATAGCCCCTGGAAGTCGAAAACTGCACGACTTTGCCCTCGAATATCTCGACAACGGAGAAAGGAGAATTTCAGGGCATTTTCTCCCAAGAAATATATGGGAATTATCTGTAATTTAGCACAGTTTCAGAACGATTCGTGAAAGTCACCTTTTAAGAATAACTTCCACTGCAGGCCCATATATAAAAGTTTGCTCCTTTATTACTCTGCACATGGACAATTATTTGCGCTGTTATTTGCCCCAGGCATGTACCTATGTAATTACCGTTTACAGTGTAAAGATGGATGTTATCGGTCGCTGAACGTCGGAGCAGTAGGCGTTTAATGCATTTTCCCATAGGGTCCAATGCAAAATTGACACCTCATTTTCTCCATTCTCAAGAGCTTTGAGTCTCTGCAAAACATATACATGTGTAGACACAAATAAGTGAAATAGAATGAAGGCTATTTCAGCTTTAGCTTTTATTCCGTTTGGGAGCTAAAGTCGCACAAACTTTTGTTTACAAAAATTTCGATGACCTATAGTTCGCAAGTTATGCAATCAGTTGACATAAGATTGTGCATGCATGTAGACATGTTAATGACCTTTATATATGCCAAGTTTCAGATGGCTACCTACTCAAACAAGCAAGCAGTAGCGGTTTGAAATTTTCACAATTTGGGCTACACGTTCGGGACGATTCGTGACCTTAGGTGACTTGCACAATTCGGGCTGAAACTAGTGCCAAATGAGAGGGTTGGGATAAACATTCAATTGACCATATGTGCCAAAAATTCTCGTTCTTTAGTTTTCGAGTTATAGCCCCTGGAAGTCGAAAACTGCACGACTTTGCCCTCGAATATCTCGACAACGGAGAAAGGAGAATTTCAGGGCATTTTCTCCCAAGAAATATATGGGAATTATCTGTAATTTAGCACAGTTTCAGAACGATTCGTGAAAGTCACCTTTTAAGAATAACTTCCACTGCAGGCCCATATATAAAAGTTTGCTCCTTTATTACTCTGCACATGGACAATTATTTGCGCTGTTATTTGCCCCAGGCATGTACCTATGTAATTACCGTTTACAGTGTAAAGATGGATGTTATCGGTCGCTGAACGTCGGAGCAGTAGGCGTTTAATGCATTTTCCCATAGGGTCCAATGCAAAATTGACACCTCATTTTCTCCATTCTCAAGAGCTTTGAGTCTCTGCAAAACATATACATGTGTAGACACAAATAAGTGAAATAGAATGAAGGCTATTTCAGCTTTAGCTTTTATTCCGTTTGGGAGCTAAAGTCGCACAAACTTTTGTTTACAAAAATTTCGATGGCCTATAGTTCGCAAGTTATGCAATCAGTTGACATAAGATTGTGCATGCATGTAGACATGTTAATGACCTTTATATATGCCAAGTTTCAGATGGCTACCTACTCAAACAAGCAAGCAGTAGCGGTTTGAAATTTTCACAATTTGGGCTACACGTTCGGGACGATTCGTGACCTTAGGTGACTTGCACAATTCGGGCTGAAACTAGTGCCAAATGAGAGGGTTGGGATAAACATTCAATTGACCATATGTGCCAAAAATTCTCGTTCTTTAGTTTTCGAGTTATAGCCCCTGGAAGTCGAAAACTGCACGACTTTGCCCTCGAATATCTCGACAACGGAGAAAGGAGAATTTCAGGGCATTTTCTCCCAAGAAATATATGGGAATTATCTGTAATTTAGCACAGTTTCAGAACGATTCGTGAAAGTCACCTTTTAAGAATAACTTCCACTGCAGGCCCATATATAAAAGTTTGCTCCTTTATTACTCTGCACATGGACAATTATTTGCGCTGTTATTTGCCCCAGGCATGTACCTATGTAATTACCGTTTACAGTGTAAAGATGGATGTTATCGGTCGCTGAACGTCGGAGCAGTAGGCGTTTAATGCATTTTCCCATAGGGTCCAATGCAAAATTGACACCTCATTTTCTCCATTCTCAAGAGCTTTGAGTCTCTGCAAAACATATACATGTGTAGACACAAATAAGTGAAATAGAATGAAGGCTATTTCAGCTTTAGCTTTTATTCCGTTTGGGAGCTAAAGTCGCACAAACTTTTGTTTACAAAAATTTCGATGGCCTATAGTTCGCAAGTTATGCAATCAGTTGACATAAGATTGTGCATGCATGTAGACATGTTAATGACCTTTATATATGCCAAGTTTCAGATGGCTACCTACTCAAACAAGCAAGCAGTAGCGGTTTGAAATTTTCACAATTTGGGCTACACGTTCGGGACGATTCGTGACCTTAGGTGACTTGCACAATTCGGGCTGAAACTAGTGCCAAATGAGAGGGTTGGGATAAACATTCAATTGACCATATGTGCCAAAAATTCTCGTTCTTTAGTTTTCGAGTTATAGCCCCTGGAAGTCGAAAACTGCACGACTTTGCCCTCGAATATCTCGACAACGGAGAAAGGAGAATTTCAGGGCATTTTCTCCCAAGAAATATATGGGAATTATCTGTAATTTAGCACAGTTTCAGAACGATTCGTGAAAGTCACCTTTTAAGAATAACTTCCACTGCAGGCCCATATATAAAAGTTTGCTCCTTTATTACTCTGCACATGGACAATTATTTGCGCTGTTATTTGCCCCAGGCATGTACCTATGTAATTACCGTTTACAGTGTAAAGATGGATGTTATCGGTCGCTGAACGTCGGAGCAGTAGGCGTTTAATGCATTTTCCCATAGGGTCCAATGCAAAATTGACACCTCATTTTCTCCATTCTCAAGAGCTTTGAGTCTCTGCAAAACATATACATGTGTAGACACAAATAAGTGAAATAGAATGAAGGCTATTTCAGCTTTAGCTTTTATTCCGTTTGGGAGCTAAAGTCGCACAAACTTTTGTTTACAAAAATTTCGATGGCCTATAGTTCGCAAGTTATGCAATCAGTTGACATAAGATTGTGCATGCATGTAGACATGTTAATGACCTTTATATATGCCAAGTTTCAGATGGCTACCTACTCAAACAAGCAAGCAGTAGCGGTTTGAAATTTTCACAATTTGGGCTACACGTTCGGGACGATTCGTGACCTTAGGTGACTTGCACAATTCGGGCTGAAACTAGTGCCAAATGAGAGGGTTAGGATAAACATTCAATTGACCATATGTGCCAAAAATTCTCGTTCTTTAGTTTTCGAGTTATAGCCCCTGGAAGTCGAAAACTGCACGACTTTGCCCTCGAATATCTCGACAACGGAGAAAAGAGAATTTCAGCATTTTCTCCCAAGAAATATATGGGAATTATCTGTAATTTAGCACAGTTTCAGAACGATTCGTGAAAGTCACCTTTTAAGAATAACTTCCACTGCAGGCCCATATATAAAAGTTTGCTCCTTTATTACTCTGCACATGGACAATTATTTGCGCTGTTATTTGCCCCAGGCATGTACCTATGTAATTACCGTTTACAGTGTAAAGATGGATGTTATCGGTCGCTGAACGTCGGAGCAGTAGGCGTTTAATGCATTTTCCCATAGGGTCCAATGCAAAATTGACACCTCATTTTCTCCATTCTCAAGAGCTTTGAGTCTCTGCAAAACATATACATGTGTAGACACAAATAAGTGAAATAGAATGAAGGCTATTTCAGCTTTAGCTTTTATTCCGTTTGGGAGCTAAAGTCGCACAAACTTTTGTTTACAAAAATTTCGATGGCCTATAGTTCGCAAGTTATGCAATCAGTTGACATAAGATTGTGCATGCATGTAGACATGTTAATGACCTTTATATATGCCAAGTTTCAGATGGCTACCTACTTAAACAAGCAAGCAGTAGCGGTTTGAAATTTTCACAATTTGGGCTACACGTTCGGGACGATTCGTGACCTTAGGTGACTTGCACAATTCGGGCTGAAACTAGTGCCAAATGAGAGGGTTGGGATAAACATTCAATTGACCATATGTGCCAAAAATTCTCGTTCTTTAGTTTTCGAGTTATAGCCCCTGGAAGTCGAAAACTGCACGACTTTGCCCTCGAATATCTCGACAACGGAGAAAGGAGAATTTCAGGGCATTTTCTCCCAAGAAATATATGGGAATTATCTGTAATTTAGCACAGTTTCAGAACGATTCGTGAAAGTCACCTTTTAAGAATAACTTCCACTGCAGGCCCATATATAAAAGTTTGCTCCTTTATTACTCTGCACATGGACAATTATTTGCGCTGTTATTTGCCCCAGGCATGTACCTATGTAATTACCGTTTACAGTGTAAAGATGGATGTTATCGGTCGCTGAACGTCGGAGCAGTAGGCGTTTAATGCATTTTCCCATAGGGTCCAATGCAAAATTGACACCTCATTTTCTCCATTCTCAAGAGCTTTGAGTCTCTGCAAAACATATACATGTGTAGACACAAATAAGTGAAATAGAATGAAGGCTATTTCAGCTTTAGCTTTTATTCCGTTTGGGAGCTAAAGTCGCACAAACTTTTGTTTACAAAAATTTCGATGGCCTATAGTTCGCAAGTTATGCAATCAGTTGACATAAGATTGTGCATGCATGTAGACATGTTAATGACCTTTATATATGCCAAGTTTCAGATGGCTACCTACTCAAACAAGCAAGCAGTAGCGGTTTGGAATTTTCACAATTTGGGCTACACGTTCGGGACGATTCGTGACCTTAGGTGACTTGCACAATTCGGGCTGAAACTAGTGCCAAATGAGAGGGTTGGGATAAACATTCAATTGACCATATGTGCCAAAAATTCTCGTTCTTTAGTTTTCGAGTTATAGCCCCTGGAAGTCGAAAACTGCACGACTTTGCCCTCGAATATCTCGACAACGGAGAAAGGAGAATTTCAGGGCATTTTCTCCCAAGAAATATATGGGAATTATCTGTAATTTAGCACAGTTTCAGAACGATTCGTGAAAGTCACCTTTTAAGAATAACTTCCACTGCAGGCCCATATATAAAAGTTTGCTCCTTTATTACTCTGCACATGGACAATTATTTGCGCTGTTATTTGCCCCAGGCATGTACCTATGTAATTACCGTTTACAGTGTAAAGATGGATGTTATCGGTCGCTGAACGTCGGAGCAGTAGGCGTTTAATGCATTTTCCCATAGGGTCCAATGCAAAATTGACACCTCATTTTCTCCATTCTCAAGAGCTTTGAGTCTCTGCAAAACATATACATGTGTAGACACAAATAAGTGAAATAGAATGAAGGCTATTTCAGCTTTAGCTTTTATTCCGTTTGGGAGCTAAAGTCGCACAAACTTTTGTTTACAAAAATTTCGATGGCCTATAGTTCGCAAGTTATGCAATCAGTTGACATAAGATTGTGCATGCATGTAGACATGTTAATGACCTTTATATATGCCAAGTTTCAGATGGCTACCTACTCAAACAAGCAAGCAGTAGCGGTTTGAAATTTTCACAATTTGGGCTACACGTTCGGGACGATTCGTGACCTTAGGTGACTTGCACAATTCGGGCTGAAACTAGTGCCAAATGAGAGGGTTGGGATAAACATTCAATTGACCATATGTGCCAAAAATTCTCGTTCTTTAGTTTTCGAGTTATAGCCCCTGGAAGTCGAAAACTGCACGACTTTGCCCTCGAATATCTCGACAACGGAGAAAGGAGAATTTCAGGGCATTTTCTCCCAAGAAATATATGGGAATTATCTGTAATTTAGCACAGTTTCAGAACGATTCGTGAAAGTCACCTTTTAAGAATAACTTCCACTGCAGGCCCATATATAAAAGTTTGCTCCTTTATTACTCTGCACATGGACAATTATTTGCGCTGTTATTTGCCCCAGGCATGTACCTATGTAATTACCGTTTACAGTGTAAAGATGGATGTTATCGGTCGCTGAACGTCGGAGCAGTAGGCGTTTAATGCATTTTCCCATAGGGTCCAATGCAAAATTGACACCTCATTTTCTCCATTCTCAAGAGCTTTGAGTCTCTGCAAAACATATACATGTGTAGACACAAATAAGTGAAATAGAATGAAGGCTATTTCAGCTTTAGCTTTTATTCCGTTTGGGAGCTAAAGTCGCACAAACTTTTGTTTACAAAAATTTCGATGGCCTATAGTTCGCAAGTTATGCAATCAGTTGACATAAGATTGTGCATGCATGTAGACATGTTAATGACCTTTATATATGCCAAGTTTCAGATGGCTACCTACTCAAACAAGCAAGCAGTAGCGGTTTGAAATTTTCACAATTTGGGCTACACGTTCGGGACGATTCGTGACCTTAGGTGACTTGCACAATTCGGGCTGAAACTAGTGCCAAATGAGAGGGTTGGGATAAACATTCAATTGACCATATGTGCCAAAAATTCTCGTTCTTTAGTTTTCGAGTTATAGCCCCTGGAAGTCGAAAACTGCACGACTTTGCCCTCGAATATCTCGACAACGGAGAAAGGAGAATTTCAGGGCATTTTCTCCCAAGAAATATATGGGAATTATCTGTAATTTAGCACAGTTTCAGAACGATTCGTGAAAGTCACCTTTTAAGAATAACTTCCACTGCAGGCCCATATATAAAAGTTTGCTCCTTTATACTCTGCACATGGACAATTATTTGCGCTGTTATTTGCCCCAGGCATGTACCTATGTAATTACCGTTTACAGTGTAAAGATGGATGTTATCGGTCGCTGAACGTCGGAGCAGTAGGCGTTTAATGCATTTTCCCATAGGGTCCAATGCAAAATTGACACCTCATTTTCTCCATTCTCAAGAGCTTTGAGTCTCTGCAAAACATATACATGTGTAGACACAAATAAGTGAAATAGAATGAAGGCTATTTCAGCTTTAGCTTTTATTCCGTTTGGGAGCTAAAGTCGCACAAACTTTTGTTTACAAAAATTTCGATGGCCTATAGTTCGCAAGTTATGCAATCAGTTGACATAAGATTGTGCATGCATGTAGACATGTTAATGACCTTTATATATGCCAAGTTTCAGATGGCTACCTACTCAAACAAGCAAGCAGTAGCGGTTTGAAATTTTCACAATTTGGGCTACACGTTCGGGACGATTCGTGACCTTAGGTGACTTGCACAATTCGGGCTGAAACTAGTGCCAAATGAGAGGGTTGGGATAAACATTCAATTGACCATATGTGCCAAAAATTCTCGTTCTTTAGTTTTCGAGTTATAGCCCCTGGAAGTCGAAAACTGCACGACTTTGCCCTCGAATATCTCGACAACGGAGAAAGGAGAATTTCAGGGCATTTTCTCCCAAGAAATATATGGGAATTATCTGTAATTTAGCACAGTTTCAGAACGATTCGTGAAAGTCACCTTTTAAGAATAACTTCCACTGCAGGCCCATATATAAAAGTTTGCTCCTTTATTACTCTGCACATGGACAATTATTTGCGCTGTTATTTGCCCCAGGCATGTACCTATGTAATTACCGTTTACAGTGTAAAGATGGATGTTATCGGTCGCTGAACGTCGGAGCAGTAGGCGTTTAATGCATTTTCCCATAGGGTCCAATGCAAAATTGACACCTCATTTTCTCCATTCTCAAGAGCTTTGAGTCTCTGCAAAACATATACATGTGTAGACACAAATAAGTGAAATAGAATGAAGGCTATTTCAGCTTTAGCTTTTATTCCGTTTGGGAGCTAAAGTCGCACAAACTTTTGTTTACAAAAATTTCGATGGCCTATAGTTCGCAAGTTATGCAATCAGTTGACATAAGATTGTGCATGCATGTAGACATGTTAATGACCTTTATATATGCCAAGTTTCAGATGGCTACCTACTCAAACAAGCAAGCAGTAGCGGTTTGAAATTTTCACAATTTGGGCTACACGTTCGGGACGATTCGTGACCTTAGGTGACTTGCACAATTCGGGCTGAAACTAGTGCCAAATGAGAGGGTTGGGATAAACATTCAATTGACCATATGTGCCAAAAATTCTCGTTCTTTAGTTTTCGAGTTATAGCCCCTGGAAGTCGAAAACTGCACGACTTTGCCCTCGAATATCTCGACAACGGAGAAAGGAGAATTTCAGGGCATTTTCTCCCAAGAAATATATGGGAATTATCTGTAATTTAGCACAGTTTCAGAACGATTCGTGAAAGTCACCTTTTAAGAATAACTTCCACTGCAGGCCCATATATAAAAGTTTGCTCCTTTATTACTCTGCACATGGACAATTATTTGCGCTGTTATATGCCCCAGGCATGTACCTATGTAATTACCGTTTACAGTGTAAAGATGGATGTTATCGGTCGCTGAACGTCGGAGCAGTAGGCGTTTAATGCATTTTCCCATAGGGTCCAATGCAAAATTGACACCTCATTTTCTCCATTCTCAAGAGCTTTGAGTCTCTGCAAAACATATACATGTGTAGACACAAATAAGTGAAATAGAATGAAGGCTATTTCAGCTTTAGCTTTTATTCCGTTTGGGAGCTAAAGTCGCACAAACTTTTGTTTACAAAAATTTCGATGGCCTATAGTTCGCAAGTTATGCAATCAGTTGACATAAGATTGTGCATGCATGTAGACATGTTAATGACCTTTATATATGCCAAGTTTCAGATGGCTACCTACTCAAACAAGCAAGCAGTAGCGGTTTGAAATTTTCACAATTTGGGCTACACGTTCGGGACGATTCGTGACCTTAGGTGACTTGCACAATTCGGGCTGAAACTAGTGCCAAATGAGAGGGTTGGGATAAACATTCAATTGACCATATGTGCCAAAAATTCTCGTTCTTTAGTTTTCGAGTTATAGCCCCTGGAAGTCGAAAACTGCACGACTTTGCCCTCGAATATCTCGACAACGGAGAAAGGAGAATTTCAGGGCATTTTCTCCCAAGAAATATATGGGAATTATCTGTAATTTAGCACAGTTTCAGAACGATTCGTGAAAGTCACCTTTTAAGAATAACTTCCACTGCAGGCCCATATATAAAAGTTTGCTCCTTTATTACTCTGCACATGGACAATTATTTGCGCTGTTATATGCCCCAGGCATGTACCTATGTAATTACCGTTTACAGTGTAAAGATGGATGTTATCGGTCGCTGAACGTCGGAGCAGTAGGCGTTTAATGCATTTTCCCATAGGGTCCAATGCAAAATTGACACCTCATTTTCTCCATTCTCAAGAGCTTTGAGTCTCTGCAAAACATATACATGTGTAGACACAAATAAGTGAAATAGAATGAAGGCTATTTCAGCTTTAGCTTTTATTCCGTTTGGGAGCTAAAGTCGCACAAACTTTTGTTTACAAAAATTTCGATGGCCTATAGTTCGCAAGTTATGCAATCAGTTGACATAAGATTGTGCATGCATGTAGACATGTTAATGACCTTTATATATGCCAAGTTTCAGATGGCTACCTACTCAAACAAGCAAGCAGTAGCGGTTTGAAATTTTCACAATTTGGGCTACACGTTCGGGACGATTCGTGACCTTAGGTGACTTGCACAATTCGGGCTGAAACTAGTGCCAAATGAGAGGGTTGGGATAAACATTCAATTGACCATATGTGCCAAAAATTCTCGTTCTTAAGTTTTCGAGTTATAGCCCCTGGAAGTCGAAAACTGCACGACTTTGCCCTCGAATATCTCGACAACGGAGAAAGGAGAATTTCAGGGCATTTTCTCCCAAGAAATATATGGGAATTATCTG
Source organism: Ctena decussata (assembly GCA_963989385.1). NCBI lineage: Eukaryota > Metazoa > Mollusca > Bivalvia > Lucinida > Lucinidae > Ctena > Ctena decussata. The sequence continues at coordinate 114,378 of CAXDIV010000112.1, read as the reverse complement.
TAATTTAGCACAGTTTCAGAACGATTCGTGAAAGTCACCTTTTAAGAATAACTTCCACTGCAGGCCCATATATAAAAGTTTGCTCCTTTATTACTCTGCACATGGACAATTATTTGCGCTGTTATTTGCCCCAGGCATGTACCTATGTAATTACCGTTTACAGTGTAAAGATGGATGTTATCGGTCGCTGAACGTCGGAGCAGTAGGCGTTTAATGCATTTTCCCTTAGGGTCCAATGCAAAATTGACACCTCATTTTCTCCATTCTCAAGAGCTTTGAGTCTCTGCAAAACATATACATGTGTAGACACAAATAAGTGAAATAGAATGAAGGCTATTTCAGCTTTAGCTTTTATTCCGTTTGGGAGCTAAAGTCGCACAAACTTTTGTTTACAAAAATTTCGATGGCCTATAGTTCGCAAGTTATGCAATCAGTTGACATAAGATTGTGCATGCATGTAGACATGTTAATGACCTTTATATATGCCAAGTTTCAGATGGCTACCTACTCAAACAAGCAAGCAGTAGCGGTTTGAAATTTTCACAATTTGGGCTACACGTTCGGGACGATTCGTGACCTTAGGTGACTTGCACAATTCGGGCTGAAACTAGTGCCAAATGAGAGGGTTGGGATAAACATTCAATTGACCATATGTGCCAAAAATTCTCGTTCTTTAGTTTTCGAGTTATAGCCCCTGGAAGTCGAAAACTGCACGACTTTGCCCTCGAATATCTCGACAACGGAGAAAGGAGAATTTCAGGGCATTTTCTCCCAAGAAATATATGGGAATTATCTGTAATTTAGCACAGTTTCAGAACGATTCGTGAAAGTCACCTTTTAAGAATAACTTCCACTGCAGGCCCATATATAAAAGTTTGCTCCTTTATTACTCTGCACATGGACAATTATTTGCGCTGTTATTTGCCCCAGGCATGTACCTATGTAATTACCGTTTACAGTGTAAAGATGGATGTTATCGGTCGCTGAACGTCGGAGCAGTAGGCGTTTAATGCATTTTCCCGTAGGGTCCAATGCAAAATTGACACCTCATTTTCTCCATTCTCAAGAGCTTTGAGTCTCTGCAAAACATATACATGTGTAGACACAAATAAGTGAAATAGAATGAAGGCTATTTCAGCTTTAGCTTTTATTCCGTTTGGGAGCTAAAGTCGCACAAACTTTTGTTTACAAAACTTTCGATGGCCTATAGTTCGCAAGTTATGCAATCAGTTGACATAAGATTGTGCATGCATGTAGACATGTTAATGACCTTTATATATGCCAAGTTTCAGATGGCTACCTACTCAAACAAGCAAGCAGTAGCGGTTTGAAATTTTCACAATTTGGGCTACACGTTCGGGACGATTCGTGACCTTAGGTGACTTGCACAATTCGGGCTGAAACTAGTGCCAAATGAGAGGGTTGGGATAAACATTCAATTGACCATATGTGCCAAAAATTCTCGTTCTTTAGTTTTCGAGTTATAGCCCCTGGAAGTCGAAAACTGCACGACTTTGCCCTCGAATATCTCGACAACGGAGAAAGGAGAATTTCAGGGCATTTTCTCCCAAGAAATATATGGGAATTATCTGTAATTTAGCACAGTTTCAGAACGATTCGTGAAAGTCACCTTTTAAGAATAACTTCCACTGCAGGCCCATATATAAAAGTTTGCTCCTTTATTACTCTGCACATGGACAATTATTTGCGCTGTTATTTGCCCCAGGCATGTACCTATGTAATTACCGTTTACAGTGTAAAGATGGATGTTATCGGTCGCTGAACGTCGGAGCAGTAGGCGTTTAATGCATTTTCCCATAGGGTCCAATGCAAAATTGACACCTCATTTTCTCCATTCTCAAGAGCTTTGAGTCTCTGCAAAACATATACATGTGTAGACACAAATAAGTGAAATAGAATGAAGGCTATTTCAGCTTTAGCTTTTATTCCGTTTGGGAGCTAAAGTCGCACAAACTTTTGTTTACAAAAATTTCGATGGCCTATAGTTCGCAAGTTATGCAATCAGTTGACATAAGATTGTGCATGCATGTAGACATGTTAATGACCTTTATATATGCCAAGTTTCAGATGGCTACCTACTCAAACAAGCAAGCAGTAGCGGTTTGAAATTTTCACAATTTGGGCTACACGTTCGGGACGATTCGTGACCTTAGGTGACTTGCACAATTCGGGCTGAAACTAGTGCCAAATGAGAGGGTTGGGATAAACATTCAATTGACCATATGTGCCAAAAATTCTCGTTCTTTAGTTTTCGAGTTATAGCCCCTGGAAGTCGAAAACTGCACGACTTTGCCCTCGAATATCTCGACAACGGAGAAAGGAGAATTTCAGGGCATTTTCTCCCAAGAAATATATGGGAATTATCTGTAATTTAGCACAGTTTCAGAACGATTCGTGAAAGTCACCTTTTAAGAATAACTTCCACTGCAGGCCCATATATAAAAGTTTGCTCCTTTATTACTCTGCACATGGACAATTATTTGCGCTGTTATTTGCCCCAGGCATGTACCTATGTAATTACCGTTTACAGTGTAAAGATGGATGTTATCGGTCGCTGAACGTCGGAGCAGTAGGCGTTTAATGCATTTTCCCATAGGGTCCAATGCAAAATTGACACCTCATTTTCTCCATTCTCAAGAGCTTTGAGTCTCTGCAAAACATATACATGTGTAGACACAAATAAGTGAAATAGAATGAAGGCTATTTCAGCTTTAGCTTTTATTCCGTTTGGGAGCTAAAGTCGCACAAACTTTTGTTTACAAAAATTTCGATGGCCTATAGTTCGCAAGTTATGCAATCAGTTGACATAAGATTGTGCATGCATGTAGACATGTTAATGACCTTTATATATGCCAAGTTTCAGATGGCTACCTACTCAAACAAGCAAGCAGTAGCGGTTTGAAATTTTCACAATTTGGGCTACACGTTCGGGACGATTCGTGACCTTAGGTGACTTGCACAATTCGGGCTGAAACTAGTGCCAAATGAGAGGGTTGGGATAAACATTCAATTGACCATATGTGCCAAAAATTCTCGTTCTTTAGTTTTCGAGTTATAGCCCCTGGAAGTCGAAAACTGCACGACTTTGCCCTCGAATATCTCGACAACGGAGAAAGGAGAATTTCAGGGCATTTTCTCCCAAGAAATATATGGGAATTATCTGTAATTTAGCACAGTTTCAGAACGATTCGTGAAAGTCACCTTTTAAGAATAACTTCCACTGCAGGCCCATATATAAAAGTTTGCTCCTTTATTACTCTGCACATGGACAATTATTTGCGCTGTTATTTGCCCCAGGCATGTACCTATGTAATTACCGTTTACAGTGTAAAGATGGATGTTATCGGTCGCTGAACGTCGGAGCAGTAGGCGTTTAATGCATTTTCCCTTAGGGTCCAATGCAAAATTGACACCTCATTTTCTCCATTCTCAAGAGCTTTGAGTCTCTGCAAAACATATACATGTGTAGACACAAATAAGTGAAATAGAATGAAGGCTATTTCAGCTTTAGCTTTTATTCCGTTTGGGAGCTAAAGTCGCACAAACTTTTGTTTACAAAAATTTCGATGGCCTATAGTTCGCAAGTTATGCAATCAGTTGACATAAGATTGTGCATGCATGTCGACATGTTAATGACCTTTATATATGCCAAGTTTCAGATGGCTACCTACTCAAACAAGCAAGCAGTAGCGGTTTGAAATTTTCACAATTTGGGCTACACGTTCGGGACGATTCGTGACCTTAGGTGACTTGCACAATTCGGGCTGAAACTAGTGCCAAATGAGAGGGTTGGGATAAACATTCAATTGACCATATGTGCCAAAAATTCTCGTTCTTTAGTTTTCGAGTTATAGCCCCTGGAAGTCGAAAACTGCACGACTTTGCCCTCGAATATCTCGACAACGGAGAAAGGAGAATTTCAGGGCATTTTCTCCCAAGAAATATATGGGAATTATCTGTAATTTAGCACAGTTTCAGAACGATTCGTGAAAGTCACCTTTTAAGAATAACTTCCACTGCAGGCCCATATATAAAAGTTTGCTCCTTTATTACTCTGCACATGGACAATTATTTGCGCTGTTATTTGCCCCAGGCATGTACCTATGTAATTACCGTTTACAGTGTAAAGATGGATGTTATCGGTCGCTGAACGTCGGAGCAGTAGGCGTTTAATGCATTTTCCCATAGGGTCCAATGCAAAATTGACACCTCATTTTCTCCATTCTCAAGAGCTTTGAGTCTCTGCAAAACATATACATGTGTAGACACAAATAAGTGAAATAGAATGAAGGCTATTTCAGCTTTAGCTTTTATTCCGTTTGGGAGCTAAAGTCGCACAAACTTTTGTTTACAAAAATTTCGATGGCCTATAGTTCGCAAGTTATGCAATCAGTTGACATAAGATTGTGCATGCATGTAGACATGTTAATGACCTTTATATATGCCAAGTTTCAGATGGCTACCTACTCAAACAAGCAAGCAGTAGCGGTTTGAAATTTTCACAATTTGGGCTACACGTTCGGGACGATTCGTGACCTTAGGTGACTTGCACAATTCGGGCTGAAACTAGTGCCAAATGAGAGGGTTGGGATAAACATTCAATTGACCATATGTGCCAAAAATTCTCGTTCTTTAGTTTTCAAGTTATAGCCCCTGGAAGTCGAAAACTGCACGACTTTGCCCTCGAATATCTCGACAACGGAGAAAGGAGAATTTCAGGGCATTTTCTCCCAAGAAATATATGGGAATTATCTGTAATTTAGCACAGTTTCAGAACGATTCGTGAAAGTCACCTTTTAAGAATAACTTCCACTGCAGGCCCATATATAAAAGTTTGCTCCTTTATTACTCTGCACATGGACAATTATTTGCGCTGTTATTTGCCCCAGGCATGTACCTATGTAATTACCGTTTACAGTGTAAAGATGGATGTTATCGGTCGCTGAACGTCGGAGCAGTAGGCGTTTAATGCATTTTCCCATAGGGTCCAATGCAAAATTGACACCTCATTTTCTCCATTCTCAAGAGCTTTGAGTCTCTGCAAAACATATACATGTGTAGACACAAATAAGTGAAATAGAATGAAGGCTATTTCAGCTTTAGCTTTTATTCCGTTTGGGAGCTAAAGTCGCACAAACTTTTGTTTACAAAAATTTCGATGGCCTATAGTTCGCAAGTTATGCAATCAGTTGACATAAGATTGTGCATGCATGTAGACATGTTAATGACCTTTATATATGCCAAGTTTCAGATGGCTACCTACTCAAACAAGCAAGCAGTAGCGGTTTGAAATTTTCACAATTTGGGCTACACGTTCGGGACGATTCGTGACCTTAGGTGACTTGCACAATTCGGGCTGAAACTAGTGCCAAATGAGAGGGTTGGGATAAACATTCAATTGACCATATGTGCCAAAAATTCTCGTTCTTTAGTTTTCGAGTTATAGCCCCTGGAAGTCGAAAACTGCACGACTTTGCCCTCGAATATCTCGACAACGGAGAAAGGAGAATTTCAGGGCATTTTCTCCCAAGAAATATATGGGAATTATCTGTAATTTAGCACAGTTTCAGAACGATTCGTGAAAGTCACCTTTTAAGAATAACTTCCACTGCAGGCCCATATATAAAAGTTTGCTCCTTTATTACTCTGCACATGGACAATTATTTGCGCTGTTATTTGCCCCAGGCATGTACCTATGTAATTACCGTTTACAGTGTAAAGATGGATGTTATCGGTCGCTGAACGTCGGAGCAGTAGGCGTTTAATGCATTTTCCCATAGGGTCCAATGCAAAATTGACACCTCATTTTCTCCATTCTCAAGAGCTTTGAGTCTCTGCAAAACATATACATGTGTAGACACAAATAAGTGAAATAGAATGAAGGCTATTTCAGCTTTAGCTTTTATTCCGTTTGGGAGCTAAAGTCGCACAAACTTTTGTTTACAAAAATTTCGATGGCCTATAGTTCGCAAGTTATGCAATCAGTTGACATAAGATTGTGCATGCATGTAGACATGTTAATGACCTTTATATATGCCAAGTTTCAGATGGCTACCTACTCAAACAAGCAAGCAGTAGCGGTTTGAAATTTTCACAATTTGGGCTACACGTTCGGGACGATTCGTGACCTTAGGTGACTTGCACAATTCGGGCTGAAACTAGTGCCAAATGAGAGGGTTGGGATAAACATTCAATTGACCATATGTGCCAAAAATTCTCGTTCTTTAGTTTTCGAGTTATAGCCCCTGGAAGTCGAAAACTGCACGACTTTGCCCTCGAATATCTCGACAACGGAGAAAGGAGAATTTCAGGGCATTTTCTCCCAAGAAATATATGGGAATTATCTGTAATTTAGCACAGTTTCAGAACGATTCGTGAAAGTCACCTTTTAAGAATAACTTCCACTGCAGGCCCATATATAAAAGTTTGCTCCTTTATTACTCTGCACATGGACAATTATTTGCGCTGTTATTTGCCCCAGGCATGTACCTATGTAATTACCGTTTACAGTGTAAAGATGGATGTTATCGGTCGCTGAACGTCGGAGCAGTAGGCGTTTAATGCATTTTCCCTTAGGGTCCAATGCAAAATTGACACCTCATTTTCTCCATTCTCAAGAGCTTTGAGTCTCTGCAAAACATATACATGTGTAGACACAAATAAGTGAAATAGAATGAAGGCTATTTCAGCTTTAGCTTTTATTCCGTTTGGGAGCTAAAGTCGCACAAACTTTTGTTTACAAAAATTTCGATGGCCTATAGTTCGCAAGTTATGCAATCAGTTGACATAAGATTGTGCATGCATGTCGACATGTTAATGACCTTTATATATGCCAAGTTTCAGATGGCTACCTACTCAAACAAGCAAGCAGTAGCGGTTTGAAATTTTCACAATTTGGGCTACACGTTCGGGACGATTCGTGACCTTAGGTGACTTGCACAATTCGGGCTGAAACTAGTGCCAAATGAGAGGGTTGGGATAAACATTCAATTGACCATATGTGCCAAAAATTCTCGTTCTTTAGTTTTCGAGTTATAGCCCCTGGAAGTCGAAAACTGCACGACTTTGCCCTCGAATATCTCGACAACGGAGAAAGGAGAATTTCAGGGCATTTTCTCCCAAGAAATATATGGGAATTATCTGTAATTTAGCACAGTTTCAGAACGATTCGTGAAAGTCACCTTTTAAGAATAACTTCCACTGCAGGCCCATATATAAAAGTTTGCTCCTTTATTACTCTGCACATGGACAATTATTTGCGCTGTTATTTGCCCCAGGCATGTACCTATGTAATTACCGTTTACAGTGTAAAGATGGATGTTATCGGTCGCTGAACGTCGGAGCAGTAGGCGTTTAATGCATTTTCCCATAGGGTCCAATGCAAAATTGACACCTCATTTTCTCCATTCTCAAGAGCTTTGAGTCTCTGCAAAACATATACATGTGTAGACACAAATAAGTGAAATAGAATGAAGGCTATTTCAGCTTTAGCTTTTATTCCGTTTGGGAGCTAAAGTCGCACAAACTTTTGTTTACAAAAATTTCGATGGCCTATAGTTCGCAAGTTATGCAATCAGTTGACATAAGATTGTGCATGCATGTAGACATGTTAATGACCTTTATATATGCCAAGTTTCAGATGGCTACCTACTCAAACAAGCAAGCAGTAGCGGTTTGAAATTTTCACAATTTGGGCTACACGTTCGGGACGATTCGTGACCTTAGGTGACTTGCACAATTCGGGCTGAAACTAGTGCCAAATGAGAGGGTTGGGATAAACATTCAATTGACCATATGTGCCAAAAATTCTCGTTCTTTAGTTTTCGAGTTATAGCCCCTGGAAGTCGAAAACTGCACGACTTTGCCCTCGAATATCTCGACAACGGAGAAAGGAGAATTTCAGGGCATTTTCTCCCAAGAAATATATGGGAATTATCTGTAATTTAGCACAGTTTCAGAACGATTCGTGAAAGTCACCTTTTAAGAATAACTTCCACTGCAGGCCCATATATAAAAGTTTGCTCCTTTATTACTCTGCACATGGACAATTATTTGCGCTGTTATTTGCCCCAGGCATGTACCTATGTAATTACCGTTTACAGTGTAAAGATGGATGTTATCGGTCGCTGAACGTCGGAGCAGTAGGCGTTTAATGCATTTTCCCATAGGGTCCAATGCAAAATTGACACCTCATTTTCTCCATTCTCAAGAGCTTTGAGTCTCTGCAAAACATATACATGTGTAGACACAAATAAGTGAAATAGAATGAAGGCTATTTCAGCTTTAGCTTTTATTCCGTTTGGGAGCTAAAGTCGCACAAACTTTTGTTTACAAAAATTTCGATGGCCTATAGTTCGCAAGTTATGCAATCAGTTGACATAAGATTGTGCATGCATGTAGACATGTTAATGACCTTTATATATGCCAAGTTTCAGATGGCTACCTACTCAAACAAGCAAGCAGTAGCGGTTTGAAATTTTCACAATTTGGGCTACACGTTCGGGACGATTCGTGACCTTAGGTGACTTGCACAATTCGGGCTGAAACTAGTGCCAAATGAGAGGGTTGGGATAAACATTCAATTGACCATATGTGCCAAAAATTCTCGTTCTTTAGTTTTCGAGTTATAGCCCCTGGAAGTCGAAAACTGCACGACTTTGCCCTCGAATATCTCGACAACGGAGAAAGGAGAATTTCAGGGCATTTTCTCCCAAGAAATATATGGGAATTATCTGTAATTTAGCACAGTTTCAGAACGATTCGTGAAAGTCACCTTTTAAGAATAACTTCCACTGCAGGCCCATATATAAAAGTTTGCTCCTTTATTACTCTGCACATGGACAATTATTTGCGCTGTTATTTGCCCCAGGCATGTACCTATGTAATTACCGTTTACAGTGTAAAGATGGATGTTATCGGTCGCTGAACGTCGGAGCAGTAGGCGTTTAATGCATTTTCCCATAGGGTCCAATGCAAAATTGACACCTCATTTTCTCCATTCTCAAGAGCTTTGAGTCTCTGCAAAACATATACATGTGTAGACACAAATAAGTGAAATAGAATGAAGGCTATTTCAGCTTTAGCTTTTATTCCGTTTGGGAGCTAAAGTCGCACAAACTTTTGTTTACAAAAATTTCGATGGCCTATAGTTCGCAAGTTATGCAATCAGTTGACATAAGATTGTGCATGCATGTAGACATGTTAATGACCTTTATATATGCCAAGTTTCAGATGGCTACCTACTCAAACAAGCAAGCAGTAGCGGTTTGAAATTTTCACAATTTGGGCTACACGTTCGGGACGATTCGTGACCTTAGGTGACTTGCACAATTCGGGCTGAAACTAGTGCCAAATGAGAGGGTTGGGATAAACATTCAATTGACCATATGTGCCAAAAATTCTCGTTCTTTAGTTTTCGAGTTATAGCCCCTGGAAGTCGAAAACTGCACGACTTTGCCCTCGAATATCTCGACAACGGAGAAAGGAGAATTTCAGGGCATTTTCTCCCAAGAAATATATGGGAATTATCTGTAATTTAGCACAGTTTCAGAACGATTCGTGAAAGTCACCTTTTAAGAATAACTTCCACTGCAGGCCCATATATAAAAGTTTGCTCCTTTATTACTCTGCACATGGACAATTATTTGCGCTGTTATTTGCCCCAGGCATGTACCTATGTAATTACCGTTTACAGTGTAAAGATGGATGTTATCGGTCGCTGAACGTCGGAGCAGTAGGCGTTTAATGCATTTTCCCTTAGGGTCCAATGCAAAATTGACACCTCATTTTCTCCATTCTCAAGAGCTTTGAGTCTCTGCAAAACATATACATGTGTAGACACAAATAAGTGAAATAGAATGAAGGCTATTTCAGCTTTAGCTTTTATTCCGTTTGGGAGCTAAAGTCGCACAAACTTTTGTTTACAAAAATTTCGATGGCCTATAGTTCGCAAGTTATGCAATCAGTTGACATAAGATTGTGCATGCATGTAGACATGTTAATGACCTTTATATATGCCAAGTTTCAGATGGCTTACTACTCAAACAAGCAAGCAGTAGCGGTTTGAAATTTTCACAATTTGGGCTACACGTTCGGGACGATTCGTGACCTTAGGTGACTTGCACAATTCGGGCTGAAACTAGTGCCAAATGAGAGGGTTGGGATAAACATTCAATTGACCATATGTGCCAAAAATTCTCGTTCTTTAGTTTTCGAGTTATAGCCCCTGGAAGTCGAAAACTGCACGACTTTGCCCTCGAATATCTCGACAACGGAGAAAGGAGAATTTCAGGGCATTTTCTCCCAAGAAATATATGGGAATTATCTGTAATTTAGCACAGTTTCAGAACGATTCGTGAAAGTCACCTTTTAAGAATAACTTCCACTGCAGGCCCATATATAAAAGTTTGCTCCTTTATTACTCTGCACATGGACAATTATTTGCGCTGTTATTTGCCCCAGGCATGTACCTATGTAATTACCGTTTACAGTGTAAAGATGGATGTTATCGGTCGCTGAACGTCGGAGCAGTAGGCGTTTAATGCATTTTCCCATAGGGTCCAATGCAAAATTGACACCTCATTTTCTCCATTCTCAAGAGCTTTGAGTCTCTGCAAAACATATACATGTGTAGACACAAATAAGTGAAATAGAATGAAGGCTATTTCAGCTTTAGCTTTTATTCCGTTTGGGAGCTAAAGTCGCACAAACTTTTGTTTACAAAAATTTCGATGGCCTATAGTTCGCAAGTTATGCAATCAGTTGACATAAGATTGTGCATGCATGTAGACATGTTAATGACCTTTATATATGCCAAGTTTCAGATGGCTACCTACTCAAACAAGCAAGCAGTAGCGGTTTGAAATTTTCACAATTTGGGCTACACGTTCGGGACGATTCGTGACCTTAGGTGACTTGCACAATTCGGGCTGAAACTAGTGCCAAATGAGAGGGTTGGGATAAACATTCAATTGACCATATGTGCCAAAAATTCTCGTTCTTTAGTTTTCGAGTTATAGCCCCTGGAAGTCGAAAACTGCACGACTTTGCCCTCGAATATCTCGACAACGGAGAAAGGAGAATTTCAGGGCATTTTCTCCCAAGAAATATATGGGAATTATCTGTAATTTAGCACAGTTTCAGAACGATTCGTGAAAGTCACCTTTTAAGAATAACTTCCACTGCAGGCCCATATATAAAAGTTTGCTCCTTTATTACTCTGCACATGGACAATTATTTGCGCTGTTATATGCCCCAGGCATGTACCTATGTAATTACCGTTTACAGTGTAAAGATGGATGTTATCGGTCGCTGAACGTCGGAGCAGTAGGCGTTTAATGCATTTTCCCGTAGGGTCCAATGCAAAATTGACACCTCATTTTCTCCATTCTCAAGAGCTTTGAGTCTCTGCAAAACATATACATGTGTAGACACAAATAAGTGAAATAGAATGAAGGCTATTTCAGCTTTAGCTTTTATTCCGTTTGGGAGCTAAAGTCGCACAAACTTTTGTTTACAAAAATTTCGATGGCCTATAGTTCGCAAGTTATGCAATCAGTTGACATAAGATTGTGCATGCATGTAGACATGTTAATGACCTTTATATATGCCAAGTTTCAGATGGCTACCTACTCAAACAAGCAAGCAGTAGCGGTTTGAAATTTTCACAATTTGGGCTACACGTTCGGGACGATTCGTGACCTTAGGTGACTTGCACAATTCGGGCTGAAACTAGTGCCAAATGAGAGGGTTGGGATAAACATTCAATTGACCATATGTGCCAAAAATTCTCGTTCTTTAGTTTTCGAGTTATAGCCCCTGGAAGTCGAAAACTGCACGACTTTGCCCTCGAATATCTCGACAACGGAGAAAGGAGAATTTCAGGGCATTTTCTCCCAAGAAATATATGGGAATTATCTGTAATTTAGCACAGTTTCAGAACGATTCGTGAAAGTCACCTTTTAAGAATAACTTCCACTGCAGGCCCATATATAAAAGTTTGCTCCTTTATTACTCTGCACATGGACAATTATTTGCGCTGTTATTTGCCCCAGGCATGTACCTATGTAATTACCGTTTACAGTGTAAAGATGGATGTTATCGGTCGCTGAACGTCGGAGCAGTAGGCGTTTAATGCATTTTCCCATAGGGTCCAATGCAAAATTGACACCTCATTTTCTCCATTCTCAAGAGCTTTGAGTCTCTGCAAAACATATACATGTGTAGACACAAATAAGTGAAATAGAATGAAGGCTATTTCAGCTTTAGCTTTTATTCCGTTTGGGAGCTAAAGTCGCACAAACTTTTGTTTACAAAAATTTCGATGGCCTATAGTTCGCAAGTTATGCAATCAGTTGACATAAGATTGTGCATGCATGTAGACATGTTAATGACCTTTATATATGCCAAGTTTCAGATGGCTACCTACTCAAACAAGCAAGCAGTAGCGGTTTGAAATTTTCACAATTTGGGCTACACGTTCGGGACGATTCGTGACCTTAGGTGACTTGCACAATTCGGGCTGAAACTAGTGCCAAATGAGAGGGTTGGGATAAACATTCAATTGACCATATGTGCCAAAAATTCTCGTTCTTAAGTTTTCGAGTTATAGCCCCTGGAAGTCGAAAACTGCACGACTTTGCCCTCGAATATCTCGACAACGGAGAAAGGAGAATTTCAGGGCATTTTCTCCCAAGAAATATATGGGAATTATCTGTAATTTAGCACAGTTTCAGAACGATTCGTGAAAGTCACCTTTTAAGAATAACTTCCACTGCAGGCCCATATATAAAAGTTTGCTCCTTTATTACTCTGCACATGGACAATTATTTGCGCTGTTATTTGCCCCAGGCATGTACCTATGTAATTACCGTTTACAGTGTAAAGATGGATGTTATCGGTCGCTGAACGTCGGAGCAGTAGGCGTTTAATGCATTTTCCCATAGGGTCCAATGCAAAATTGACACCTCATTTTCTCCATTCTCAAGAGCTTTGAGTCTCTGCAAAACATATACATGTGTAGACACAAATAAGTGAAATAGAATGAAGGCTATTTCAGCTTTAGCTTTTATTCCGTTTGGGAGCTAAAGTCGCACAAACTTTTGTTTACAAAAATTTCGATGGCCTATAGTTCGCAAGTTATGCAATCAGTTGACATAAGATTGTGCATGCATGTAGACATGTTAATGACCTTTATATATGCCAAGTTTCAGATGGCTACCTACTCAAACAAGCAAGCAGTAGCGGTTTGAAATTTTCACAATTTGGGCTACACGTTCGGGACGATTCGTGACCTTAGGTGACTTGCACAATTCGGGCTGAAACTAGTGCCAAATGAGAGGGTTGGGATAAACATTCAATTGACCATATGTGCCAAAAATTCTCGTTCTTTAGTTTTCGAGTTATAGCCCCTGGAAGTCGAAAACTGCACGACTTTGCCCTCGAATATCTCGACAACGGAGAAAGGAGAATTTCAGGGCATTTTCTCCCAAGAAATATATGGGAATTATCTGTAATTTAGCACAGTTTCAGAACGATTCGTGAAAGTCACCTTTTAAGAATAACTTCCACTGCAGGCCCATATATAAAAGTTTGCTCCTTTATTACTCTGCACATGGACAATTATTTGCGCTGTTATTTGCCCCAGGCATGTACCTATGTAATTACCGTTTACAGTGTAAAGATGGATGTTATCGGTCGCTGAACGTCGGAGCAGTAGGCGTTTAATGCATTTTCCCATAGGGTCCAATGCAAAATTGACACCTCATTTTCTCCATTCTCAAGAGCTTTGAGTCTCTGCAAAACATATACATGTGTAGACACAAATAAGTGAAATAGAATGAAGGCTATTTCAGCTTTAGCTTTTATTCCGTTTGGGAGCTAAAGTCGCACAAACTTTTGTTTACAAAAATTTCGATGGCCTATAGTTCGCAAGTTATGCAATCAGTTGACATAAGATTGTGCATGCATATAGACATGTTAATGACCTTTATATATGCCAAGTTTCAGATGGCTACCTACTCAAACAAGCAAGCAGTAGCGGTTTGAAATTTTCACAATTTGGGCTACACGTTCGGGACGATTCGTGACCTTAGGTGACTTGCACAATTCGGGCTGAAACTAGTGCCAAATGAGAGGGTTGGGATAAACATTCAATTGACCATATGTGCCAAAAATTCTCGTTCTTTAGTTTTCGAGTTATAGCCCCTGGAAGTCGAAAACTGCACGACTTTGCCCTCGAATATCTCGACAACGGAGAAAGGAGAATTTCAGGGCATTTTCTCCCAAGAAATATATGGGAATTATCTGTAATTTAGCACAGTTTCAGAACGATTCGTGAAAGTCACCTTTTAAGAATAACTTCCACTGCAGGCCCATATATAAAAGTTTGCTCCTTTATTACTCTGCACATGGACAATTATTTGCTCTGTTATTTGCCCCAGGCATGTACCTATGTAATTACCGTTTACAGTGTAAAGATGGATGTTATCGGTCGCTGAACGTCGGAGCAGTAGGCGTTTAATGCATTTTCCCATAGGGTCCAATGCAAAATTGACACCTCATTTTCTCCATTCTCAAGAGCTTTGAGTCTCTGCAAAACATATACATGTGTAGACACAAATAAGTGAAATAGAATGAAGGCTATTTCAGCTTTAGCTTTTATTCCGTTTGGGAGCTAAAGTCGCACAAACTTTTGTTTACAAAAATTTCGATGGCCTGTAGTTCGCAAGTTATGCAATCAGTTGACATAAGATTGTGCATGCATGTAGACATGTTAATGACCTTTATATATGCCAAGTTTCAGATGGCTACCTACTCAAACAAGCAAGCAGTAGCGGTTTGAAATTTTCACAATTTGGGCTACACGTTCGGGACGATTCGTGACCTTAGGTGACTTGCACAATTCGGGCTGAAACTAGTGCCAAATGAGAGGGTTGGGATAAACATTCAATTGACCATATGTGCCAAAAATTCTCGTTCTTTAGTTTTCGAGTTATAGCCCCTGGAAGTCGAAAACTGCACGACTTTGCCCTCGAATATCTCGACAACGGAGAAAGGAGAATTTCAGGGCATTTTCTCCCAAGAAATATATGGGAATTATCTGTAATTTAGCACAGTTTCAGAACGATTCGTGAAAGTCACCTTTTAAGAATAACTTCCACTGCAGGCCCATATATAAAAGTTTGCTCCTTTATTACTCTGCACATGGACAATTATTTGCGCTGTTATTTGCCCCAGGCATGTACCTATGTAATTACCGTTTACAGTGTAAAGATGGATGTTATCGGTCGCTGAACGTCGGAGCAGTAGGCGTTTAATGCATTTTCCCATAGGGTCCAATGCAAAATTGACACCTCATTTTCTCCATTCTCAAGAGCTTTGAGTCTCTGCAAAACATATACATGTGTAGACACAAATAAGTGAAATAGAATGAAGGCTATTTCAGCTTTAGCTTTTATTCCGTTTGGGAGCTAAAGTCGCACAAACTTTTGTTTACAAAAATTTCGATGGCCTATAGTTCGCAAGTTATGCAATCAGTTGACATAAGATTGTGCATGCATGTAGACATGTTAATGACCTTTATATATGCCAAGTTTCAGATGGCTACCTACTCAAACAAGCAAGCAGTAGCGGTTTGAAATTTTCACAATTTGGGCTACACGTTCGGGACGATTCGTGACCTTAGGTGACTTGCACAATTCGGGCTGAAACTAGTGCCAAATGAGAGGGTTGGGATAAACATTCAATTGACCATATGTGCCAAAAATTCTCGTTCTTTAGTTTTCGAGTTATAGCCCCTGGAAGTCGAAAACTGCACGACTTTGCCCTCGAATATCTCGACAACGGAGAAAGGAGAATTTCAGGGCATTTTCTCCCAAGAAATATATGGGAATTATCTGTAATTTAGCACAGTTTCAGAACGATTCGTGAAAGTCACCTTTTAAGAATAACTTCCACTGCAGGCCCATATATAAAAGTTTGCTCCTTTATTACTCTGCACATGGACAATTATTTGCGCTGTTATTTGCCCCAGGCATGTACCTATGTAATTACCGTTTACAGTGTAAAGATGGATGTTATTGGTCGCTGAACGTCGGAGCAGTAGGCGTTTAATGCATTTTCCCATAGGGTCCAATGCAAAATTGACACCTCATTTTCTCCATTCTCAAGAGCTTTGAGTCTCTGCAAAACATATACATGTGTAGACACAAATAAGTGAAATAGAATGAAGGCTATTTCAGCTTTAGCTTTTATTCCGTTTGGGAGCTAAAGTCGCACAAACTTTTGTTTACAAAAATTTCGATGGCCTATAGTTCGCAAGTTATGCAATCAGTTGACATAAGATTGTGCATGCATGTAGACATGTTAATGACCTTTATATATGCCAAGTTTCAGATGGCTACCTACTCAAACAAGCAAGCAGTAGCGGTTTGAAATTTTCACAATTTGGGCTACACGTTCGGGACGATTCGTGACCTTAGGTGACTTGCACAATTCGGGCTGAAACTAGTGCCAAATGAGAGGGTTGGGATAAACATTCAATTGACCATATGTGCCAAAAATTCTCGTTCTTTAGTTTTCGAGTTATAGCCCCTGGAAGTCGAAAACTGCACGACTTTGCCCTCGAATATCTCGACAACGGAGAAAGGAGAATTTCAGGGCATTTTCTCCCAAGAAATATATGGGAATTATCTGTAATTTAGCACAGTTTCAGAACGATTCGTGAAAGTCACCTTTTAAGAATAACTTCCACTGCAGGCCCATATATAAAAGTTTGCTCCTTTATTACTCTGCACATGGACAATTATTTGCGCTGTTATTTGCCCCAGGCATGTACCTATGTAATTACCGTTTACAGTGTAAAGATGGATGTTATCGGTCGCTGAACGTCGGAGCAGTAGGCGTTTAATGCATTTTCCCATAGGGTCCAATGCAAAATTGACACCTCATTTTCTCCATTCTCAAGAGCTTTGAGTCTCTGCAAAACATATACATGTGTAGACACAAATAAGTGAAATAGAATGAAGGCTATTTCAGCTTTAGCTTTTATTCCGTTTGGGAGCTAAAGTCGCACAAACTTTTGTTTACAAAAATTTCGATGGCCTATAGTTCGCAAGTTATGCAATCAGTTGACATAAGATTGTGCATGCATGTAGACATGTTAATGACCTTTATATATGCCAAGTTTCAGATGGCTACCTACTCAAACAAGCAAGCAGTAGCGGTTTGAAATTTTCACAATTTGGGCTACACGTTCGGGACGATTCGTGACCTTAGGTGACTTGCACAATTCGGGCTGAAACTAGTGCCAAATGAGAGGGTTGGGATAAACATTCGATTGACCATATGTGCCAAAAATTCTCGTTCTTTAGTTTTCGAGTTATAGCCCCTGGAAGTCGAAAACTGCACGACTTTGCCCTCGAATATCTCGACAACGAAGAAAGGAGAATTTCAGGGCATTTTCTCCCAAGAAATATATGGGAATTATCTGTAATTTAGCACAGTTTCAGAACGATTCGTGAAAGTCACCTTTTAAGAATAACTTCCACTGCAGGCCCATATATAAAAGTTTGCTCCTTTATTACTCTGCACATGGACAATTATTTGCGCTGTTATTTGCCCCAGGCATGTACCTATGTAATTACCGTTTACAGTGTAAAGATGGATGTTATCGGTCGCTGAACGTCGGAGCAGTAGGCGTTTAATGCATTTTCCCATAGGGTCCAATGCAAAATTGACACCTCATTTTCTCCATTCTCAAGAGCTTTGAGTCTCTGCAAAACATATACATGTGTAGACACAAATAAGTGAAATAGAATGAAGGCTATTTCAGCTTTAGCTTTTATTCCGTTTGGGAGCTAAAGTCGCACAAACTTTTGTTTACAAAAATTTCGATGGCCTATAGTTCGCAAGTTATGCAATCAGTTGACATAAGATTGTGCATGCATGTAGACATGTTAATGACCTTTATATATGCCAAGTTTCAGATGGCTACCTACTCAAACAAGCAAGCAGTAGCGGTTTGAAATTTTCACAATTTGGGCTACACGTTCGGGACGATTCGTGACCTTAGGTGACTTGCACAATTCGGGCTGAAACTAGTGCCAAATGAGAGGGTTGGGATAAACATTCAATTGACCATATGTGCCAAAAATTCTCGTTCTTTAGTTTTCGAGTTATAGCCCCTGGAAGTCGAAAACTGCACGACTTTGCCCTCGAATATCTCGACAACGAAGAAAGGAGAATTTCAGGGCATTTTCTCCCAAGAAATATATGGGAATTATCTGTAATTTAGCACAGTTTCAGAACGATTCGTGAAAGTCACCTTTTAAGAATAACTTCCACTGCAGGCCCATATATAAAAGTTTGCTCCTTTATTACTCTGCACATGGACAATTATTTGCGCTGTTATTTGCCCCAGGCATGTACCTATGTAATTACCGTTTACAGTGTAAAGATGGATGTAATCGGTCGCTGAACGTCGGAGCAGTAGGCGTTTAATGCATTTTCCCATAGGGTCCAATGCAAAATTGACACCTCATTTTCTCCATTCTCAAGAGCTTTGAGTCTCTGCAAAACATATACATGTGTAGACACAAATAAGTGAAACAGAATGAAGGCTATTTCAGCTTTAGCTTTTATTCCGTTTGGGAGCTAAAGTCGCACAAACTTTTGTTTACAAAAATTTCGATGGCCTATAGTTCGCAAGTTATGCAATCAGTTGACATAAGATTGTGCATGCATGTAGACATGTTAATGACCTTTATATATGCCAAGTTTCAGATGGCTACCTACTCAAACAAGCAAGCAGTAGCGGTTTGAAATTTTCACAATTTGGGCTACACGTTCGGGACGATTCGTGACCTTAGGTGACTTGCACAATTCGGGCTGAAACTAGTGCCAAATGAGAGGGTTGGGATAAACATTCAATTGACCATATGTGCCAAAAATTCTCGTTCTTTAGTTTTCGAGTTATAGCCCCTGGAAGTCGAAAACTGCACGACTTTGCCCTCGAATATCTCGACAACGGAGAAAGGAGAATTTCAGGGCATTTTCTCCCAAGAAATATATGGGAATTATCTGTAATTTAGCACAGTTTCAGAACGATTCGTGAAAGTCACCTTTTAAGAATAACTTCCACTGCAGGCCCATATATAAAAGTTTGCTCCTTTATTACTCTGCACATGGACAATTATTTGCGCTGTTATTTGCCCCAGGCATGTACCTATGTAATTACCGTTTACAGTGTAAAGATGGATGTTATCGGTCGCTGAACGTCGGAGCAGTAGGCGTTTAATGCATTTTCCCATAGGGTCCAATGCAAAATTGACACCTCATTTTCTCCATTCTCAAGAGCTTTGAGTCTCTGCAAAACATATACATGTGTAGACACAAATAAGTGAAATAGAATGAAGGCTATTTCAGCTTTAGCTTTTATTCCGTTTGGGAGCTAAAGTCGCACAAACTTTTGTTTACAAAAATTTCGATGGCCTATAGTTCGCAAATTATGCAATCAGTTGACATAAGATTGTGCATGCATGTAGACATGTTAATGACCTTTATATATGCCAAGTTTCAGATGGCTACCTACTCAAACAAGCAGGCAGTAGCGGTTTGAAATTTTCACAATTTGGGCTACACGTTCGGGAAGATTCGTGACCTTAGGTGACTTGCACAATTCGGGCTGAAACTAGTGCCAAATGAGAGGGTTGGGATAAACATTCAATTGACCATATGTGCCAAAAATTCTCGTTCTTTAGTTTTCGAGTTATAGCCCCTGGAAGTCGAAAACTGCACGACTTTGCCCTCGAATATCTCGACAACGAAGAAAGGAGAATTTCAGGGCATTTTCTCCCAAGAAATATATGGGAATTATCTGTAATTTAGCACAGTTTCAGAACGATTCGTGAAAGTCACCTTTTAAGAATAACTTCCACTGCAGGCCCATATATAAAAGTTTGCTCCTTTATTACTCTGCACATGGACAATTATTTGCGCTGTTATTTGCCCCAGGCATGTACCTATGTAATTACCGTTTACAGTGTAAAGATGGATGTTATCGGTCGCTGAACGTCGGAGCAGTAGGCGTTTAATGCATTTTCCCATAGGGTCCAATGCAAAATTGACACCTCATTTTCTCCATTCTCAAGAGCTTTGAGTCTCTGCAAAACATATACATGTGTAGACACAAATAAGTGAAATAGAATGAAGGCTATTTCAGCTTTAGCTTTTATTCCGTTTGGGAGCTAAAGTCGCACAAACTTTTGTTTACAAAAATTTCGATGGCCTATAGTTCGCAAGTTATGCAATCAGTTGACATAAGATTGTGCATGCATGTAGACATGTTAATGACCTTTATATATGCCAAGTTTCAGATGGCTACCTACTCAAACAAGCAAGCAGTAGCGGTTTGAAATTTTCACAATTTGGGCTACACGTTCGGGACGATTCGTGACCTTAGGTGACTTGCACAATTCGGGCTGAAACTAGTGCCAAATGAGAGGGTTGGGATAAACATTCAATTGACCATATGTGCCAAAAATTCTCGTTCTTTAGTTTTCGAGTTATAGCCCCTGGAAGTCGAAAACTGCACGACTTTGCCCTCGAATATCTCGACAACGGAGAAAGGAGAATTTCAGGGCATTTTCTCCCAAGAAATATATGGGAATTATCTGTAATTTAGCACAGTTTCAGAACGATTCGTGAAAGTCACCTTTTAAGAATAACTTCCACTGCAGGCCCATATATAAAAGTTTGCTCCTTTATTACTCTGCACATGGACAATTATTGGCGCTGTTATTTGCCCCAGGCATGTACCTATGTAATTACCGTTTACAGTGTAAAGATGGATGTAATCGGTCGCTGAACGTCGGAGCAGTAGGCGTTTAATGCATTTTCCCATAGGGTCCAATGCAAAATTGACACCTCATTTTCTCCATTCTCAAGAGCTTTGAGTCTCTGCAAAACATATACATGTGTAGACACAAATAAGTGAAATAGAATGAAGGCTATTTCAGCTTTAGCTTTTATTCCGTTTGGGAGCTTAAGTCGCACAAACTTTTGTTTACAAAAATTTCGATGGCCTATAGTTCGCAAGTTATGCAATCAGTTGACATAAGATTGTGCATGCATGTAGACATGTTAATGACCTTTATATATGCCAAGTTTCAGATGGCTACCTACTCAAACAAGCAAGCAGTAGCGGTTTGAAATTTTCACAATTTGGGCTACACGTTCGGGACGATTCGTGACCTTAGGTGACTTGCACAATTCGGGCTGAAACTAGTGCCAAATGAGAGGGTTGGGATAAACATTCAATTGACCATATGTGCCAAAAATTCTCGTTCTTTAGTTTTCGAGTTATAGCCCCTGGAAGTCGAAAACTGCACGACTTTGCCCTCGAATATCTCGACAACGGAGAAAGGAGAATTTCAGGGCATTTTCTCCCAAGAAATATATGGGAATTATCTGTAATTTAGCACAGTTTCAGAACGATTCGTGAAAGTCACCTTTTAAGAATAACTTCCACTGCAGGCCCATATATAAAAGTTTGCTCCTTTATTACTCTGCACATGGACAATTATTTGCGCTGTTATTTGCCCCAGGCATGTACCTATGTAATTACCGTTTACAGTGTAAAGATGGATGTTATCGGTCGCTGAACGTCGGAGCAGTAGGCGTTTAATGCATTTTCCCATAGGGTCCAATGCAAAATTGACACCTCATTTTCTCCATTCTCAAGAGCTTTGAGTCTCTGCAAAACATATACATGTGTAGACACAAATAAGTGAAATAGAATGAAGGCTATTTCAGCTTTAGCTTTTATTCCGTTTGGGAGCTAAAGTCGCACAAACTTTTGTTTACAAAAATTTCGATGGCCTATAGTTCGCAAGTTATGCAATCAGTTGACATAAAATTGTGCATGCATGTAGATATGTTAATGACCTTTATATATGCCAAGTTTCAGATGGCTACCTACTCAAACAAGCAAGCAGTAGCGGTTTGAAATTTTCACAATTTGGGCTACACGTTCGGGACGATTCGTGACCTTAGGTGACTTGCACAATTCGGGCTGAAACTAGTGCCAAATGAGAGGGTTGGGATAAACATTCAATTGACCATATGTGCCAAAAATTCTCGTTCTTTAGTTTTCGAGTTATAGCCCCTGGAAGTCGAAAACTGCACGACTTTGCCCTCGAATATCTCGACAACGAAGAAAGGAGAATTTCAGGGCATTTTCTCCCAAGAAATATATGGGAATTATCTGTAATTTAGCACAGTTTCAGAACGATTCGTGAAAGTCACCTTTTAAGAATAACTTCCACTGCAGGCCCATATATAAAAGTTTGCTCCTTTATTACTCTGCACATGGACAATTATTGGCGCTGTTATTTGCCCCAGGCATGTACCTATGTAATTACCGTTTACAGTGTAAAGATGGATGTAATCGGTCGCTGAACGTCGGAGCAGTAGGCGTTTAATGCATTTTCCCATAGGGTCCAATGCAAAATTGACACCTCATTTTCTCCATTCTCAAGAGCTTTGAGTCTCTGCAAAACATATACATGTGTAGACACAAATAAGTGAAATAGAATGAAGGCTATTTCAGCTTTAGCTTTTATTCCGTTTGGGAGCTTAAGTCGCACAAACTTTTGTTTACAAAAATTTCGATGGCCTATAGTTCGCAAGTTATGCAATCAGTTGACATAAGATTGTGCATGCATGTAGACATGTTAATGACCTTTATATATGCCAAGTTTCAGATGGCTACCTACTCAAACAAGCAAGCAGTAGCGGTTTGAAATTTTCACAATTTGGGCTACACGTTCGGGACGATTCGTGACCTTAGGTGACTTGCACAATTCGGGCTGAAACTAGTGCCAAATGAGAGGGTTGGGATAAACATTCAATTGACCATATGTGCCAAAAATTCTCGTTCTTTAGTTTTCGAGTTATAGCCCCTGGAAGTCGAAAACTGCACGACTTTGCCCTCGAATATCTCGACAACGGAGAAAGGAGAATTTCAGGGCATTTTCTCCCAAGAAATATATGGGAATTATCTGTAATTTAGCACAGTTTCAGAACGATTCGTGAAAGTCACCTTTTAAGAATAACTTCCACTGCAGGCCCATATATAAAAGTTTGCTCCTTTATTACTCTGCACATGGACAATTATTTGCGCTGTTATTTGCCCCAGGCATGTACCTATGTAATTACCGTTTACAGTGTAAAGATGGATGTTATCGGTCGCTGAACGTCGGAGCAGTAGGCGTTTAATGCATTTTCCCATAGGGTCCAATGCAAAATTGACACCTCATTTTCTCCATTCTCAAGAGCTTTGAGTCTCTGCAAAACATATACATGTGTAGACACAAATAAGTGAAATAGAATGAAGGCTATTTCAGCTTTAGCTTTTATTCCGTTTGGGAGCTAAAGTCGCACAAACTTTTGTTTACAAAAATTTCGATGGCCTATAGTTCGCAAGTTATGCAATCAGTTGACATAAAATTGTGCATGCATGTAGATATGTTAATGACCTTTATATATGCCAAGTTTCAGATGGCTACCTACTCAAACAAGCAAGCAGTAGCGGTTTGAAATTTTCACAATTTGGGCTACACGTTCGGGACGATTCGTGACCTTAGGTGACTTGCACAATTCGGGCTGAAACTAGTGCCAAATGAGAGGGTTGGGATAAACATTCAATTGACCATATGTGCCAAAAATTCTCGTTCTTTAGTTTTCGAGTTATAGCCCCTGGAAGTCGAAAACTGCACGACTTTGCCCTCGAATATCTCGACAACGGAGAAAGGAGAATTTCAGGGCATTTTCTCCCAAGAAATATATGGGAATTATCTGTAATTTAGCACAGTTTCAGAACGATTCGTGAAAGTCACCTTTTAAGAATAACTTCCACTGCAGGCCCATATATAAAAGTTTGCTCCTTTATTACTCTGCACATGGACAATTATTGGCGCTGTTATTTGCCCCAGGCATGTACCTATGTAATTACCGTTTACAGTGTAAAGATGGATGTAATCGGTCGCTGAACGTCGGAGCAGTAGGCGTTTAATGCATTTTCCCATAGGGTCCAATGCAAAATTGACACCTCATTTTCTCCATTCTCAAGAGCTTTGAGTCTCTGCAAAACATATACATGTGTAGACACAAATAAGTGAAATAGAATGAAGGCTATTTCAGCTTTAGCTTTTATTCCGTTTGGGAGCTTAAGTCGCACAAACTTTTGTTTACAAAAATTTCGATGGCCTATAGTTCGCAAGTTATGCAATCAGTTGACATAAGATTGTGCATGCATGTAGACATGTTAATGACCTTTATATATGCCAAGTTTCAGATGGCTACCTACTCAAACAAGCAAGCAGTAGCGGTTTGAAATTTTCACAATTTGGGCTACACGTTCGGGACGATTCGTGACCTTAGGTGACTTGCACAATTCGGGCTGAAACTAGTGCCAAATGAGAGGGTTGGGATAAACATTCAATTGACCATATGTGCCAAAAATTCTCGTTCTTTAGTTTTCGAGTTATAGCCCCTGGAAGTCGAAAACTGCACGACTTTGCCCTCGAATATCTCGACAACGGAGAAAGGAGAATTTCAGGGCATTTTCTCCCAAGAAATATATGGGAATTATCTGTAATTTAGCACAGTTTCAGAACGATTCGTGAAAGTCACCTTTTAAGAATAACTTCCACTGCAGGCCCATATATAAAAGTTTGCTCCTTTATTACTCTGCACATGGACAATTATTTGCGCTGTTATTTGCCCCAGGCATGTACCTATGTAATTACCGTTTACAGTGTAAAGATGGATGTTATCGGTCGCTGAACGTCGGAGCAGTAGGCGTTTAATGCATTTTCCCATAGGGTCCAATGCAAAATTGACACCTCATTTTCTCCATTCTCAAGAGCTTTGAGTCTCTGCAAAACATATACATGTGTAGACACAAATAAGTGAAATAGAATGAAGGCTATTTCAGCTTTAGCTTTTATTCCGTTTGGGAGCTAAAGTCGCACAAACTTTTGTTTACAAAAATTTCGATGGCCTATAGTTCGCAAGTTATGCAATCAGTTGACATAAAATTGTGCATGCATGTAGATATGTTAATGACCTTTATATATGCCAAGTTTCAGATGGCTACCTACTCAAACAAGCAAGCAGTAGCGGTTTGAAATTTTCACAATTTGGGCTACACGTTCGGGACGATTCGTGACCTTAGGTGACTTGCACAATTCGGGCTGAAACTAGTGCCAAATGAGAGGGTTGGGATAAACATTCAATTGACCATATGTGCCAAAAATTCTCGTTCTTTAGTTTTCGAGTTATAGCCCCTGGAAGTCGAAAACTGCACGACTTTGCCCTCGAATATCTCGACAACGAAGAAAGGAGAATTTCAGGGCATTTTCTCCCAAGAAATATATGGGAATTATCTGTAATTTAGCACAGTTTCAGAACGATTCGTGAAAGTCACCTTTTAAGAATAACTTCCACTGCAGGCCCATATATAAAAGTTTGCTCCTTTATTACTCTGCACATGGACAATTATTGGCGCTGTTATTTGCCCCAGGCATGTACCTATGTAATTACCGTTTACAGTGTAAAGATGGATGTAATCGGTCGCTGAACGTCGGAGCAGTAGGCGTTTAATGCATTTTCCCATAGGGTCCAATGCAAAATTGACACCTCATTTTCTCCATTCTCAAGAGCTTTGAGTCTCTGCAAAACATATACATGTGTAGACACAAATAAGTGAAATAGAATGAAGGCTATTTCAGCTTTAGCTTTTATTCCGTTTGGGAGCTTAAGTCGCACAAACTTTTGTTTACAAAAATTTCGATGGCCTATAGTTCGCAAGTTATGCAATCAGTTGACATAAGATTGTGCATGCATGTAGACATGTTAATGACCTTTATATATGCCAAGTTTCAGATGGCTACCTACTCAAACAAGCAAGCAGTAGCGGTTTGAAATTTTCACAATTTGGGCTACACGTTCGGGACGATTCGTGACCTTAGGTGACTTGCACAATTCGGGCTGAAACTAGTGCCAAATGAGAGGGTTGGGATAAACATTCAATTGACCATATGTGCCAAAAATTCTCGTTCTTTAGTTTTCGAGTTATAGCCCCTGGAAGTCGAAAACTGCACGACTTTGCCCTCGAATATCTCGACAACGGAGAAAGGAGAATTTCAGGGCATTTTCTCCCAAGAAATATATGGGAATTATCTGTAATTTAGCACAGTTTCAGAACGATTCGTGAAAGTCACCTTTTAAGAATAACTTCCACTGCAGGCCCATATATAAAAGTTTGCTCCTTTATTACTCTGCACATGGACAATTATTTGCGCTGTTATTTGCCCCAGGCATGTACCTATGTAATTACCGTTTACAGTGTAAAGATGGATGTTATCGGTCGCTGAACGTCGGAGCAGTAGGCGTTTAATGCATTTTCCCATAGGGTCCAATGCAAAATTGACACCTCATTTTCTCCATTCTCAAGAGCTTTGAGTCTCTGCAAAACATATACATGTGTAGACACAAATAAGTGAAATAGAATGAAGGCTATTTCAGCTTTAGCTTTTATTCCGTTTGGGAGCTAAAGTCGCACAAACTTTTGTTTACAAAAATTTCGATGGCCTATAGTTCGCAAGTTATGCAATCAGTTGACATAAAATTGTGCATGCATGTAGATATGTTAATGACCTTTATATATGCCAAGTTTCAGATGGCTACCTACTCAAACAAGCAAGCAGTAGCGGTTTGAAATTTTCACAATTTGGGCTACACGTTCGGGACGATTCGTGACCTTAGGTGACTTGCACAATTCGGGCTGAAACTAGTGCCAAATGAGAGGGTTGGGATAAACATTCAATTGACCATATGTGCCAAAAATTCTCGTTCTTTAGTTTTCGAGTTATAGCCCCTGGAAGTCGAAAACTGCACGACTTTGCCCTCGAATATCTCGACAACGGAGAAAGGAGAATTTCAGGGCATTTTCTCTCAAGAAATATATGGGAATTATCTGTAATTTAGCACAGTTTCAGAACGATTCGTGAAAGTCACCTTTTAAGAATAACTTCCACTGCAGGCCCATATATAAAAGTTTGCTCCTTTATTACTCTGCACATGGACAATTATTTGCGCTGTTATTTGCCCCAGGCATGTACCTATGTAATTACCGTTTACAGTGTAAAGATGGATGTTATCGGTCGCTGAACGTCGGAGCAGTAGGCGTTTAATGCATTTTCCCATAGGGTCCAATGCAAAATTGACACCTCATTTTCTCCATTCTCAAGAGCTTTGAGTCTCTGCAAAACATATACATGTGTAGACACAAATAAGTGAAATAGAATGAAGGCTATTTCAGCTTTAGCTTTTATTCCGTTTGGGAGCTAAAGTCGCACAAACTTTTGTTTACAAAAATTTCGATGGCCTATAGTTCGCAAGTTATGCAATCAGTTGACATAAGATTGTGCATGCATGTAGACATGTTAATGACCTTTATATATGCCAAGTTTCAGATGGCTACCTACTCAAACAAGCAAGCAGTAGCGGTTTGAAATTTTCACAATTTGGGCTACACGTTCGGGACGATTCGTGACCTTAGGTGACTTGCACAATTCGGGCTGAAACTAGTGCCAAATGAGAGGGTTGGGATAAACATTCAATTGACCATATGTGCCAAAAATTCTCGTTCTTTAGTTTTCGAGTTATAGCCCCTGGAAGTCGAAAACTGCACGACTTTGCCCTCGAATATCTCGACAACGGAGAAAGGAGAATTTCAGGGCATTTTCTCCCAAGAAATATATGGGAATTATCTGTAATTTAGCACAGTTTCAGAACGATTCGTGAAAGTCACCTTTTAAGAATAACTTCCACTGCAGGCCCATATATAAAAGTTTGCTCCTTTATTATTCTGCACATGGACAATTATTTGCGCTGTTATTTGCCCCAGGCATGTACCTATGTAATTACCGTTTACAGTGTAAAGATGGATGTTATCGGTCGCTGAACGTCGGAGCAGTAGGCGTTTAATGCATTTTCCCATAGGGTCCAATGCAAAATTGACACCTCATTTTCTCCATTCTCAAGAGCTTTGAGTCTCTGCAAAACATATACATGTGTAGACACAAATAAGTGAAATAGAATGAAGGCTATTTCAGCTTTAGCTTTTATTCCGTTTGGGAGCTAAAGTCGCACAAACTTTTGTTTACAAAAATTTCGATGGCCTATAGTTCGCAAGTTATGCAATCAGTTGACATAAGATTGTGCATGCATGTAGACATGTTAATGACCTTTATATATGCCAAGTTTCAGATGGCTACCTACTCAAACAAGCAAGCAGTAGCGGTTTGAAATTTTCACAATTTGGGCTACACGTTCGGGACGATTCGTGACCTTAGGTGACTTGCACAATTCGGGCTGAAACTAGTGCCAAATGAGAGGGTTGGGATAAACATTCAATTGACCATATGTGCCAAAAATTCTCGTTCTTTAGTTTTCGAGTTATAGCCCCTGGAAGTCGAAAACTGCACGACTTTGCCCTCGAATATCTCGACAACGGAGAAAGGAGAATTTCAGGGCATTTTCTCCCAAGAAATATATGGGAATTATCTGTAATTTAGCACAGTTTCAGAACGATTCGTGAAAGTCACCTTTTAAGAATAACTTCCACTGCAGGCCCATATATAAAAGTTTGCTCCTTTATTACTCTGCACATGGACAATTATTTGCGCTGTTATTTGCCCCAGGCATGTACCTATGTAATTACCGTTTACAGTGTAAAGATGGATGTTATCGGTCGCTGAACGTCGGAGCAGTAGGCGTTTAATGCATTTTCCCATAGGGTCCAATGCAAAATTGACACCTCATTTTCTCCATTCTCAAGAGCTTTGAGTCTCTGCAAAACATATACATGTGTAGACACAAATAAGTGAAATAGAATGAAGGCTATTTCAGCTTTAGCTTTTATTCCGTTTGGGAGCTAAAGTCGCACAAACTTTTGTTTACAAAAATTTCGATGGCCTATAGTTCGCAAGTTATGCAATCAGTTGACATAAAATTGTGCATGCATGTAGACATGTTAATGACCTTTATATATGCCAAGTTTCAGATGGCTACCTACTCAAACAAGCAAGCAGTAGCGGTTTGAAATTTTCACAATTTGGGCTACACGTTCGGGACGATTCGTGACCTTAGGTGACTTGCACAATTCGGGCTGAAACTAGTGCCAAATGAGAGGGTTGGGATAAACATTCAATTGACCATATGTGCCAAAAATTCTCGTTCTTTAGTTTTCGAGTTATAGCCCCTGGAAGTCGAAAACTGCACGACTTTGCCCTCGAATATCTCGACAACGGAGAAAGGAGAATTTCAGGGCATTTTCTCTCAAGAAATATATGGGAATTATCTGTAATTTAGCACAGTTTCAGAACGATTCGTGAAAGTCACCTTTTAAGAATAACTTCCACTGCAGGCCCATATATAAAAGTTTGCTCCTTTATTACTCTGCACATGGACAATTATTTGCGCTGTTATTTGCCCCAGGCATGTACCTATGTAATTACCGTTTACAGTGTAAAGATGGATGTTATCGGTCGCTGAACGTCGGAGCAGTAGGCGTTTAATGCATTTTCCCATAGGGTCCAATGCAAAATTGACACCTCATTTTCTCCATTCTCAAGAGCTTTGAGTCTCTGCAAAACATATACATGTGTAGACACAAATAAGTGAAATAGAATGAAGGCTATTTCAGCTTTAGCTTTTATTCCGTTTGGGAGCTAAAGTCGCACAAACTTTTGTTTACAAAAATTTCGATGGCCTATAGTTCGCAAGTTATGCAATCAGTTGACATAAGATTGTGCATGCATGTAGACATGTTAATGACCTTTATATATGCCAAGTTTCAGATGGCTACCTACTCAAACAAGCAAGCAGTAGCGGTTTGAAATTTTCACAATTTGGGCTACACGTTCGGGACGATTCGTGACCTTAGGTGACTTGCACAATTCGGGCTGAAACTAGTGCCAAATGAGAGGGTTGGGATAAACATTCAATTGACCATATGTACCAAAAATTCTCGTTCTTTAGTTTTCGAGTTATAGCCCCTGGAAGTCGAAAACTGCACGACTTTGCCCTCGAATATCTCGACAACGAAGAAAGGAGAATTTCAGGGCATTTTCTCCCAAGAAATATATGGGAATTATCTGTAATTTAGCACAGTTTCAGAACGATTCGTGAAAGTCACCTTTTAAGAATAACTTCCACTGCAGGCCCATATATAAAAGTTTGCTCCTTTATTACTCTGCACATGGACAATTATTGGCGCTGTTATTTGCCCCAGGCATGTACCTATGTAATTACCGTTTACAGTGTAAAGATGGATGTAATCGGTCGCTGAACGTCGGAGCAGTAGGCGTTTAATGCATTTTCCCATAGGGTCCAATGCAAAATTGACACCTCATTTTCTCCATTCTCAAGAGCTTTGAGTCTCTGCAAAACATATACATGTGTAGACACAAATAAGTGAAATAGAATGAAGGCTATTTCAGCTTTAGCTTTTATTCCGTTTGGGAGCTAAAGTCGCACAAACTTTTGTTTACAAAAATTTCGATGGCCTATAGTTCGCAAGTTATGCAATCAGTTGACATAAGATTGTGCATGCATGTAGACATGTTAATGACCTTTATATATGCCAAGTTTCAGATGGCTACCTACTCAAACAAGCAAGCAGTAGCGGTTTGAAATTTTCACAATTTGGGCTACACGTTCGGGACGATTCGTGACCTTAGGTGACTTGCACAATTCGGGCTGAAACTAGTGCCAAATGAGAGGGTTGGGATAAACATTCAATTGACCATATGTGCCAAAAATTCTCGTTCTTTAGTTTTCGAGTTATAGCCCCTGGAAGTCGAAAACTGCACGACTTTGCCCTCGAATATCTCGACAACGGAGAAAGGAGAATTTCAGGGCATTTTCTCCCAAGAAATATATGGGAATTATCTGTAATTTAGCACAGTTTCAGAACGATTCGTGAAAGTCACCTTTTAAGAATAACTTCCACTGCAGGCCCATATATAAAAGTTTGCTCCTTTATTACTCTGCACATGGACAATTATTTGCGCTGTTATTTGCCCCAGGCATGTACCTATGTAATTACCGTTTACAGTGTAAAGATGGATGTTATCGGTCGCTGAACGTCGGAGCAGTAGGCGTTTAATGCATTTTCCCATAGGGTCCAATGCAAAATTGACACCTCATTTTCTCCATTCTCAAGAGCTTTGAGTCTCTGCAAAACATATACATGTGTAGACACAAATAAGTGAAATAGAATGAAGGCTATTTCAGCTTTAGCTTTTATTCCGTTTGGGAGCTAAAGTCGCACAAACTTTTGTTTACAAAAATTTCGATGGCCTATAGTTCGCAAGTTATGCAATCAGTTGACATAAGATTGTGCATGCATGTAGACATGTTAATGACCTTTATATATGCCAAGTTTCAGATGGCTACCTACTCAAACAAGCAGGCAGTAGCGGTTTGAAATTTTCACAATTTGGGCTACACGTTCGGGACGATTCGTGACCTTAGGTGACTTGCACAATTCGGGCTGAAACTAGTGCCAAATGAGAGGGTTGGGATAAACATTCAATTGACCATATGTGCCAAAAATTCTCGTTCTTTAGTTTTCGAGTTATAGCCCCTGGAAGTCGAAAACTGCACGACTTTGCCCTCGAATATCTCGACAACGAAGAAAGGAGAATTTCAGGGCATTTTCTCCCAAGAAATATATGGGAATTATCTGTAATTTAGCACAGTTTCAGAACGATTCGTGAAAGTCACCTTTTAAGAATAACTTCCACTGCAGGCCCATATATAAAAGTTTGCTCCTTTATTACTCTGCACATGGACAATTATTTGCGCTGTTATTTGCCCCAGGCATGTACCTATGTAATTACCGTTTACAGTGTAAAGATGGATGTTATCGGTCGCTGAACGTCGGAGCAGTAGGCGTTTAATGCATTTTCCCATAGGGTCCAATGCAAAATTGACACCTCATTTTCTCCATTCTCAAGAGCTTTGAGTCTCTGCAAAACATATACATGTGTAGACACAAATAAGTGAAATAGAATGAAGGCTATTTTAGCTTTAGCTTTTATTCCGTTTGGGAGCTAAAGTCGCACAAACTTTTGTTTACAAAAATTTCGATGGCCTATAGTTCGCAAGTTATGCAATCAGTTGACATAAGATTGTGCATGCATGAAGACATGTTAATGGCCTTTATATATGCCAAGTTTCAGATGGCTATCTACTCAAACAAGCAAGCAGTAGCGGTTTGAAATTTTCACAATTTGGGCTACACGTTCGGGACGATTCGTGACCTTAGGTGACTTGCACAATTCGGGCTGAAACTAGTGCCAAATGAGAGGGTTGGGATAAACATTCAATTGACCATATGTGCCAAAATTCTCGTTCTTTAGTTTTCGAGTTATAGCCCCTGGAAGTCGAAAACTGCACGACTTTGCCCTCGAATATCTCGACAACGGAGAAAGGAGAATTTCAGGGCATTTTCTCTCAAGAAATATATGGGAATTATCTGTAATTTAGCACAGTTTCAGAACGATTCGTGAAAGTCACCTTTTAAGAATAACTTCCACTGCAGGCCCATATATAAAAGTTTGCTCCTTTATTACTCTGCACATGGACAATTATTTGCGCTGTTATTTGCCCCAGGCATGTACCTATGTAATTACCGTTTACAGTGTAAAGATGGATGTTATCGGTCGCTGAACGTCGGAGCAGTAGGCGTTTAATGCATTTTCCCATAGGGTCCAATGCAAAATTGACACCTCATTTTCTCCATTCTCAAGAGCTTTGAGTCTCTGCAAAACATATACATGTGTAGACACAAATAAGTGAAATAGAATGAAGGCTATTTCAGCTTTAGCTTTTATTCCGTTTGGGAGCTAAAGTCGCACAAACTTTTGTTTACAAAAATTTCGATGGCCTATAGTTCGCAAGTTATGCAATCAGTTGACATAAGATTGTGCATGCATGTAGACATGTTAATGACCTTTATATATGCCAAGTTTCAGATGGCTACCTACTCAAACAAGCAAGCAGTAGCGGTTTGAAATTTTCACAATTTGGGCTACACGTTCGGGACGATTCGTGACCTTAGGTGACTTGCACAATTCGGGCTGAAACTAGTGCCAAATGAGAGGGTTGGGATAAACATTCAATTGACCATATGTGCCAAAAATTCTCGTTCTTTAGTTTTCGAGTTATAGCCCCTGGAAGTCGAAAACTGCACGACTTTGCCCTCGAATATCTCGACAACGGAGAAAGGAGAATTTCAGGGCATTTTCTCCCAAGAAATATATGGGAATTATCTGTAATTTAGCACAGTTTCAGAACGATTCGTGAAAGTCACCTTTTAAGAATAACTTCCACTGCAGGCCCATATATAAAAGTTTGCTCCTTTATTACTCTGCACATGGACAATTATTTGCGCTGTTATTTGCCCCAGGCATGTACCTATGTAATTACCGTTTACAGTGTAAAGATGGATGTTATCGGTCGCTGAACGTCGGAGCAGTAGGCGTTTAATGCATTTTCCCTTAGGGTCCAATGCAAAATTGACACCTCATTTTCTCCATTCTCAAGAGCTTTGAGTCTCTGCAAAACATATACATGTGTAGACACAAATAAGTGAAATAGAATGAAGGCTATTTCAGCTTTAGCTTTTATTCCGTTTGGGAGCTAAAGTCGCACAAACTTTTGTTTACAAAAATTTCGATGGCCTATAGTTCGCAAGTTATGCAATCAGTTGACATAAGATTGTGCATGCATGTCGACATGTTAATGACCTTTATATATGCCAAGTTTCAGATGGCTACCTACTCAAACAAGCAAGCAGTAGCGGTTTGAAATTTTCACAATTTGGGCTACACGTTCGGGACGATTCGTGACCTTAGGTGACTTGCACAATTCGGGCTGAAACTAGTGCCAAATGAGAGGGTTGGGATAAACATTCAATTGACCATATGTGCCAAAAATTCTCGTTCTTTAGTTTTCGAGTTATAGCCCCTGGAAGTCGAAAACTGCACGACTTTGCCCTCGAATATCTCGACAACGGAGAAAGGAGAATTTCAGGGCATTTTCTCCCAAGAAATATATGGGAATTATCTGTAATTTAGCACAGTTTCAGAACGATTCGTGAAAGTCACCTTTTAAGAATAACTTCCACTGCAGGCCCATATATAAAAGTTTGCTCCTTTATTACTCTGCACATGGACAATTATTTGCGCTGTTATTTGCCCCAGGCATGTACCTATGTAATTACCGTTTACAGTGTAAAGATGGATGTTATCGGTCGCTGAACGTCGGAGCAGTAGGCGTTTAATGCATTTTCCCATAGGGTCCAATGCAAAATTGACACCTCATTTTCTCCATTCTCAAGAGCTTTGAGTCTCTGCAAAACATATACATGTGTAGACACAAATAAGTGAAATAGAATGAAGGCTATTTCAGCTTTAGCTTTTATTCCGTTTGGGAGCTAAAGTCGCACAAACTTTTGTTTACAAAAATTTCGATGGCCTATAGTTCGCAAGTTATGCAATCAGTTGACATAAGATTGTGCATGCATGTAGACATGTTAATGACCTTTATATATGCCAAGTTTCAGATGGCTACCTACTCAAACAAGCAAGCAGTAGCGGTTTGAAATTTTCACAATTTGGGCTACACGTTCGGGACGATTCGTGACCTTAGGTGACTTGCACAATTCGGGCTGAAACTAGTGCCAAATGAGAGGGTTGGGATAAACATTCAATTGACCATATGTGCCAAAAATTCTCGTTCTTTAGTTTTCGAGTTATAGCCCCTGGAAGTCGAAAACTGCACGACTTTGCCCTCGAATATCTCGACAACGGAGAAAGGAGAATTTCAGGGCATTTTCTCCCAAGAAATATATGGGAATTATCTGTAATTTAGCACAGTTTCAGAACGATTCGTGAAAGTCACCTTTTAAGAATAACTTCCACTGCAGGCCCATATATAAAAGTTTGCTCCTTTATTACTCTGCACATGGACAATTATTTGCGCTGTTATTTGCCCCAGGCATGTACCTATGTAATTACCGTTTACAGTGTAAAGATGGATGTTATCGGTCGCTGAACGTCGGAGCAGTAGGCGTTTAATGCATTTTCCCATAGGGTCCAATGCAAAATTGACACCTCATTTTCTCCATTCTCAAGAGCTTTGAGTCTCTGCAAAACATATACATGTGTAGACACAAATAAGTGAAATAGAATGAAGGCTATTTCAGCTTTAGCTTTTATTCCGTTTGGGAGCTAAAGTCGCACAAACTTTTGTTTACAAAAATTTCGATGGCCTATAGTTCGCAAGTTATGCAATCAGTTGACATAAGATTGTGCATGCATGTAGACATGTTAATGACCTTTATATATGCCAAGTTTCAGATGGCTACCTACTCAAACAAGCAAGCAGTAGCGGTTTGAAATTTTCACAATTTGGGCTACACGTTCGGGACGATTCGTGACCTTAGGTGACTTGCACAATTCGGGCTGAAACTAGTGCCAAATGAGAGGGTTGGGATAAACATTCAATTGACCATATGTGCCAAAAATTCTCGTTCTTTAGTTTTCGAGTTATAGCCCCTGGAAGTCGAAAACTGCACGACTTTGCCCTCGAATATCTCGACAACGGAGAAAGGAGAATTTCAGGGCATTTTCTCCCAAGAAATATATGGGAATTATCTGTAATTTAGCACAGTTTCAGAACGATTCGTGAAAGTCACCTTTTAAGAATAACTTCCACTGCAGGCCCATATATAAAAGTTTGCTCCTTTATTACTCTGCACATGGACAATTATTTGCGCTGTTATTTGCCCCAGGCATGTACCTATGTAATTACCGTTTACAGTGTAAAGATGGATGTTATCGGTCGCTGAACGTCGGAGCAGTAGGCGTTTAATGCATTTTCCCATAGGGTCCAATGCAAAATTGACACCTCATTTTCTCCATTCTCAAGAGCTTTGAGTCTCTGCAAAACATATACATGTGTAGACACAAATAAGTGAAATAGAATGAAGGCTATTTCAGCTTTAGCTTTTATTCCGTTTGGGAGCTAAAGTCGCACAAACTTTTGTTTACAAAAATTTCGATGGCCTATAGTTCGCAAGTTATGCAATCAGTTGACATAAGATTGTGCATGCATGTAGACATGTTAATGACCTTTATATATGCCAAGTTTCAGATGGCTACCTACTCAAACAAGCAAGCAGTAGCGGTTTGAAATTTTCACAATTTGGGCTACACGTTCGGGACGATTCGTGACCTTAGGTGACTTGCACAATTCGGGCTGAAACTAGTGCCAAATGAGAGGGTTGGGATAAACATTCAATTGACCATATGTGCCAAAAATTCTCGTTCTTTAGTTTTCGAGTTATAGCCCCTGGAAGTCGAAAACTGCACGACTTTGCCCTCGAATATCTCGACAACGGAGAAAGGAGAATTTCAGGGCATTTTCTCCCAAGAAATATATGGGAATTATCTGTAATTTAGCACAGTTTCAGAACGATTCGTGAAAGTCACCTTTTAAGAATAACTTCCACTGCAGGCCCATATATAAAAGTTTGCTCCTTTATTACTCTGCACATGGACAATTATTTGCGCTGTTATTTGCCCCAGGCATGTACCTATGTAATTACCGTTTACAGTGTAAAGATGGATGTTATCGGTCGCTGAACGTCGGAGCAGTAGGCGTTTAATGCATTTTCCCTTAGGGTCCAATGCAAAATTGACACCTCATTTTCTCCATTCTCAAGAGCTTTGAGTCTCTGCAAAACATATACATGTGTAGACACAAATAAGTGAAATAGAATGAAGGCTATTTCAGCTTTAGCTTTTATTCCGTTTGGGAGCTAAAGTCGCACAAACTTTTGTTTACAAAAATTTCGATGGCCTATAGTTCGCAAGTTATGCAATCAGTTGACATAAGATTGTGCATGCATGTAGACATGTTAATGACCTTTATATATGCCAAGTTTCAGATGGCTTACTACTCAAACAAGCAAGCAGTAGCGGTTTGAAATTTTCACAATTTGGGCTACACGTTCGGGACGATTCGTGACCTTAGGTGACTTGCACAATTCGGGCTGAAACTAGT
Source organism: Ctena decussata (assembly GCA_963989385.1). Taxonomy (NCBI): domain Eukaryota; kingdom Metazoa; phylum Mollusca; class Bivalvia; order Lucinida; family Lucinidae; genus Ctena; species Ctena decussata. The sequence goes on along the minus strand of CAXDIV010000112.1, from coordinate 77,151 downwards.
GCCAAATGAGAGGGTTGGGATAAACATTCAATTGACCATATGTGCCAAAAATTCTCGTTCTTTAGTTTTCGAGTTATAGCCCCTGGAAGTCGAAAACTGCACGACTTTGCCCTCGAATATCTCGACAACGGAGAAAGGAGAATTTCAGGGCATTTTCTCCCAAGAAATATATGGGAATTATCTGTAATTTAGCACAGTTTCAGAACGATTCGTGAAAGTCACCTTTTAAGAATAACTTCCACTGCAGGCCCATATATAAAAGTTTGCTCCTTTATTACTCTGCACATGGACAATTATTTGCGCTGTTATTTGCCCCAGGCATGTACCTATGTAATTACCGTTTACAGTGTAAAGATGGATGTTATCGGTCGCTGAACGTCGGAGCAGTAGGCGTTTAATGCATTTTCCCATAGGGTCCAATGCAAAATTGACACCTCATTTTCTCCATTCTCAAGAGCTTTGAGTCTCTGCAAAACATATACATGTGTAGACACAAATAAGTGAAATAGAATGAAGGCTATTTCAGCTTTAGCTTTTATTCCGTTTGGGAGCTAAAGTCGCACAAACTTTTGTTTACAAAACTTTCGATGGCCTATAGTTCGCAAGTTATGCAATCAGTTGACATAAGATTGTGCATGCATGTAGACATGTTAATGACCTTTATATATGCCAAGTTTCAGATGGCTACCTTCTCAAACAAGCAAGCAGTAGCGGTTTGAAATTTTCACAATTTGGGCTACACGTTCGGGACGATTCGTGACCTTAGGTGACTTGCACAATTCGGGCTGAAACTAGTGCCAAATGAGAGGGTTGGGATAAACATTCAATTGACCATATGTGCCAAAAATTCTCGTTCTTTAGTTTTCGAGTTATAGCCCCTGGAAGTCGAAAACTGCACGACTTTGCCCTCGAATATCTCGACAACGGAGAAAGGAGAATTTCAGGGCATTTTCTCCCAAGAAATATATGGGAATTATCTGTAATTTAGCACAGTTTCAGAACGATTCGTGAAAGTCACCTTTTAAGAATAACTTCCACTGCAGGCCCATATATAAAAGTTTGCTCCTTTATTACTCTGCACATGGACAATTATTTGCGCTGTTATTTGCCCCAGGCATGTACCTATGTAATTACCGTTTACAGTGTAAAGATGGATGTTATCGGTCGCTGAACGTCGGAGCAGTAGGCGTTTAATGCATTTTCCCATAGGGTCCAATGCAAAATTGACACCTCATTTTCTCCATTCTCAAGAGCTTTGAGTCTCTGCAAAACATATACATGTGTAGACACAAATAAGTGAAATAGAATGAAGGCTATTTCAGCTTTAGCTTTTATTCCGTTTGGGAGCTAAAGTCGCACAAACTTTTGTTTACAAAAATTTCGATGGCCTATAGTTCGCAAGTTATGCAATCAGTTGACATAAGATTGTGCATGCATGTAGACATGTTAATGACCTTTATATATGCCAAGTTTCAGATGGCTACCTACTCAAACAAGCAAGCAGTAGCGGTTTGAAATTTTCACAATTTGGGCTACACGTTCGGGACGATTCGTGACCTTAGGTGACTTGCACAATTCGGGCTGAAACTAGTGCCAAATGAGAGGGTTGGGATAAACATTCAATTGACCATATGTGCCAAAAATTCTCGTTCTTTAGTTTTCGAGTTATAGCCCCTGGAAGTCGAAAACTGCACGACTTTGCCCTCGAATATCTCGACAACGGAGAAAGGAGAATTTCAGGGCATTTTCTCCCAAGAAATATATGGGAATTATCTGTAATTTAGCACAGTTTCAGAACGATTCGTGAAAGTCACCTTTTAAGAATAACTTCCACTGCAGGCCCATATATAAAAGTTTGCTCCTTTATTACTCTGCACATGGACAATTATTTGCGCTGTTATATGCCCCAGGCATGTACCTATGTAATTACCGTTTACAGTGTAAAGATGGATGTTATCGGTCGCTGAACGTCGGAGCAGTAGGCGTTTAATGCATTTTCCCATAGGGTCCAATGCAAAATTGACACCTCATTTTCTCCATTCTCAAGAGCTTTGAGTCTCTGCAAAACATATACATGTGTAGACACAAATAAGTGAAATAGAATGAAGGCTATTTCAGCTTTAGCTTTTATTCCGTTTGGGAGCTAAAGTCGCACAAACTTTTGTTTACAAAAATTTCGATGGCCTATAGTTCGCAAGTTATGCAATCAGTTGACATAAGATTGTGCATGCATGTAGACATGTTAATGACCTTTATATATGCCAAGTTTCAGATGGCTACCTACTCAAACAAGCAAGCAGTAGCGGTTTGAAATTTTCACAATTTGGGCTACACGTTCGGGACGATTCGTGACCTTAGGTGACTTGCACAATTCGGGCTGAAACTAGTGCCAAATGAGAGGGTTGGGATAAACATTCAATTGACCATATGTGCCAAAAATTCTCGTTCTTTAGTTTTCGAGTTATAGCCCCTGGAAGTCTAAAACTGCACGACTTTGCCCTCGAATATCTCGACAACGGAGAAAGGAGAATTTCAGGGCATTTTCTCCCAAGAAATATATGGGAATTATCTGTAATTTAGCACAGTTTCAGAACGATTCGTGAAAGTCACCTTTTAAGAATAACTTCCACTGCAGGCCCATATATAAAAGTTTGCTCCTTTATTACTCTGCACATGGACAATTATTTGCGCTGTTATTTGCCCCAGGCATGTACCTATGTAATTACCGTTTACAGTGTAAAGATGGATGTTATCGGTCGCTGAACGTCGGAGCAGTAGGCGTTTAATGCATTTTCCCATAGGGTCCAATGCAAAATTGACACCTCATTTTCTCCATTCTCAAGAGCTTTGAGTCTCTGCAAAACATATACATGTGTAGACACAAATAAGTGAAATAGAATGAAGGCTATTTCAGCTTTAGCTTTTATTCCGTTTGGGAGCTAAAGTCGCACAAACTTTTGTTTACAAAAATTTCGATGGCCTATAGTTCGCAAGTTATGCAATCAGTTGACATAAGATTGTGCATGCATGTAGACATGTTAATGACCTTTATATATGCCAAGTTTCAGATGGCTACCTACTCAAACAAGCAAGCAGTAGCGGTTTGAAATTTTCACAATTTGGGCTACACGTTCGGGACGATTCGTGACCTTAGGTGACTTGCACAATTCGGGCTGAAACTAGTGCCAAATGAGAGGGTTGGGATAAACATTCAATTGACCATATGTGCCAAAAATTCTCGTTCTTAAGTTTTCGAGTTATAGCCCCTGGAAGTCGAAAACTGCACGACTTTGCCCTCGAATATCTCGACAACGGAGAAAGGAGAATTTCAGGGCATTTTCTCCCAAGAAATATATGGGAATTATCTGTAATTTAGCACAGTTTCAGAACGATTCGTGAAAGTCACCTTTTAAGAATAACTTCCACTGCAGGCCCATATATAAAAGTTTGCTCCTTTATTACTCTGCACATGGACAATTATTTGCGCTGTTATTTGCCCCAGGCATGTACCTATGTAATTACCGTTTACAGTGTAAAGATGGATGTTATCGGTCGCTGAACGTCGGAGCAGTAGGCGTTTAATGCATTTTCCCTTAGGGTCCAATGCAAAATTGACACCTCATTTTCTCCATTCTCAAGAGCTTTGTGTCTCTGCAAAACATATACATGTGTAGACACAAATAAGTGAAATAGAATGAAGGCTATTTCAGCTTTAGCTTTTATTCCGTTTGGGAGCTAAAGTCGCACAAACTTTTGTTTACAAAAATTTCGATGGCCTATAGTTCGCAAGTTATGCAATCAGTTGACATAAGATTGTGCATGCATGTAGACATGTTAATGACCTTTATATATGCCAAGTTTCAGATGGCTACCTACTCAAACAAGCAAGCAGTAGCGGTTTGAAATTTTCACAATTTGGGCTACACGTTCGGGACGATTCGTGACCTTAGGTGACTTGCACAATTCGGGCTGAAACTAGTGCCAAATGAGAGGGTTGGGATAAACATTCAATTGACCATATGTGCCAAAAATTCTCGTTCTTTAGTTTTCGAGTTATAGCCCCTGGAAGTCGAAAACTGCACGACTTTGCCCTCGAATATCTCGACAACGGAGAAAGGAGAATTTCAGGGCATTTTCTCCCAAGAAATATATGGGAATTATCTGTAATTTAGCACAGTTTCAGAACGATTCGTGAAAGTCACCTTTTAAGAATAACTTCCACTGCAGGCCCATATATAAAAGTTTGCTCCTTTATTACTCTGCACATGGACAATTATTTGCGCTGTTATTTGCCCCAGGCATGTACCTATGTAATTACCGTTTACAGTGTAAAGATGGATGTTATCGGTCGCTGAACGTCGGAGCAGTAGGCGTTTAATGCATTTTCCCGTAGGGTCCAATGCAAAATTGACACCTCATTTTCTCCATTCTCAAGAGCTTTGAGTCTCTGCAAAACATATACATGTGTAGACACAAATAAGTGAAATAGAATGAAGGCTATTTCAGCTTTAGCTTTTATTCCGTTTGGGAGCTAAAGTCGCACAAACTTTTGTTTACAAAACTTTCGATGGCCTATAGTTCGCAAGTTATGCAATCAGTTGACATAAGATTGTGCATGCATGTAGACATGTTAATGACCTTTATATATGCCAAGTTTCAGATGGCTACCTACTCAAACAAGCAAGCAGTAGCGGTTTGAAATTTTCACAATTTGGGCTACACGTTCGGGACGATTCGTGACCTTAGGTGACTTGCACAATTCGGGCTGAAACTAGTGCCAAATGAGAGGGTTGGGATAAACATTCAATTGACCATATGTGCCAAAAATTCTCGTTCTTTAGTTTTCGAGTTATAGCCCCTGGAAGTCGAAAACTGCACGACTTTGCCCTCGAATATCTCGACAACGGAGAAAGGAGAATTTCAGGGCATTTTCTCCCAAGAAATATATGGGAATTATCTGTAATTTAGCACAGTTTCAGAACGATTCGTGAAAGTCACCTTTTAAGAATAACTTCCACTGCAGGCCCATATATAAAAGTTTGCTCCTTTATTACTCTGCACATGGACAATTATTTGCGCTGTTATTTGCCCCAGGCATGTACCTATGTAATTACCGTTTACAGTGTAAAGATGGATGTTATCGGTCGCTGAACGTCGGAGCAGTAGGCGTTTAATGCATTTTCCCATAGGGTCCAATGCAAAATTGACACCTCATTTTCTCCATTCTCAAGAGCTTTGAGTCTCTGCAAAACATATACATGTGTAGACACAAATAAGTGAAATAGAATGAAGGCTATTTCAGCTTTAGCTTTTATTCCGTTTGGGAGCTAAAGTCGCACAAACTTTTGTTTACAAAAATTTCGATGGCCTATAGTTCGCAAGTTATGCAATCAGTTGACATAAGATTGTGCATGCATGTAGACATGTTAATGACCTTTATATATGCCAAGTTTCAGATGGCTACCTACTCAAACAAGCAAGCAGTAGCGGTTTGAAATTTTCACAATTTGGGCTACACGTTCGGGACGATTCGTGACCTTAGGTGACTTGCACAATTCGGGCTGAAACTAGTGCCAAATGAGAGGGTTGGGATAAACATTCAATTGACCATATGTGCCAAAAATTCTCGTTCTTTAGTTTTCGAGTTATAGCCCCTGGAAGTCGAAAACTGCACGACTTTGCCCTCGAATATCTCGACAACGGAGAAAGGAGAATTTCAGGGCATTTTCTCCCAAGAAATATATGGGAATTATCTGTAATTTAGCACAGTTTCAGAACGATTCGTGAAAGTCACCTTTTAAGAATAACTTCCACTGCAGGCCCATATATAAAAGTTTGCTCCTTTATTACTCTGCACATGGACAATTATTTGCGCTGTTATATGCCCCAGGCATGTACCTATGTAATTACCGTTTACAGTGTAAAGATGGATGTTATCGGTCGCTGAACGTCGGAGCAGTAGGCGTTTAATGCATTTTCCCATAGGGTCCAATGCAAAATTGACACCTCATTTTCTCCATTCTCAAGAGCTTTGAGTCTCTGCAAAACATATACATGTGTAGACACAAATAAGTGAAATAGAATGAAGGCTATTTCAGCTTTAGCTTTTATTCCGTTTGGGAGCTAAAGTCGCACAAACTTTTGTTTACAAAAATTTCGATGGCCTATAGTTCGCAAGTTATGCAATCAGTTGACATAAGATTGTGCATGCATGTAGACATGTTAATGACCTTTATATATGCCAAGTTTCAGATGGCTACCTACTCAAACAAGCAAGCAGTAGCGGTTTGAAATTTTCACAATTTGGGCTACACGTTCGGGACGATTCGTGACCTTAGGTGACTTGCACAATTCGGGCTGAAACTAGTGCCAAATGAGAGGGTTGGGATAAACATTCAATTGACCATATGTGCCAAAAATTCTCGTTCTTTAGTTTTCGAGTTATAGCCCCTGGAAGTCTAAAACTGCACGACTTTGCCCTCGAATATCTCGACAACGGAGAAAGGAGAATTTCAGGGCATTTTCTCCCAAGAAATATATGGGAATTATCTGTAATTTAGCACAGTTTCAGAACGATTCGTGAAAGTCACCTTTTAAGAATAACTTCCACTGCAGGCCCATATATAAAAGTTTGCTCCTTTATTACTCTGCACATGGACAATTATTTGCGCTGTTATTTGCCCCAGGCATGTACCTATGTAATTACCGTTTACAGTGTAAAGATGGATGTTATCGGTCGCTGAACGTCGGAGCAGTAGGCGTTTAATGCATTTTCCCATAGGGTCCAATGCAAAATTGACACCTCATTTTCTCCATTCTCAAGAGCTTTGAGTCTCTGCAAAACATATACATGTGTAGACACAAATAAGTGAAATAGAATGAAGGCTATTTCAGCTTTAGCTTTTATTCCGTTTGGGAGCTAAAGTCGCACAAACTTTTGTTTACAAAAATTTCGATGGCCTATAGTTCGCAAGTTATGCAATCAGTTGACATAAGATTGTGCATGCATGTAGACATGTTAATGACCTTTATATATGCCAAGTTTCAGATGGCTACCTACTCAAACAAGCAAGCAGTAGCGGTTTGAAATTTTCACAATTTGGGCTACACGTTCGGGACGATTCGTGACCTTAGGTGACTTGCACAATTCGGGCTGAAACTAGTGCCAAATGAGAGGGTTGGGATAAACATTCAATTGACCATATGTGCCAAAAATTCTCGTTCTTAAGTTTTCGAGTTATAGCCCCTGGAAGTCGAAAACTGCACGACTTTGCCCTCGAATATCTCGACAACGGAGAAAGGAGAATTTCAGGGCATTTTCTCCCAAGAAATATATGGGAATTATCTGTAATTTAGCACAGTTTCAGAACGATTCGTGAAAGTCACCTTTTAAGAATAACTTCCACTGCAGGCCCATATATAAAAGTTTGCTCCTTTATTACTCTGCACATGGACAATTATTTGCGCTGTTATTTGCCCCAGGCATGTACCTATGTAATTACCGTTTACAGTGTAAAGATGGATGTTATCGGTCGCTGAACGTCGGAGCAGTAGGCGTTTAATGCATTTTCCCATAGGGTCCAATGCAAAATTGACACCTCATTTTCTCCATTCTCAAGAGCTTTGAGTCTCTGCAAAACATATACATGTGTAGACACAAATAAGTGAAATAGAATGAAGGCTATTTCAGCTTTAGCTTTTATTCCGTTTGGGAGCTAAAGTCGCACAAACTTTTGTTTACAAAAATTTCGATGGCCTATAGTTCGCAAGTTATGCAATCAGTTGACATAAGATTGTGCATGCATGTAGACATGTTAATGACCTTTATATATGCCAAGTTTCAGATGGCTACCTACTCAAACAAGCAAGCAGTAGCGGTTTGAAATTTTCACAATTTGGGCTACACGTTCGGGACGATTCGTGACCTTAGGTGACTTGCACAATTCGGGCTGAAACTAGTGCCAAATGAGAGGGTTGGGATAAACATTCAATTGACCATATGTGCCAAAAATTCTCGTTCTTTAGTTTTCGAGTTATAGCCCCTGGAAGTCGAAAACTGCACGACTTTGCCCTCGAATATCTCGACAACGGAGAAAGGAGAATTTCAGGGCATTTTCTCCCAAGAAATATATGGGAATTATCTGTAATTTAGCACAGTTTCAGAACGATTCGTGAAAGTCACCTTTTAAGAATAACTTCCACTGCAGGCCCATATATAAAAGTTTGCTCCTTTATTACTCTGCACATGGACAATTATTTGCGCTGTTATTTGCCCCAGGCATGTACCTATGTAATTACCGTTTACAGTGTAAAGATGGATGTTATCGGTCGCTGAACGTCGGAGCAGTAGGCGTTTAATGCATTTTCCCATAGGGTCCAATGCAAAATTGACACCTCATTTTCTCCATTCTCAAGAGCTTTGAGTCTCTGCAAAACATATACATGTGTAGACACAAATAAGTGAAATAGAATGAAGGCTATTTCAGCTTTAGCTTTTATTCCGTTTGGGAGCTAAAGTCGCACAAACTTTTGTTTACAAAAATTTCGATGGCCTATAGTTCGCAAGTTATGCAATCAGTTGACATAAGATTGTGCATGCATATAGACATGTTAATGACCTTTATATATGCCAAGTTTCAGATGGCTACCTACTCAAACAAGCAAGCAGTAGCGGTTTGAAATTTTCACAATTTGGGCTACACGTTCGGGACGATTCGTGACCTTAGGTGACTTGCACAATTCGGGCTGAAACTAGTGCCAAATGAGAGGGTTGGGATAAACATTCAATTGACCATATGTGCCAAAAATTCTCGTTCTTTAGTTTTCGAGTTATAGCCCCTGGAAGTCGAAAACTGCACGACTTTGCCCTCGAATATCTCGACAACGGAGAAAGGAGAATTTCAGGGCATTTTCTCCCAAGAAATATATGGGAATTATCTGTAATTTAGCACAGTTTCAGAACGATTCGTGAAAGTCACCTTTTAAGAATAACTTCCACTGCAGGCCCATATATAAAAGTTTGCTCCTTTATTACTCTGCACATGGACAATTATTTGCTCTGTTATTTGCCCCAGGCATGTACCTATGTAATTACCGTTTACAGTGTAAAGATGGATGTTATCGGTCGCTGAACGTCGGAGCAGTAGGCGTTTAATGCATTTTCCCATAGGGTCCAATGCAAAATTGACACCTCATTTTCTCCATTCTCAAGAGCTTTGAGTCTCTGCAAAACATATACATGTGTAGACACAAATAAGTGAAATAGAATGAAGGCTATTTCAGCTTTAGCTTTTATTCCGTTTGGGAGCTAAAGTCGCACAAACTTTTGTTTACAAAAATTTCGATGGCCTGTAGTTCGCAAGTTATGCAATCAGTTGACATAAGATTGTGCATGCATGTAGACATGTTAATGACCTTTATATATGCCAAGTTTCAGATGGCTACCTACTCAAACAAGCAAGCAGTAGCGGTTTGAAATTTTCACAATTTGGGCTACACGTTCGGGACGATTCGTGACCTTAGGTGACTTGCACAATTCGGGCTGAAACTAGTGCCAAATGAGAGGGTTGGGATAAACATTCAATTGACCATATGTGCCAAAAATTCTCGTTCTTTAGTTTTCGAGTTATAGCCCCTGGAAGTCGAAAACTGCACGACTTTGCCCTCGAATATCTCGACAACGGAGAAAGGAGAATTTCAGGGCATTTTCTCCCAAGAAATATATGGGAATTATCTGTAATTTAGCACAGTTTCAGAACGATTCGTGAAAGTCACCTTTTAAGAATAACTTCCACTGCAGGCCCATATATAAAAGTTTGCTCCTTTATTACTCTGCACATGGACAATTATTTGCGCTGTTATTTGCCCCAGGCATGTACCTATGTAATTACCGTTTACAGTGTAAAGATGGATGTTATCGGTCGCTGAACGTCGGAGCAGTAGGCGTTTAATGCATTTTCCCATAGGGTCCAATGCAAAATTGACACCTCATTTTCTCCATTCTCAAGAGCTTTGAGTCTCTGCAAAACATATACATGTGTAGACACAAATAAGTGAAATAGAATGAAGGCTATTTCAGCTTTAGCTTTTATTCCGTTTGGGAGCTAAAGTCGCACAAACTTTTGTTTACAAAAATTTCGATGGCCTATAGTTCGCAAGTTATGCAATCAGTTGACATAAGATTGTGCATGCATGTAGACATGTTAATGACCTTTATATATGCCAAGTTTCAGATGGCTACCTACTCAAACAAGCAAGCAGTAGCGGTTTGAAATTTTCACAATTTGGGCTACACGTTCGGGACGATTCGTGACCTTAGGTGACTTGCACAATTCGGGCTGAAACTAGTGCCAAATGAGAGGGTTGGGATAAACATTCAATTGACCATATGTGCCAAAAATTCTCGTTCTTTAGTTTTCGAGTTATAGCCCCTGGAAGTCGAAAACTGCACGACTTTGCCCTCGAATATCTCGACAACGGAGAAAGGAGAATTTCAGGGCATTTTCTCCCAAGAAATATATGGGAATTATCTGTAATTTAGCACAGTTTCAGAACGATTCGTGAAAGTCACCTTTTAAGAATAACTTCCACTGCAGGCCCATATATAAAAGTTTGCTCCTTTATTACTCTGCACATGGACAATTATTTGCGCTGTTATTTGCCCCAGGCATGTACCTATGTAATTACCGTTTACAGTGTAAAGATGGATGTTATTGGTCGCTGAACGTCGGAGCAGTAGGCGTTTAATGCATTTTCCCATAGGGTCCAATGCAAAATTGACACCTCATTTTCTCCATTCTCAAGAGCTTTGAGTCTCTGCAAAACATATACATGTGTAGACACAAATAAGTGAAATAGAATGAAGGCTATTTCAGCTTTAGCTTTTATTCCGTTTGGGAGCTAAAGTCGCACAAACTTTTGTTTACAAAAATTTCGATGGCCTATAGTTCGCAAGTTATGCAATCAGTTGACATAAGATTGTGCATGCATGTAGACATGTTAATGACCTTTATATATGCCAAGTTTCAGATGGCTACCTACTCAAACAAGCAAGCAGTAGCGGTTTGAAATTTTCACAATTTGGGCTACACGTTCGGGACGATTCGTGACCTTAGGTGACTTGCACAATTCGGGCTGAAACTAGTGCCAAATGAGAGGGTTGGGATAAACATTCAATTGACCATATGTGCCAAAAATTCTCGTTCTTTAGTTTTCGAGTTATAGCCCCTGGAAGTCGAAAACTGCACGACTTTGCCCTCGAATATCTCGACAACGGAGAAAGGAGAATTTCAGGGCATTTTCTCCCAAGAAATATATGGGAATTATCTGTAATTTAGCACAGTTTCAGAACGATTCGTGAAAGTCACCTTTTAAGAATAACTTCCACTGCAGGCCCATATATAAAAGTTTGCTCCTTTATTACTCTGCACATGGACAATTATTTGCGCTGTTATTTGCCCCAGGCATGTACCTATGTAATTACCGTTTACAGTGTAAAGATGGATGTTATCGGTCGCTGAACGTCGGAGCAGTAGGCGTTTAATGCATTTTCCCATAGGGTCCAATGCAAAATTGACACCTCATTTTCTCCATTCTCAAGAGCTTTGAGTCTCTGCAAAACATATACATGTGTAGACACAAATAAGTGAAATAGAATGAAGGCTATTTCAGCTTTAGCTTTTATTCCGTTTGGGAGCTAAAGTCGCACAAACTTTTGTTTACAAAAATTTCGATGGCCTATAGTTCGCAAGTTATGCAATCAGTTGACATAAGATTGTGCATGCATGTAGACATGTTAATGACCTTTATATATGCCAAGTTTCAGATGGCTACCTACTCAAACAAGCAAGCAGTAGCGGTTTGAAATTTTCACAATTTGGGCTACACGTTCGGGACGATTCGTGACCTTAGGTGACTTGCACAATTCGGGCTGAAACTAGTGCCAAATGAGAGGGTTGGGATAAACATTCGATTGACCATATGTGCCAAAAATTCTCGTTCTTTAGTTTTCGAGTTATAGCCCCTGGAAGTCGAAAACTGCACGACTTTGCCCTCGAATATCTCGACAACGAAGAAAGGAGAATTTCAGGGCATTTTCTCCCAAGAAATATATGGGAATTATCTGTAATTTAGCACAGTTTCAGAACGATTCGTGAAAGTCACCTTTTAAGAATAACTTCCACTGCAGGCCCATATATAAAAGTTTGCTCCTTTATTACTCTGCACATGGACAATTATTTGCGCTGTTATTTGCCCCAGGCATGTACCTATGTAATTACCGTTTACAGTGTAAAGATGGATGTTATCGGTCGCTGAACGTCGGAGCAGTAGGCGTTTAATGCATTTTCCCATAGGGTCCAATGCAAAATTGACACCTCATTTTCTCCATTCTCAAGAGCTTTGAGTCTCTGCAAAACATATACATGTGTAGACACAAATAAGTGAAATAGAATGAAGGCTATTTCAGCTTTAGCTTTTATTCCGTTTGGGAGCTAAAGTCGCACAAACTTTTGTTTACAAAAATTTCGATGGCCTATAGTTCGCAAGTTATGCAATCAGTTGACATAAGATTGTGCATGCATGTAGACATGTTAATGACCTTTATATATGCCAAGTTTCAGATGGCTACCTACTCAAACAAGCAAGCAGTAGCGGTTTGAAATTTTCACAATTTGGGCTACACGTTCGGGACGATTCGTGACCTTAGGTGACTTGCACAATTCGGGCTGAAACTAGTGCCAAATGAGAGGGTTGGGATAAACATTCAATTGACCATATGTGCCAAAAATTCTCGTTCTTTAGTTTTCGAGTTATAGCCCCTGGAAGTCGAAAACTGCACGACTTTGCCCTCGAATATCTCGACAACGAAGAAAGGAGAATTTCAGGGCATTTTCTCCCAAGAAATATATGGGAATTATCTGTAATTTAGCACAGTTTCAGAACGATTCGTGAAAGTCACCTTTTAAGAATAACTTCCACTGCAGGCCCATATATAAAAGTTTGCTCCTTTATTACTCTGCACATGGACAATTATTTGCGCTGTTATTTGCCCCAGGCATGTACCTATGTAATTACCGTTTACAGTGTAAAGATGGATGTAATCGGTCGCTGAACGTCGGAGCAGTAGGCGTTTAATGCATTTTCCCATAGGGTCCAATGCAAAATTGACACCTCATTTTCTCCATTCTCAAGAGCTTTGAGTCTCTGCAAAACATATACATGTGTAGACACAAATAAGTGAAACAGAATGAAGGCTATTTCAGCTTTAGCTTTTATTCCGTTTGGGAGCTAAAGTCGCACAAACTTTTGTTTACAAAAATTTCGATGGCCTATAGTTCGCAAGTTATGCAATCAGTTGACATAAGATTGTGCATGCATGTAGACATGTTAATGACCTTTATATATGCCAAGTTTCAGATGGCTACCTACTCAAACAAGCAAGCAGTAGCGGTTTGAAATTTTCACAATTTGGGCTACACGTTCGGGACGATTCGTGACCTTAGGTGACTTGCACAATTCGGGCTGAAACTAGTGCCAAATGAGAGGGTTGGGATAAACATTCAATTGACCATATGTGCCAAAAATTCTCGTTCTTTAGTTTTCGAGTTATAGCCCCTGGAAGTCGAAAACTGCACGACTTTGCCCTCGAATATCTCGACAACGGAGAAAGGAGAATTTCAGGGCATTTTCTCCCAAGAAATATATGGGAATTATCTGTAATTTAGCACAGTTTCAGAACGATTCGTGAAAGTCACCTTTTAAGAATAACTTCCACTGCAGGCCCATATATAAAAGTTTGCTCCTTTATTACTCTGCACATGGACAATTATTTGCGCTGTTATTTGCCCCAGGCATGTACCTATGTAATTACCGTTTACAGTGTAAAGATGGATGTTATCGGTCGCTGAACGTCGGAGCAGTAGGCGTTTAATGCATTTTCCCATAGGGTCCAATGCAAAATTGACACCTCATTTTCTCCATTCTCAAGAGCTTTGAGTCTCTGCAAAACATATACATGTGTAGACACAAATAAGTGAAATAGAATGAAGGCTATTTCAGCTTTAGCTTTTATTCCGTTTGGGAGCTAAAGTCGCACAAACTTTTGTTTACAAAAATTTCGATGGCCTATAGTTCGCAAATTATGCAATCAGATGACATAAGATTGTGCATGCATGTAGACATGTTAATGACCTTTATATATGCCAAGTTTCAGATGGCTACCTACTCAAACAAGCAGGCAGTAGCGGTTTGAAATTTTCACAATTTGGGCTACACGTTCGGGAAGATTCGTGACCTTAGGTGACTTGCACAATTCGGGCTGAAACTAGTGCCAAATGAGAGGGTTGGGATAAACATTCAATTGACCATATGTGCCAAAAATTCTCGTTCTTTAGTTTTCGAGTTATAGCCCCTGGAAGTCGAAAACTGCACGACTTTGCCCTCGAATATCTCGACAACGAAGAAAGGAGAATTTCAGGGCATTTTCTCCCAAGAAATATATGGGAATTATCTGTAATTTAGCACAGTTTCAGAACGATTCGTGAAAGTCACCTTTTAAGAATAACTTCCACTGCAGGCCCATATATAAAAGTTTGCTCCTTTATTACTCTGCACATGGACAATTATTTGCGCTGTTATTTGCCCCAGGCATGTACCTATGTAATTACCGTTTACAGTGTAAAGATGGATGTTATCGGTCGCTGAACGTCGGAGCAGTAGGCGTTTAATGCATTTTCCCATAGGGTCCAATGCAAAATTGACACCTCATTTTCTCCATTCTCAAGAGCTTTGAGTCTCTGCAAAACATATACATGTGTAGACACAAATAAGTGAAATAGAATGAAGGCTATTTCAGCTTTAGCTTTTATTCCGTTTGGGAGCTAAAGTCGCACAAACTTTTGTTTACAAAAATTTCGATGGCCTATAGTTCGCAAGTTATGCAATCAGTTGACATAAGATTGTGCATGCATGTAGACATGTTAATGACCTTTATATATGCCAAGTTTCAGATGGCTACCTACTCAAACAAGCAAGCAGTAGCGGTTTGAAATTTTCACAATTTGGGCTACACGTTCGGGACGATTCGTGACCTTAGGTGACTTGCACAATTCGGGCTGAAACTAGTGCCAAATGAGAGGGTTGGGATAAACATTCAATTGACCATATGTGCCAAAAATTCTCGTTCTTTAGTTTTCGAGTTATAGCCCCTGGAAGTCGAAAACTGCACGACTTTGCCCTCGAATATCTCGACAACGGAGAAAGGAGAATTTCAGGGCATTTTCTCCCAAGAAATATATGGGAATTATCTGTAATTTAGCACAGTTTCAGAACGATTCGTGAAAGTCACCTTTTAAGAATAACTTCCACTGCAGGCCCATATATAAAAGTTTGCTCCTTTATTACTCTGCACATGGACAATTATTGGCGCTGTTATTTGCCCCAGGCATGTACCTATGTAATTACCGTTTACAGTGTAAAGATGGATGTAATCGGTCGCTGAACGTCGGAGCAGTAGGCGTTTAATGCATTTTCCCATAGGGTCCAATGCAAAATTGACACCTCATTTTCTCCATTCTCAAGAGCTTTGAGTCTCTGCAAAACATATACATGTGTAGACACAAATAAGTGAAATAGAATGAAGGCTATTTCAGCTTTAGCTTTTATTCCGTTTGGGAGCTTAAGTCGCACAAACTTTTGTTTACAAAAATTTCGATGGCCTATAGTTCGCAAGTTATGCAATCAGTTGACATAAGATTGTGCATGCATGTAGACATGTTAATGACCTTTATATATGCCAAGTTTCAGATGGCTACCTACTCAAACAAGCAAGCAGTAGCGGTTTGAAATTTTCACAATTTGGGCTACACGTTCGGGACGATTCGTGACCTTAGGTGACTTGCACAATTCGGGCTGAAACTAGTGCCAAATGAGAGGGTTGGGATAAACATTCAATTGACCATATGTGCCAAAAATTCTCGTTCTTTAGTTTTCGAGTTATAGCCCCTGGAAGTCGAAAACTGCACGACTTTGCCCTCGAATATCTCGACAACGGAGAAAGGAGAATTTCAGGGCATTTTCTCCCAAGAAATATATGGGAATTATCTGTAATTTAGCACAGTTTCAGAACGATTCGTGAAAGTCACCTTTTAAGAATAACTTCCACTGCAGGCCCATATATAAAAGTTTGCTCCTTTATTACTCTGCACATGGACAATTATTTGCGCTGTTATTTGCCCCAGGCATGTACCTATGTAATTACCGTTTACAGTGTAAAGATGGATGTTATCGGTCGCTGAACGTCGGAGCAGTAGGCGTTTAATGCATTTTCCCATAGGGTCCAATGCAAAATTGACACCTCATTTTCTCCATTCTCAAGAGCTTTGAGTCTCTGCAAAACATATACATGTGTAGACACAAATAAGTGAAATAGAATGAAGGCTATTTCAGCTTTAGCTTTTATTCCGTTTGGGAGCTAAAGTCGCACAAACTTTTGTTTACAAAAATTTCGATGGCCTATAGTTCGCAAGTTATGCAATCAGTTGACATAAAATTGTGCATGCATGTAGATATGTTAATGACCTTTATATATGCCAAGTTTCAGATGGCTACCTACTCAAACAAGCAAGCAGTAGCGGTTTGAAATTTTCACAATTTGGGCTACACGTTCGGGACGATTCGTGACCTTAGGTGACTTGCACAATTCGGGCTGAAACTAGTGCCAAATGAGAGGGTTGGGATAAACATTCAATTGACCATATGTGCCAAAAATTCTCGTTCTTTAGTTTTCGAGTTATAGCCCCTGGAAGTCGAAAACTGCACGACTTTGCCCTCGAATATCTCGACAACGAAGAAAGGAGAATTTCAGGGCATTTTCTCCCAAGAAATATATGGGAATTATCTGTAATTTAGCACAGTTTCAGAACGATTCGTGAAAGTCACCTTTTAAGAATAACTTCCACTGCAGGCCCATATATAAAAGTTTGCTCCTTTATTACTCTGCACATGGACAATTATTGGCGCTGTTATTTGCCCCAGGCATGTACCTATGTAATTACCGTTTACAGTGTAAAGATGGATGTAATCGGTCGCTGAACGTCGGAGCAGTAGGCGTTTAATGCATTTTCCCATAGGGTCCAATGCAAAATTGACACCTCATTTTCTCCATTCTCAAGAGCTTTGAGTCTCTGCAAAACATATACATGTGTAGACACAAATAAGTGAAATAGAATGAAGGCTATTTCAGCTTTAGCTTTTATTCCGTTTGGGAGCTTAAGTCGCACAAACTTTTGTTTACAAAAATTTCGATGGCCTATAGTTCGCAAGTTATGCAATCAGTTGACATAAGATTGTGCATGCATGTAGACATGTTAATGACCTTTATATATGCCAAGTTTCAGATGGCTACCTACTCAAACAAGCAAGCAGTAGCGGTTTGAAATTTTCACAATTTGGGCTACACGTTCGGGACGATTCGTGACCTTAGGTGACTTGCACAATTCGGGCTGAAACTAGTGCCAAATGAGAGGGTTGGGATAAACATTCAATTGACCATATGTGCCAAAAATTCTCGTTCTTTAGTTTTCGAGTTATAGCCCCTGGAAGTCGAAAACTGCACGACTTTGCCCTCGAATATCTCGACAACGGAGAAAGGAGAATTTCAGGGCATTTTCTCCCAAGAAATATATGGGAATTATCTGTAATTTAGCACAGTTTCAGAACGATTCGTGAAAGTCACCTTTTAAGAATAACTTCCACTGCAGGCCCATATATAAAAGTTTGCTCCTTTATTACTCTGCACATGGACAATTATTTGCGCTGTTATTTGCCCCAGGCATGTACCTATGTAATTACCGTTTACAGTGTAAAGATGGATGTTATCGGTCGCTGAACGTCGGAGCAGTAGGCGTTTAATGCATTTTCCCATAGGGTCCAATGCAAAATTGACACCTCATTTTCTCCATTCTCAAGAGCTTTGAGTCTCTGCAAAACATATACATGTGTAGACACAAATAAGTGAAATAGAATGAAGGCTATTTCAGCTTTAGCTTTTATTCCGTTTGGGAGCTAAAGTCGCACAAACTTTTGTTTACAAAAATTTCGATGGCCTATAGTTCGCAAGTTATGCAATCAGTTGACATAAAATTGTGCATGCATGTAGATATGTTAATGACCTTTATATATGCCAAGTTTCAGATGGCTACCTACTCAAACAAGCAAGCAGTAGCGGTTTGAAATTTTCACAATTTGGGCTACACGTTCGGGACGATTCGTGACCTTAGGTGACTTGCACAATTCGGGCTGAAACTAGTGCCAAATGAGAGGGTTGGGATAAACATTCAATTGACCATATGTGCCAAAAATTCTCGTTCTTTAGTTTTCGAGTTATAGCCCCTGGAAGTCGAAAACTGCACGACTTTGCCCTCGAATATCTCGACAACGGAGAAAGGAGAATTTCAGGGCATTTTCTCTCAAGAAATATATGGGAATTATCTGTAATTTAGCACAGTTTCAGAACGATTCGTGAAAGTCACCTTTTAAGAATAACTTCCACTGCAGGCCCATATATAAAAGTTTGCTCCTTTATTACTCTGCACATGGACAATTATTTGCGCTGTTATTTGCCCCAGGCATGTACCTATGTAATTACCGTTTACAGTGTAAAGATGGATGTTATCGGTCGCTGAACGTCGGAGCAGTAGGCGTTTAATGCATTTTCCCATAGGGTCCAATGCAAAATTGACACCTCATTTTCTCCATTCTCAAGAGCTTTGAGTCTCTGCAAAACATATACATGTGTAGACACAAATAAGTGAAATAGAATGAAGGCTATTTCAGCTTTAGCTTTTATTCCGTTTGGGAGCTAAAGTCGCACAAACTTTTGTTTACAAAAATTTCGATGGCCTATAGTTCGCAAGTTATGCAATCAGTTGACATAAGATTGTGCATGCATGTAGACATGTTAATGACCTTTATATATGCCAAGTTTCAGATGGCTACCTACTCAAACAAGCAAGCAGTAGCGGTTTGAAATTTTCACAATTTGGGCTACACGTTCGGGACGATTCGTGACCTTAGGTGACTTGCACAATTCGGGCTGAAACTAGTGCCAAATGAGAGGGTTGGGATAAACATTCAATTGACCATATGTGCCAAAAATTCTCGTTCTTTAGTTTTCGAGTTATAGCCCCTGGAAGTCGAAAACTGCACGACTTTGCCCTCGAATATCTCGACAACGGAGAAAGGAGAATTTCAGGGCATTTTCTCCCAAGAAATATATGGGAATTATCTGTAATTTAGCACAGTTTCAGAACGATTCGTGAAAGTCACCTTTTAAGAATAACTTCCACTGCAGGCCCATATATAAAAGTTTGCTCCTTTATTATTCTGCACATGGACAATTATTTGCGCTGTTATTTGCCCCAGGCATGTACCTATGTAATTACCGTTTACAGTGTAAAGATGGATGTTATCGGTCGCTGAACGTCGGAGCAGTAGGCGTTTAATGCATTTTCCCATAGGGTCCAATGCAAAATTGACACCTCATTTTCTCCATTCTCAAGAGCTTTGAGTCTCTGCAAAACATATACATGTGTAGACACAAATAAGTGAAATAGAATGAAGGCTATTTCAGCTTTAGCTTTTATTCCGTTTGGGAGCTAAAGTCGCACAAACTTTTGTTTACAAAAATTTCGATGGCCTATAGTTCGCAAGTTATGCAATCAGTTGACATAAGATTGTGCATGCATGTAGACATGTTAATGACCTTTATATACGCCAAGTTTCAGATGGCTACCTACTCAAACAAGCAAGCAGTAGCGGTTTGAAATTTTCACAATTTGGGCTACACGTTCGGGACGATTCGTGACCTTAGGTGACTTGCACAATTCGGGCTGAAACTAGTGCCAAATGAGAGGGTTGGGATAAACATTCAATTGACCATATGTGCCAAAAATTCTCGTTCTTTAGTTTTCGAGTTATAGCCCCTGGAAGTCGAAAACTGCACGACTTTGCCCTCGAATATCTCGACAACGGAGAAAGGAGAATTTCAGGGCATTTTCTCCCAAGAAATATATGGGAATTATCTGTAATTTAGCACAGTTTCAGAACGATTCGTGAAAGTCACCTTTTAAGAATAACTTCCACTGCAGGCCCATATATAAAAGTTTGCTCCTTTATTACTCTGCACATGGACAATTATTTGCGCTGTTATTTGCCCCAGGCATGTACCTATGTAATTACCGTTTACAGTGTAAAGATGGATGTTATCGGTCGCTGAACGTCGGAGCAGTAGGCGTTTAATGCATTTTCCCATAGGGTCCAATGCAAAATTGACACCTCATTTTCTCCATTCTCAAGAGCTTTGAGTCTCTGCAAAACATATACATGTGTAGACACAAATAAGTGAAATAGAATGAAGGCTATTTCAGCTTTAGCTTTTATTCCGTTTGGGAGCTAAAGTCGCACAAACTTTTGTTTACAAAAATTTCGATGGCCTATAGTTCGCAAGTTATGCAATCAGTTGACATAAAATTGTGCATGCATGTAGACATGTTAATGACCTTTATATATGCCAAGTTTCAGATGGCTACCTACTCAAACAAGCAAGCAGTAGCGGTTTGAAATTTTCACAATTTGGGCTACACGTTCGGGACGATTCGTGACCTTAGGTGACTTGCACAATTCGGGCTGAAACTAGTGCCAAATGAGAGGGTTGGGATAAACATTCAATTGACCATATGTGCCAAAAATTCTCGTTCTTTAGTTTTCGAGTTATAGCCCCTGGAAGTCGAAAACTGCACGACTTTGCCCTCGAATATCTCGACAACGGAGAAAGGAGAATTTCAGGGCATTTTCTCTCAAGAAATATATGGGAATTATCTGTAATTTAGCACAGTTTCAGAACGATTCGTGAAAGTCACCTTTTAAGAATAACTTCCACTGCAGGCCCATATATAAAAGTTTGCTCCTTTATTACTCTGCACATGGACAATTATTTGCGCTGTTATTTGCCCCAGGCATGTACCTATGTAATTACCGTTTACAGTGTAAAGATGGATGTTATCGGTCGCTGAACGTCGGAGCAGTAGGCGTTTAATGCATTTTCCCATAGGGTCCAATGCAAAATTGACACCTCATTTTCTCCATTCTCAAGAGCTTTGAGTCTCTGCAAAACATATACATGTGTAGACACAAATAAGTGAAATAGAATGAAGGCTATTTCAGCTTTAGCTTTTATTCCGTTTGGGAGCTAAAGTCGCACAAACTTTTGTTTACAAAAATTTCGATGGCCTATAGTTCGCAAGTTATGCAATCAGTTGACATAAGATTGTGCATGCATGTAGACATGTTAATGACCTTTATATATGCCAAGTTTCAGATGGCTACCTACTCAAACAAGCAAGCAGTAGCGGTTTGAAATTTTCACAATTTGGGCTACACGTTCGGGACGATTCGTGACCTTAGGTGACTTGCACAATTCGGGCTGAAACTAGTGCCAAATGAGAGGGTTGGGATAAACATTCAATTGACCATATGTACCAAAAATTCTCGTTCTTTAGTTTTCGAGTTATAGCCCCTGGAAGTCGAAAACTGCACGACTTTGCCCTCGAATATCTCGACAACGAAGAAAGGAGAATTTCAGGGCATTTTCTCCCAAGAAATATATGGGAATTATCTGTAATTTAGCACAGTTTCAGAACGATTCGTGAAAGTCACCTTTTAAGAATAACTTCCACTGCAGGCCCATATATAAAAGTTTGCTCCTTTATTACTCTGCACATGGACAATTATTGGCGCTGTTATTTGCCCCAGGCATGTACCTATGTAATTACCGTTTACAGTGTAAAGATGGATGTAATCGGTCGCTGAACGTCGGAGCAGTAGGCGTTTAATGCATTTTCCCATAGGGTCCAATGCAAAATTGACACCTCATTTTCTCCATTCTCAAGAGCTTTGAGTCTCTGCAAAACATATACATGTGTAGACACAAATAAGTGAAATAGAATGAAGGCTATTTCAGCTTTAGCTTTTATTCCGTTTGGGAGCTAAAGTCGCACAAACTTTTGTTTACAAAAATTTCGATGGCCTATAGTTCGCAAGTTATGCAATCAGTTGACATAAGATTGTGCATGCATGTAGACATGTTAATGACCTTTATATATGCCAAGTTTCAGATGGCTACCTACTCAAACAAGCAAGCAGTAGCGGTTTGAAATTTTCACAATTTGGGCTACACGTTCGGGACGATTCGTGACCTTAGGTGACTTGCACAATTCGGGCTGAAACTAGTGCCAAATGAGAGGGTTGGGATAAACATTCAATTGACCATATGTGCCAAAAATTCTCGTTCTTTAGTTTTCGAGTTATAGCCCCTGGAAGTCGAAAACTGCACGACTTTGCCCTCGAATATCTCGACAACGGAGAAAGGAGAATTTCAGGGCATTTTCTCCCAAGAAATATATGGGAATTATCTGTAATTTAGCACAGTTTCAGAACGATTCGTGAAAGTCACCTTTTAAGAATAACTTCCACTGCAGGCCCATATATAAAAGTTTGCTCCTTTATTACTCTGCACATGGACAATTATTTGCGCTGTTATTTGCCCCAGGCATGTACCTATGTAATTACCGTTTACAGTGTAAAGATGGATGTTATCGGTCGCTGAACGTCGGAGCAGTAGGCGTTTAATGCATTTTCCCATAGGGTCCAATGCAAAATTGACACCTCATTTTCTCCATTCTCAAGAGCTTTGAGTCTCTGCAAAACATATACATGTGTAGACACAAATAAGTGAAATAGAATGAAGGCTATTTCAGCTTTAGCTTTTATTCCGTTTGGGAGCTAAAGTCGCACAAACTTTTGTTTACAAAAATTTCGATGGCCTATAGTTCGCAAGTTATGCAATCAGTTGACATAAGATTGTGCATGCATGTAGACATGTTAATGACCTTTATATATGCCAAGTTTCAGATGGCTACCTACTCAAACAAGCAGGCAGTAGCGGTTTGAAATTTTCACAATTTGGGCTACACGTTCGGGACGATTCGTGACCTTAGGTGACTTGCACAATTCGGGCTGAAACTAGTGCCAAATGAGAGGGTTGGGATAAACATTCAATTGACCATATGTGCCAAAAATTCTCGTTCTTTAGTTTTCGAGTTATAGCCCCTGGAAGTCGAAAACTGCACGACTTTGCCCTCGAATATCTCGACAACGAAGAAAGGAGAATTTCAGGGCATTTTCTCCCAAGAAATATATGGGAATTATCTGTAATTTAGCACAGTTTCAGAACGATTCGTGAAAGTCACCTTTTAAGAATAACTTCCACTGCAGGCCCATATATAAAAGTTTGCTCCTTTATTACTCTGCACATGGACAATTATTTGCGCTGTTATTTGCCCCAGGCATGTACCTATGTAATTACCGTTTACAGTGTAAAGATGGATGTTATCGGTCGCTGAACGTCGGAGCAGTAGGCGTTTAATGCATTTTCCCATAGGGTCCAATGCAAAATTGACACCTCATTTTCTCCATTCTCAAGAGCTTTGAGTCTCTGCAAAACATATACATGTGTAGACACAAATAAGTGAAATAGAATGAAGGCTATTTTAGCTTTAGCTTTTATTCCGTTTGGGAGCTAAAGTCGCACAAACTTTTGTTTACAAAAATTTCGATGGCCTATAGTTCGCAAGTTATGCAATCAGTTGACATAAGATTGTGCATGCATGAAGACATGTTAATGGCCTTTATATATGCCAAGTTTCAGATGGCTATCTACTCAAACAAGCAAGCAGTAGCGGTTTGAAATTTTCACAATTTGGGCTACACGTTCGGGACGATTCGTGACCTTAGGTGACTTGCACAATTCGGGCTGAAACTAGTGCCAAATGAGAGGGTTGGGATAAACATTCAATTGACCATATGTGCCAAAATTCTCGTTCTTTAGTTTTCGAGTTATAGCCCCTGGAAGTCGAAAACTGCACGACTTTGCCCTCGAATATCTCGACAACGGAGAAAGGAGAATTTCAGGGCATTTTCTCTCAAGAAATATATGGGAATTATCTGTAATTTAGCACAGTTTCAGAACGATTCGTGAAAGTCACCTTTTAAGAATAACTTCCACTGCAGGCCCATATATAAAAGTTTGCTCCTTTATTACTCTGCACATGGACAATTATTTGCGCTGTTATTTGCCCCAGGCATGTACCTATGTAATTACCGTTTACAGTGTAAAGATGGATGTTATCGGTCGCTGAACGTCGGAGCAGTAGGCGTTTAATGCATTTTCCCATAGGGTCCAATGCAAAATTGACACCTCATTTTCTCCATTCTCAAGAGCTTTGAGTCTCTGCAAAACATATACATGTGTAGACACAAATAAGTGAAATAGAATGAAGGCTATTTCAGCTTTAGCTTTTATTCCGTTTGGGAGCTAAAGTCGCACAAACTTTTGTTTACAAAAATTTCGATGGCCTATAGTTCGCAAGTTATGCAATCAGTTGACATAAGATTGTGCATGCATGTAGACATGTTAATGACCTTTATATATGCCAAGTTTCAGATGGCTACCTACTCAAACAAGCAAGCAGTAGCGGTTTGAAATTTTCACAATTTGGGCTACACGTTCGGGACGATTCGTGACCTTAGGTGACTTGCACAATTCGGGCTGAAACTAGTGCCAAATGAGAGGGTTGGGATAAACATTCAATTGACCATATGTACCAAAAATTCTCGTTCTTTAGTTTTCGAGTTATAGCCCCTGGAAGTCGAAAACTGCACGACTTTGCCCTCGAATATCTCGACAACGAAGAAAGGAGAATTTCAGGGCATTTTCTCCCAAGAAATATATGGGAATTATCTGTAATTTAGCACAGTTTCAGAACGATTCGTGAAAGTCACCTTTTAAGAATAACTTCCACTGCAGGCCCATATATAAAAGTTTGCTCCTTTATTACTCTGCACATGGACAATTATTGGCGCTGTTATTTGCCCCAGGCATGTACCTATGTAATTACCGTTTACAGTGTAAAGATGGATGTAATCGGTCGCTGAACGTCGGAGCAGTAGGCGTTTAATGCATTTTCCCATAGGGTCCAATGCAAAATTGACACCTCATTTTCTCCATTCTCAAGAGCTTTGAGTCTCTGCAAAACATATACATGTGTAGACACAAATAAGTGAAATAGAATGAAGGCTATTTCAGCTTTAGCTTTTATTCCGTTTGGGAGCTAAAGTCGCACAAACTTTTGTTTACAAAAATTTCGATGGCCTATAGTTCGCAAGTTATGCAATCAGTTGACATAAGATTGTGCATGCATGTAGACATGTTAATGACCTTTATATATGCCAAGTTTCAGATGGCTACCTACTCAAACAAGCAAGCAGTAGCGGTTTGAAATTTTCACAATTTGGGCTACACGTTCGGGACGATTCGTGACCTTAGGTGACTTGCACAATTCGGGCTGAAACTAGTGCCAAATGAGAGGGTTGGGATAAACATTCAATTGACCATATGTGCCAAAAATTCTCGTTCTTTAGTTTTCGAGTTATAGCCCCTGGAAGTCGAAAACTGCACGACTTTGCCCTCGAATATCTCGACAACGAAGAAAGGAGAATTTCAGGGCATTTTCTCCCAAGAAATATATGGGAATTATCTGTAATTTAGCACAGTTTCAGAACGATTCGTGAAAGTCACCTTTTAAGAATAACTTCCACTGCAGGCCCATATATAAAAGTTTGCTCCTTTATTACTCTGCACATGGACAATTATTTGCGCTGTTATTTGCCCCAGGCATGTACCTATGTAATTACCGTTTACAGTGTAAAGATGGATGTTATCGGTCGCTGAACGTCGGAGCAGTAGGCGTTTAATGCATTTTCCCATAGGGTCCAATGCAAAATTGACACCTCATTTTCTCCATTCTCAAGAGCTTTGAGTCTCTGCAAAACATATACATGTGTAGACACAAATAAGTGAAATAGAATGAAGGCTATTTTAGCTTTAGCTTTTATTCCGTTTGGGAGCTAAAGTCGCACAAACTTTTGTTTACAAAAATTTCGATGGCCTATAGTTCGCAAGTTATGCAATCAGTTGACATAAGATTGTGCATGCATGAAGACATGTTAATGGCCTTTATATATGCCAAGTTTCAGATGGCTATCTACTCAAACAAGCAAGCAGTAGCGGTTTGAAATTTTCACAATTTGGGCTACACGTTCGGGACGATTCGTGACCTTAGGTGACTTGCACAATTCGGGCTGAAACTAGTGCCAAATGAGAGGGTTGGGATAAACATTCAATTGACCATATGTGCCAAAAATTCTCGTTCTTTAGTTTTCGAGTTATAGCCCCTGGAAGTCGAAAACTGCACGACTTTGCCCTCGAATATCTCGACAACGGAGAAAGGAGAATTTCAGGGCATTTTCTCCCAAGAAATATATGGGAATTATCTGTAATTTAGCACAGTTTCAGAACGATTCGTGAAAGTCACCTTTTAAGAATAACTTCCACTGCAGGCCCATATATAAAAGTTTGCTCCTTTATTACTCTGCACATGGACAATTATTTGCGCTGTTATTTGCCCCAGGCATGTACCTATGTAATTACCGTTTACAGTGTAAAGATGGATGTTATCGGTCGCTGAACGTCGGAGCAGTAGGCGTTTAATGCATTTTCCCATAGGGTCCAATGCAAAATTGACACCTCATTTTCTCCATTCTCAAGAGCTTTGAGTCTCTGCAAAACATATACATGTGTAGACACAAATAAGTGAAATAGAATGAAGGCTATTTCAGCTTTAGCTTTTATTCCGTTTGGGAGCTAAAGTCGCACAAACTTTTGTTTACAAAAATTTCGATGGCCTATAGTTCGCAAGTTATGCAATCAGTTGACATAAGATTGTGCATGCATGTAGACATGTTAATGACCTTTATATATGCCAAGTTTCAGATGGCTACCTACTCAAACAAGCAAGCAGTAGCGGTTTGAAATTTTCACAATTTGGGCTACACGTTCGGGACGATTCGTGACCTTAGGTGACTTGCACAATTCGGGCTGAAACTAGTGCCAAATGAGAGGGTTGGGATAAACATTCAATTGACCATATGTGCCAAAAATTCTCGTTCTTTAGTTTTCGAGTTATAGCCCCTGGAAGTCGAAAACTGCACGACTTTGCCCTCGAATATCTCGACAACGGAGAAAGGAGAATTTCAGGGCATTTTCTCCCAAGAAATATATGGGAATTATCTGTAATTTAGCACAGTTTCAGAACGATTCGTGAAAGTTACCTTTTAAGAATAACTTCCACTGCAGGCCCATATATAAAAGTTTGCTCCTTTATTACTCTGCACATGGACAATTATTTGCGCTGTTATTTGCCCCAGGCATGTACCTATGTAATTACCGTTTACAGTGTAAAGATGGATGTTATCGGTCGCTGAACGTCGGAGCAGTAGGCGTTTAATGCATTTTCCCATAGGGTCCAATGCAAAATTGACACCTCATTTTCACCATTCTCAAGAGCTTTGAGTCTCTGCAAAACATATACATGTGTAGACACAAATAAGTGAAATAGAATGAAGGCTATTTCAGCTTTAGCTTTTATTCCGTTTGGGAGCTAAAGTCGCACAAACTTTTGTTTACAAAAATTTCGATGGCCTATAGTTCGCAAGTTATGCAATCAGTTGACATAAGATTGTGCATGCATGTAGACATGTTAATGACCTTTATATATGCCAAGTTTCAGATGGCTTCCTACTCAAACAAGCAAGCAGTAGCGGTTTGAAATTTTCACAATTTGGGCTACACGTTCGGGACGATTCGTGACCTTAGGTGACTTGCACAATTCGGGCTGAAACTAGTGCCAAATGAGAGGGTTGGGATAAACATTCAATTGACCATATGTGCCAAAAATTCTCGTTCTTTAGTTTTCGAGTTATAGCCCCTGGAAGTCGAAAACTGCACGACTTTGCCCTCGAATATCTCGACAACGGAGAAAGGAGAATTTCAGGGCATTTTCTCCCAAGAAATATATGGGAATTATCTGTAATTTAGCACAGTTTCAGGACGATTCGTGAAAGTCACCTTTTAAGAATAACTTCCACTGCAGGCCCATATATAAAAGTTTGCTCCTTTATTACTCTGCACATGGACAATTATTTGCGCTGTTATTTGCCCCAGGCATGTACCTATGTAATTACCGTTTACAGTGTAAAGATGGATGTTATCGGTCGCTGAACGTCGGAGCAGTAGGCGTTTAATGCATTTTCCCATAGGGTCCAATGCAAAATTGACACCTCATTTTCTCCATTCTCAAGAGCTTTGAGTCTCTGCAAAACATATACATGTGTAGACACAAATAAGTGAAATAGAATGAAGGCTATTTCAGCTTTAGCTTTTATTCCGTTTGGGAGCTAAAGTCGCGCAAACTTTTGTTTACAAAAATTTCGATGGCCTATAGTTCGCAAGTTATGCAATCAGTTGACATAAGATTGTGCATGCATGTAGACATGTTAATGACCTTTATATATGCCAAGTTTCAGATGGCTACCTACTCAAACAAGCAAGCAGTAGCGGTTTGAAATTTTCACAATTTGGGCTACACGTTCGGGACGATTCGTGACCTTAGGTGACTTGCACAATTCGGGCTGAAACTAGTGCCAAATGAGAGGGTTGGGATAAACATTCAATTGACCATATGTGCCAAAAATTATCGTTCTTTAGTTTTCGAGTTATAGCCCCTGGAAGTCGAAAACTGCACGACTTTGCCCTCGAATATCTCGACAACGGAGAAAGGAGAATTTCAGGGCATTTTCTCCCAAGAAATATATGGGAATTATCTGTAATTTAGCACAGTTTCAGAACGATTCGTGAAAGTCACATTTTAAGAATAACTTCCACTGCAGGCCCATATATAAAAGTTTGCTCCTTTATTACTCTGCACATGGACAATTATTTGCGCTGTTATTTGCCCCAGGCATGTACCTATGTAATTACCGTTTACAGTGTAAAGATGGATGTTATCGGTCGCTGAACGTCGGAGCAGTAGGCGTTTAATGCATTTTCCCATAGGGTCCAATGCAAAATTGACACCTCATTTTCTCCATTCTCAAGAGCTTTGAGTCTCTGCAAAACATATACATGTGTAGACACAAATAAGTGAAATAGAATGAAGGCTATTTCAGCTTTAGCTTTTATTCCGTTTGGGAGCTAAAGTCGCACAAACTTTTGTTTACAAAAACTTCGATGGCCTATAGTTCGCAAGTTATGCAATCAGTTGACATAAGATTGTGCATGCATGTAGACATGTTAATGACCTTTATATATGCCAAGTTTCAGATGGCTACCTACTCAAACAAGCAAGCAGTAGCGGTTTGAAATTTTCACAATTTGGGCTACACGTTCGGGACGATTCGTGACCTTAGGTGACTTGCACAATTCGGGCTGAAACTAGTGCCAAATGAGAGGGTTGGGATAAACATTCAATTGACCATATGTGCCAAAAATTCTCGTTCTTTAGTTTTCGAGTTATAGCCCCTGGAAGTCGAAAACTGCACGACTTTGCCCTCGAATATCTCGACAACGGAGAAAGGAGAATTTCAGGGCATTTTCTCCCAAGAAATATATGGGAATTATCTGTAATTTAGCACAGTTTCAGAACGATTCGCGAAAGTCACCTTTTAAGAATAACTTCCACTGCAGGCCCATATATAAAAGTTTGCTCCTTTATTACTCTGCACATGGACAATTATTTGCGCTGTTATTTGCCCCAGGCATGTACCTATGTAATTACCGTTTACAGTGTAAAGATGGATGTTATCGGTCGCTGAACGTCGGAGCAGTAGGCGTTTAATGCATTTTCCCATAGGGTCCAATGCAAAATTGACACCTCATTTTCTCCATTCTCAAGAGCTTTGAGTCTCTGCAAAACATATACATGTGTAGACACAAATAAGTGAAATAGAATGAAGGCTATTTCAGCTTTAGCTTTTATTCCGTTTGGGAGCTAAAGTCGCACAAACTTTTGTTTACAAAAATTTCGATGGCCTATAGTTCGCAAGTTATGCAATCAGTTGACATAAGATTGTGCATGCATGTAGACATGTTAATGACCTTTATATATGCCAAGTTTCAGATGGCTACCTACTCAAACAAGCAAGCAGTAGCGGTTTGAAATTTTCACAATTTGGGCTACACGTTCGGGACGATTCGTGACCTTAGGTGACTTGCACAATTCGGGCTGAAACTAGTGCCAAATGAGAGGGTTGGGATAAACATTCAATTGACCATATGTGCCAAAAATTCTCGTTCTTTAGTTTTCGAGTTATAGCCCCTGGAAGTCGAAAACTGCACGACTTTGCCCTCGAATATCTCGACAACGGAGAAAGGAGAATTTCAGGGCATTTTCTCCCAAGAAATATATGGGAATTATCTGTAATTTAGCACAGTTTCAGAACGATTCGTGAAAGTCACCTTTTAAGAATAACTTCCACTGCAGGCCCATATATAAAAGTTTGCTCCTTTATTACTCTGCACATGGACAATTATTTGCGCTGTTATTTGCCCCAGGCATGTACCTATGTAATTACCGTTTACAGTGTAAAGATGGATGTTATCGGTCGCTGAACGTCGGAGCAGTAGGCGTTTAATGCATTTTCCCATAGGGTCCAATGCAAAATTGACACCTCATTTTCTCCATTCTCAAGAGCTTTGAGTCTCTGCAAAACATATACATGTGTAGACACAAATAAGTGAAATAGAATGAAGGCTATTTCAGCTTTAGCTTTTATTCCGTTTGGGAGCTAAAGTCGCACAAACTTTTGTTTACAAAAATTTCGATGGCCTATAGTTCGCAAGTAATGCAATCAGTTGACATAAGATTGTGCATGCATGTAGACATGTTAATGACCTTTATATATGCCAAGTTTCAGATGGCTACCTACTCAAACAAGCAAGTAGTAGCGGTTTGAAATTTTCACAATTTGGGCTACACGTTCGGGACGATTCGTGACCTTAGGTGACTTGCACAATTCGGGCTGAAACTAGTGCCAAATGAGAGGGTTGGGATAAACATTCAATTGACCATATGTGCCAAAAATTCTCGTTCTTTAGTTTTCGAGTTATAGCCCCTGGAAGTCGAAAACTGCACGACTTTGCCCTCGAATATCTCGACAACGGAGAAAGGAGAATTTCAGGGCATTTTCTCCCAAGAAATATATGGGAATTATCTGTAATTTAGCACAGTTTCAGAACGATTCGTGAAAGTCACCTTTTAAGAATAACTTCCACTGCAGGCCCATATATAAAAGTTTGCTCCTTTATTACTCTGCACATGGACAATTATTTGCGCTGTTATTTGCCCCAGGCATGTACCTATGTAATTACCGTTTACAGTGTAAAGATGGATGTTATCGGTCGCTGAACGTCGGAGCAGTAGGCGTTTAATGCATTTTCCCATAGGGTCCAATGCAAAATTGACACCTCATTTTCTCCATTCTCAAGAGCTTTGAGTCTCTGCAAAACATATACATGTGTAGACACAAATAAGTGAAATAGAACGAAGGCTATTTCAGCTTTAGCTTTTATTCCGTTTGGGAGCTAAAGTCGCACAAACTTTTGTTTACAAAAATTTCGATGGCCTATAGTTCGCAAGTTATGCAATCAGTTGACATAAGATTGTGCATGCATGTAGACATGTTAATGACCTTTATATATGCCAAGTTTCAGATGGCTACCTACTCAAACAAGCAAGCAGTAGCGGTTTGAAATTTTCACAATTTGGGCTACACGTTCGGGACGATTCGTGACCTTAGGTGACTTGCACAATTCGGGCTGAAACTAGTGCCAAATGAGAGGGTTTGGATAAACATTCAATTGACCATATGTGCCAAAAATTCTCGTTCTTTAGTTTTCGAGTTATAGCCCCTGGAAGTCGAAAACTGCACGACTTTGCCCTCGAATATCTCGACAACGGAGAAAGGAGAATTTCAGGGCATTTTCTCCCAAGAAATATATGGGAATTATCTGTAATTTAGCACAGTTTCAGAACGATTCGTGAAAGTCACCTTTTAAGAATAACTTCCACTGCAGGCCCATATATAAAAGTTTGCTCCTTTATTACTCTGCACATGGACAATTATTTGCGCTGTTATTTGCCCCAGGCATGTACCTATGTAATTACCGTTTACAGTGTAAAGATGGATGTTATCGGTCGCTGAACGTCGGAGCAGTAGGCGTTTAATGCATTTTCCCATAGGGTCCAATGCAAAATTGACACCTCATTTTCTCCATTCTCAAGAGCTTTGAGTCTCTGCAAAACATATACATGTGTAGACACAAATAAGTGAAATAGAATGAAGGCTATTTCAGCTTTAGCTTTTATTCCGTTTGGGAGCTAAAGTCGCACAAACTTTTGTTTACAAAAATTTCGATGGCCTATAGTTCGCAAGTTATGCAATCAGTTGACATAAAATTGTGCATGCATGTAGACATGTTAATGACCTTTATATATGCCAAGTTTCAGATGGCTACCTACTCAAACAAGCAAGCAGTAGCGGTTTGAAATTTTCACAATTTGGGCTACACGTTCGGGACGATTCGTGACCTTAGGTGACTTGCACAATTCGGGCTGAAACTAGTGCCAAATGAGAGGGTTGGGATAAACATTCAATTGACCATATGTGCCAAAAATTCTCGTTCTTTAGTTTTCGAGTTATAGCCCCTGGAAGTCGAAAACTGCACGACTTTGCCCTCGAATATCTCGACAACGGAGAAAGGAGAATTTCAGGGCATTTTCTCCCAAGAAATATATGGGAATTATCTGTAATTTAGCACAGTTTCAGAACGATTCGTGAAAGTCACCTTTTAAGAATAACTTCCACTGCAGGCCCATATATAAAAGTTTGCTCCTTTATTACTCTGCACATGGACAATTATTTGCGCTGTTATTTGCCCCAGGCATGTACCTATGTAATTACCGTTTACAGTGTAAAGATGGATGTTATCGGTCGCTGAACGTCGGAGCAGTAGGCGTTTAATGCATTTTCCCATAGGGTCCAATGCAAAATTGACACCTCATTTTCTCCATTCTCAAGAGCTTTGAGTCTCTGCAAAACATATACATGTGTAGACACAAATAAGTGAAATAGAATGAAGGCTATTTCAGCTTTAGCTTTTATTCCGTTTGGGAGCTAAAGTCGCACAAACTTTTGTTTACAAAAATTTCGATGGCCTATAGTTCGCAAGTTATGCAATCAGTTGACATAAGATTGTGCATGCATGTAGACATGTTAATGACCTTTATATATGCCAAGTTTCAGATGGCTACCTACTCAAACAAGCAAGCAGTAGCGGTTTGAAATTTTCACAATTTGGGCTACACGTTCGGGACGATTCGTGACCTTAGGTGACTTGCACAATTCTGGCTGAAACTAGTGCCAAATGAGAGGGTTTGGATAAACATTCAATTGACCATATGTGCCAAAAATTCTCGTTCTTTAGTTTTCGAGTTATAGCCCCTGGAAGTCGAAAACTGCACGACTTTGCCCTCGAATATCTCGACAACGGAGAAAGGAGAATTTCAGGGCATTTTCTCCCAAGAAATATATGGGAATTATCTGTAATTTAGCACAGTTTCAGAACGATTCGTGAAAGTCACCTTTTAAGAATAACTTCCACTGCAGGCCCATATATAAAAGTTTGCTCCTTTATTACTCTGCACATGGACAATTATTTGCGCTGTTATTTGCCCCAGGCATGTACCTATGTAATTACCGTTTACAGTGTAAAGATGGATGTTATCGGTCGCTGAACGTCGGAGCAGTAGGCGTTTAATGCATTTTCCCATAGGGTCCAATGCAAAATTGACACCTCATTTTCTCCATTCTCAAGAGCTTTGAGTCTCTGCAAAACATATACATGTGTAGACACAAATAAGTGAAATAGAATGAAGGCTATTTCAGCTTTAGCTTTTATTCCGTTTGGGAGCTAAAGTCGCACAAACTTTTGTTTACAAAAATTTCGATGGCCTATAGTTCGCAAGTTATGCAATCAGTTGACATAAAATTGTGCATGCATGTAGACATGTTAATGACCTTTATATATGCCAAGTTTCAGATGGCTACCTACTCAAACAAGCAAGCAGTAGCGGTTTGAAATTTTCACAATTTGGGCTACACGTTCGGGACGATTCGTGACCTTAGGTGACTTGCACAATTCGGGCTGAAACTAGTGCCAAATGAGAGGGTTGGGATAAACATTCAATTGACCATATGTGCCAAAAATTCTCGTTCTTTAGTTTTCGAGTTATAGCCCCTGGAAGTCGAAAACTGCACGACTTTGCCCTCGAATATCTCGACAACGGAGAAAGGAGAATTTCAGGGCATTTTCTCCCAAGAAATATATGGGAATTATCTGTAATTTAGCACAGTTTCAGAACGATTCGTGAAAGTCACCTTTTAAGAATAACTTCCACTGCAGGCCCATATATAAAAGTTTGCTCCTTTATTACTCTGCACATGGACAATTATTTGCGCTGTTATTTGCCCCAGGCATGTACCTATGTAATTACCGTTTACAGTGTAAAGATGGATGTTATCGGTCGCTGAACGTCGGAGCAGTAGGCGTTTAATGCATTTTCCCATAGGGTCCAATGCAAAATTGACACCTCATTTTCTCCATTCTCAAGAGCTTTGAGTCTCTGCAAAACATATACATGTGTAGACACAAATAAGTGAAATAGAATGAAGGCTATTTCAGCTTTAGCTTTTATTCCGTTTGGGAGCTAAAGTCGCACAAACTTTTGTTTACAAAAATTTCGATGGCCTATAGTTCGCAAGTTATGCAATCAGTTGACATAAGATTGTGCATGCATGTAGACATGTTAATGACCTTTATATATGCCAAGTTTCAGATGGCTACCTACTCAAACAAGCAAGCAGTAGCGGTTTGAAATTTTCACAATTTGGGCTACACGTTCGGGACGATTCGTGACCTTAGGTGACTTGCACAATTCGGGCTGAAACTAGTGCCAAATGAGAGGGTTGGGATAAACATTCAATTGACCATATGTGCCAAAAATTCTCGTTCTTAAGTTTTCGAGTTATAGCCCCTGGAAGTCGAAAACTGCACGACTTTGCCCTCGAATATCTCGACAACGGAGAAAGGAGAATTTCAGGGCATTTTCTCCCAAGAAATATATGGGAATTATCTGTAATTTAGCACAGCAAATAACAGCGCAAATAATTGTCCATGTGCAGAGTAATAAAGGAGCAAACTTTTATATATGGGCCTGCAGTGGAAGTTATTCTTAAAAGGTGACTTTCACGAATCGTTCTGAAACTGTGCTAAATTACAGATAATTCCCATATATTTCTTGGGAGAAAATGCCCTGAAATTCTCCTTTCTCCGTTGTCGAGATATTCGAGGGCAAAGTCGTGCAGTTTTCGACTTCCAGGGGCTATAACTCGAAAACTAAAGAACGAGAATTTTTGGCACATATGGTCAATTGAATGTTTATCCCAACCCTCTCATTTGGCACTAGTTTCAGCCCGAATTGTGCAAGTCACCTAAGGTCACGAATCGTCCCGAACGTGTAGCCCAAATTGTGAAAATTTCAAACCGCTACTGCTTGCTTGTTTGAGTAGGTAGCCATCTGAAACTTGGCATATATAAAGGTCATTAACATGTCTACATGCATGCACAATCTTATGTCAACTGATTGCATAACTTGCGAACTATAGGCCATCGAAATTTTTGTAAACAAAAGTTTGTGCGACTTTAGCTCCCAAACGGAATAAAAGCTAAAGCTGAAATAGCCTTCATTCTATTTCACTTATTTGTGTCTACACATGTATATGTTTTGCAGAGACTCAAAGCTCTTGAGAATGGAGAAAATGAGGTGTCAATTTTGCATTGGACCCTATGGGAAAATGCATTAAACGCCTACTGCTCCGACGTTCAGCGACCGATAACATCCATCTTTACACTGTAAACGGTAATTACATAGGTACATGCCTGGGGCAAATAACAGCGCAAATAATTGTCCATGTGCAGAGTAATAAAGGAGCAAACTTTTATATATGGGCCTGCAGTGGAAGTTATTCTTAAAAGGTGACTTTCACGAATCGTTCTGAAACTGTGCTAAATTACAGATAATTCCCATATATTTCTTGGGAGAAAATGCCCTGAAATTCTCCTTTCTCCGTTGTCGAGATATTCGAGGGCAAAGTCGTGCAGTTTTCGACTTCCAGGGGCTATAACTCGAAAACTAAAGAACGAGAATTTTTGGCACATATGGTCAATTGAATGTTTATCCCAACCCTCTCATTTGGCACTAGTTTCAGCCCGAATTGTGCAAGTCACCTAAGGTCACGAATCGTCCCGAACGTGTAGCCCAAATTGTGAAAATTTCAAACCGCTACTGCTTGCTTGTTTGAGTAGGT
The DNA here is from genome assembly GCA_963989385.1 of Ctena decussata. NCBI lineage: Eukaryota > Metazoa > Mollusca > Bivalvia > Lucinida > Lucinidae > Ctena > Ctena decussata. The sequence continues at coordinate 40,713 of CAXDIV010000112.1, read as the reverse complement.
AGCCATCTGAAACTTGGCATATATAAAGGTCATTAACATGTCTACATGCATGCACAATCTTATGTCAACTGATTGCATAACTTGCGAACTATAGGCCATCGAAATTTTTGTAAACAAAAGTTTGTGCGACTTTAGCTCCCAAACGGAATAAAAGCTAAAGCTGAAATAGCCTTCATTCTATTTCACTTATTTGTGTCTACACATGTATATGTTTTGCAGAGACTCAACGCTCTTGAGAATGGAGAAAAGGAGGTGTCAATTTTGCATTGGACCCTATGGGAAAATGCATTAAACGCCTACTGCTCCGACGTTCAGCGACCGATAACATCCATCTTTACACTGTAAACGGTAATTACATAGGTACATGCCTGGGGCAAATAACAGCGCAAATAATTGTCCATGTGCAGAGTAATAAAGGAGCAAACTTTTATATATGGGCCTGCAGTGGAAGTTATTCTTAAAAGGTGACTTTCACGAATCGTTCTGAAACTGTGCTAAATTACAGATAATTCCCATATATTTCTTGGGAGAAAATGCCCTGAAATTCTCCTTTCTCCGTTGTCGAGATATTCGAGGGCAAAGTCGTGCAGTTTTCGACTTCCAGGGGCTATAACTCGAAAACTAAAGAACGAGAATTTTTGGCACATATGGTCAATTGAATGTTTATCCCAACCCTCTCATTTGGCACTAGTTTCAGCCCGAATTGTGCAAGTCACCTAAGGTCACGAATCGTCCCGAACGTGTAGCCCAAATTGTGAAAATTTCAAACCGCTACTGCTTGCTTGTTTGAGTAGGTAGCCATCTGAAACTTGGCATATATAAAGGTCATTAACATGTCTACATGCATGCACAATCTTATGTCAACTGATTGCATAACTTGCGAACTATAGGCCATCGAAATTTTTGTAAACAAAAGTTTGTGCGACTTTAGCTCCCAAACGGAATAAAAGCTAAAGCTGAAATAGCCTTCATTCTATTTCACTTATTTGTGTCTACACATGTATATGTTTTGCAGAGACTCAAAGCTCTTGAGAATGGAGAAAATGAGGTGTCAATTTTGCATTGGACCCTATGGGAAAATGCATTAAACGCCTACTGCTCCGACGTTCAGCGACCGATAACATCCATCTTTACACTGTAAACGGTAATTACATAGGTACATGCCTGGGGCAAATAACAGCGCAAATAATTGTCCATGTGCAGAGTAATAAAGGAGCAAACTTTTATATATGGGCCTGCAGTGGAAGTTATTCTTAAAAGGTGACTTTCACGAATCGTTCTGAAACTGTGCTAAATTACAGATAATTCCCATATATTTCTTGGGAGAAAATGCCCTGAAATTCTCCTTTCTCCGTTGTCGAGATATTCGAGGGCAAAGTCGTGCAGTTTTCGACTTCCAGGGGCTATAACTCGAAAACTAAAGAACGAGAATTTTTGGCACATATGGTCAATTGAATGTTTATCCCAACCCTCTCATTTGGCACTAGTTTCAGCCCGAATTGTGCAAGTCACCTAAGGTCACGAATCGTCCCGAACGTGTAGCCCAAATTGTGAAAATTTCAAACCGCTACTGCTTGCTTGTTTGAGTAGGTAGCCATCTGAAACTTGGCATATATAAAGGTCATTAACATGTCTACATGCATGCACAATCTTATGTCAACTGATTGCATAACTTGCGAACTATAGGCCATCGAAATTTTTGTAAACAAAAGTTTGTGCGACTTTAGCTCCCAAACGGAATAAAAGCTAAAGCTGAAATAGCCTTCATTCTATTTCACTTATTTGTGTCTACACATGTATATGTTTTGCAGAGACTCAAAGCTCTTGAGAATGGAGAAAATGAGGTGTCAATTTTGCATTGGACCCTATGGGAAAATGCATTAAACGCCTACTGCTCCGACGTTCAGCGACCGATAACATCCATCTTTACACTGTAAACGGTAATTACATAGGTACATGCCTGGGGCAAATAACAGCGCAAATAATTGTCCATGTGCAGAGTAATAAAGGAGCAAACTTTTATATATGGGCCTGCAGTGGAAGTTATTCTTAAAAGGTGACTTTCACGAATCGTTCTGAAACTGTGCTAAATTACAGATAATTCCCATATATTTCTTGGGAGAAAATGCCCTGAAATTCTCCTTTCTCCGTTGTCGAGATATTCGAGGGCAAAGTCGTGCAGTTTTCGACTTCCAGGGGCTATAACTCGAAAACTAAAGAACGAGAATTTTTGGCACATATGGTCAATTGAATGTTTATCCCAACCCTCTCATTTGGCACTAGTTTCAGCCCGAATTGTGCAAGTCACCTAAGGTCACGAATCGTCCCGAACGTGTAGCCCAAATTGTGAAAATTTCAAACCGCTACTGCTTGCTTGTTTGAGTAGGTAGCCATCTGAAACTTGGCATATATAAAGGTCATTAACATGTCTACATGCATGCACAATCTTATGTCAACTGATTGCATAACTTGCGAACTATAGGCCATCGAAATTTTTGTAAACAAAAGTTTGTGCGACTTTAGCTCCCAAACGGAATAAAAGCTAAAGCTGAAATAGCCTTCATTCTATTTCACTTATTTGTGTCTACACATGTATATGTTTTGCAGAGACTCAAAGCTCTTGAGAATGGAGAAAAGGAGGTGTCAATTTTGCATTGGACCCTATGGGAAAATGCATTAAACGCCTACTGCTCCGACGTTCAGCGACCGATAACATCCATCTTTACACTGTAAACGGTAATTACATAGGTACATGCCTGGGGCAAATAACAGCGCAAATAATTGTCCATGTGCAGAGTAATAAAGGAGCAAACTTTTATATATGGGCCTGCAGTGGAAGTTATTCTTAAAAGGTGACTTTCACGAATCGTTCTGAAACTGTGCTAAATTACAGATAATTCCCATATATTTCTTGGGAGAAAATGCCCTGAAATTCTCCTTTCTCCGTTGTCGAGATATTCGAGGGCAAAGTCGTGCAGTTTTCGACTTCCAGGGGCTATAACTCGAAAACTAAAGAACGAGAATTTTTGGCACATATGGTCAATTGAATGTTTATCCCAACCCTCTCATTTGGCACTAGTTTCAGCCCGAATTGTGCAAGTCACCTAAGGTCACGAATCGTCCCGAACGTGTAGCCCAAATTGTGAAAATTTCAAACCGCTACTGCTTGCTTGTTTGAGTAGGTAGCCATCTGAAACTTGGCATATATAAAGGTCATTAACATGTCTACATGCATGCACAATCTTATGTCAACTGATTGCATAACTTGCGAACTATAGGCCATCGAAATTTTTGTAAACAAAAGTTTGTGCGACTTTAGCTCCCAAACGGAATAAAAGCTAAAGCTGAAATAGCCTTCATTCTATTTCACTTATTTGTGTCTACACATGTATATGTTTTGCAGAGACTCAAAGCTCTTGAGAATGGAGAAAAGGAGGTGTCAATTTTGCATTGGACCCTATGGGAAAATGCATTAAACGCCTACTGCTCCGACGTTCAGCGACCGATAACATCCATCTTTACACTGTAAACGGTAATTACATAGGTACATGCCTGGGGCAAATAACAGCGCAAATAATTGTCCATGTGCAGAGTAATAAAGGAGCAAACTTTTATATATGGGCCTGCAGTGGAAGTTATTCTTAAAAGGTGACTTTCACGAATCGTTCTGAAACTGTGCTAAATTACAGATAATTCCCATATATTTCTTGGGAGAAAATGCCCTGAAATTCTCCTTTCTCCGTTGTCGAGATATTCGAGGGCAAAGTCGTGCAGTTTTCGACTTCCAGGGGCTATAACTCGAAAACTAAAGAACGAGAATTTTTGGCACATATGGTCAATTGAATGTTTATCCCAACCCTCTCATTTGGCACTAGTTTCAGCCCGAATTGTGCAAGTCACCTAAGGTCACGAATCGTCCCGAACGTGTAGCCCAAATTGTGAAAATTTCAAACCGCTACTGCTTGCTTGTTTGAGTAGGTAGCCATCTGAAACTTGGCATATATAAAGGTCATTAACATGTCTACATGCATGCACAATCTTATGTCAACTGATTGCATAACTTGCGAACTATAGGCCATCGGAATTTTTGTAAACAAAAGTTTGTGCGACTTTAGCTCCCAAACGGAATAAAAGCTAAAGCTGAAATAGCCTTCATTCTATTTCAGTTATTTGTGTCTACACATGTATATGTTTTGCAGAGACTCAAAGCTCTTGAGAATGGAGAAAATGAGGTGTCAATTTTGCATTGGACCCTATGGGAAAATGCATTAAACGCCTACTGCTCCGACGTTCAGCGACCGATAACATCCATCTTTACACTGTAAACGGTAATTACATAGGTACATGCCTGGGGCAAATAACAGCGCAAATAATTGTCCATGTGCAGAGTAATAAAGGAGCAAACTTTTATATATGGGCCTGCAGTGGAAGTTATTCTTAAAAGGTGACTTTCACGAATCGTTCTGAAACTGTGCTAAATTACAGATAATTCCCATATATTTCTTGGGTGAAAATGCCCTGAAATTCTCCTTTCTCCGTTGTCGAGATATTCGAGGGCAAAGTCGTGCAGTTTTCGACTTCCAGGGGCTATAACTCGAAAACTAAAGAACGAGAATTTTTGGCACATATGGTCAATTGAATGTTTATCCCAACCCTCTCATTTGGCACTAGTTTCAGCCCGAATTGTGCAAGTCACCTAAGGTCACGAATCGTCCCGAACGTGTAGCCCAAATTGTGAAAATTTCAAACCGCTACTGCTTGCTTGTTTGAGTAGGTAGCCATCTGAAACTTGGCATATATAAAGGTCATTAACATGTCTACATGCATGCACAATCTTATGTCAACTGATTGCATAACTTGCGAACTATAGGCCATCGAAATTTTTGTAAACAAAAGTTTGTGCGACTTTAGCTCCCAAACGGAATAAAAGCTAAAGCTGAAATAGCCTTCATTCTATTTTACTTATTTGTGTCTACACATGTATATGTTTTGCAGAGACTCAAAGCTCTTGAGAATGGAGAAAATGAGGTGTCAATTTTGCATTGGACCCTATGGGAAAATGCATTAAACGCCTACTGCTCCGACGTTCAGCGACCGATAACATCCATCTTTACACTGTAAACGGTAATTACATAGGTACATGCCTGGGGCAAATAACAGCGCAAATAATTGTCCATGTGCAGAGTAATAAAGGAGCAAACTTTTATATATGGGCCTGCAGTGGAAGTTATTCTTAAAAGGTGACTTTCACGAATCGTTCTGAAACTGTGCTAAATTACAGATAATTCCCATATATTTCTTGGGAGAAAATGCCCTGAAATTCTCCTTTCTCCGTTGTCGAGATATTCGAGGGCAAAGTCGTGCAGTTTTCGACTTCCAGGGGCTATAACTCGAAAACTAAAGAACGAGAATTTTTGGCACATATGGTCAATTGAATGTTTATCCCAACCCTCTCATTTGGCACTAGTTTCAGCCCGAATTGTGCAAGTCACCTAAGGTCACGAATCGTCCCGAACGTGTAGCCCAAATTGTGAAAATTTCAAACCGCTACTGCTTGTTTGTTTGAGTAGGTAGCCATCTGAAACTTGGCATATATAAAGGTCATTAACATGTCTACATGCATGCACAATCTTATGTCAACTGATTGCATAACTTGCGAACTATAGGCCATCGAAATTTTTGTAAACAAAAGTTTGTGCGACTTTAGCTCCCAAACGGAATAAAAGCTAAAGCTGAAATAGCCTTCATTCTATTTTACTTATTTGTGTCTACACATGTATATGTTTTGCAGAGACTCAAAGCTCTTGAGAATGGAGAAAATGAGGTGTCAATTTTGCATTGGACCCTATGGGAAAATGCATTAAACGCCTACTGCTCCGACGTTCAGCGACCGATAACATCCATCTTTACACTGTAAACGGTAATTACATAGGTACATGCCTGGGGCAAATAACAGCGCAAATAATTGTCCATGTGCAGAGTAATAAAGGAGCAAACTTTTATATATGGGCCTGCAGTGGAAGTTATTCTTAAAAGGTGACTTTCACGAATCGTTCTAAAACTGTGCTAAATTACAGATAATTCCCATATATTTCTTGGGAGAAAATGCCCTGAAATTCTCCTTTCTCCGTTGTCGAGATATTCGAGGGCAAAGTCGTGCAGTTTTCGACTTCCAGGGGCTATAACTCGAAAACTAAAGAACGAGAATTTTTGGCACATATGGTCAATTGAATGTTTATCCCAACCCTCTCATTTGGCACTAGTTTCAGCCCGAATTGTGCAAGTCACCTAAGGTCACGAATCGTCCCGAACGTGTAGCCCAAATTGTGAAAATTTCAAACCGCTACTGCTTGCTTGTTTGAGTAGGTAGCCATCTGAAACTTGGCATATATAAAGGTCATTAACATGTCTACATGCATGCACAATCTTATGTCAACTGATTGCATAACTTGCGAACTATAGGCCATCGAAATTTTTGTAAACAAAAGTTTGTGCGACTTTAGCTCCCAAACGGAATAAAAGCTAAAGCTGAAATAGCCTTCATTCTATTTCACTTATTTGTGTCTACACATGTATATGTTTTGCAGAGACTCAAAGCTCTTGAGAATGGAGAAAATGAGGTGTCAATTTTGCATTGGACCCTATGGGAAAATGCATTACACGCCTACTGCTCCGACGTTCAGCGACCGATAACATCCATCTTTACACTGTAAACGGTAATTACATAGGTACATGCCTGGGGCAAATAACAGCGCAAATAATTGTCCATGTGCAGAGTAATAAAGGAGCAAACTTTTATATATGGGCCTGCAGTGGAAGTTATTCTTAAAAGGTGACTTTCACGAATCGTTCTGAAACTGTGCTAAATTACAGATAATTCCCATATATTTCTTGGGAGAAAATGCCCTGAAATTCTCCTTTCTCCGTTGTCGAGATATTCGAGGGCAAAGTCGTGCAGTTTTCGACTTCCAGGGGCTATAACTCGAAAACTAAAGAACGAGAATTTTTGGCACATATGGTCAATTGAATGTTTATCCCAACCCTCTCATTTGGCACTAGTTTCAGCCCGAATTGTGCAAGTCACCTAAGGTCACGAATCGTCCCGAACGTGTAGCCCAAATTGTGAAAATTTCAAACCGCTACTGCTTGCTTGTTTGAGTAGGTAGCCATCTGAAACTTGGCATATATAAAGGTCATTAACATGTCTACATGCATGCACAATCTTATGTCAACTGATTGCATAACTTGCGAACTATAGGCCATCGAAATTTTTGTAAACAAAAGTTTGTGCGACTTTAGCTCCCAAACGGAATAAAAGCTAAAGCTGAAATAGCCTTCATTCTATTTCACTTATTTGTGTCTACACATGTATATGTTTTGCAGAGACTCAAAGCTCTTGAGAATGGAGAAAATGAGGTGTCAATTTTGCATTGGACCCTATGGGAAAATGCATTAAACGCCTACTGCTCCGACGTTCAGCGACCGATAACATCCATCTTTACACTGTAAACGGTAATTACATAGGTACATGCCTGGGGCAAATAACAGCGCAAATAATTGTCCATGTGCAGAGTAATAAAGGAGCAAACTTTTATATATGGGCCTGCAGTGGAAGTTATTCTTAAAAGGTGACTTTCACGAATCGTTCTGAAACTGTGCTAAATTACAGATAATTCCCATATATTTCTTGGGAGAAAATGCCCTGAAATTCTCCTTTCTCCGTTGTCGAGATATTCGAGGGCAAAGTCGTGCAGTTTTCGACTTCCAGGGGCTATAACTCGAAAACTAAAGAACGAGAATTTTTGGCACATATGGTCAATTGAATGTTTATCCCAACCCTCTCATTTGGCACTAGTTTCAGCCCGAATTGTGCAAGTCACCTAAGGTCACGAATCGTCCCGAACGTGTAGCCCAAATTGTGAAAATTTCAAACCGCTACTGCTTGCTTGTTTGAGTAGGTAGCCATCTGAAACTTGGCATATATAAAGATCATTAACATGTCTACATGCATGCACAATCTTATGTCAACTGATTGCATAACTTGCGAACTATAGGCCATCGAAATTTTTGTAAACAAAAGTTTGTGCGACTTTAGCTCCCAAACGGAATAAAAGCTAAAGCTGAAATAGCCTTCATTCTATTTCACTTATTTGTGTCTACACATGTATATGTTTTGCAGAGACTCAAAGCTCTTGAGAATGGAGAAAATGAGGTGTCAATTTTGCATTGGACCCTATGGGAAAATGCATTAAACGCCTACTGCTCCGACGTTCAGCGACCGATAACATCCATCTTTACACTGTAAACGATAATTACATAGGTACATGCCTGGGGCAAATAACAGCGCAAATAATTGTCCATGTGCAGAGTAATAAAGGAGCAAACTTTTATATATGGGCCTGCAGTGGAAGTTATTCTTAAAAGGTGACTTTCACGAATCGTTCTGAAACTGTGCTAAATTACAGATAATTCCCATATATTTCTTGGGAGAAAATGCCCTGAAATTCTCCTTTCTCCGTTGTCGAGATATTCGAGGGCAAAGTCGTGCAGTTTTCGACTTCCAGGGGCTATAACTCGAAAACTAAAGAACGAGAATTTTTGGCACATATGGTCAATTGAATGTTTATCCCAACCCTCTCATTTGGCACTAGTTTCAGCCCGAATTGTGCAAGTCACCTAAGGTCACGAATCGTCCCGAACGTGTAGCCCAAATTGTGAAAATTTCAAACCGCTACTGCTTGCTTGTTTGAGTAGGTAGCCATCTGAAACTTGGCATATATAAAGATCATTAACATGTCTACATGCATGCACAATCTTATGTCAACTGATTGCATAACTTGCGAACTATAGGCCATCGAAATTTTTGTAAACAAAAGTTTGTGCGACTTTAGCTCCCAAACGGAATAAAAGCTAAAGCTGAAATAGCCTTCATTCTATTTCACTTATTTGTGTCTACACATGTATATGTTTTGCAGAGACTCAAAGCTCTTGAGAATGGAGAAAATGAGGTGTCAATTTTGCATTGGACCCTATGGGAAAATGCATTAAACGCATACTGCTCCGACGTTCAGCGACCGATAACATCCATCTTTACACTGTAAACGATAATTACATAGGTACATGCCTGGGGCAAATAACAGCGCAAATAATTGTCCATGTGCAGAGTAATAAAGGAGCAAACTTTTATATATGGGCCTGCAGTGGAAGTTATTCTTAAAAGGTGACTTTCACGAATCGTTCTGAAACTGTGCTAAATTACAGATAATTCCCATATATTTCTTGGGAGAAAATGCCCTGAAATTCTCCTTTCTCCGTTGTCGAGATATTCGAGGGCAAAGTCGTGCAGTTTTCGACTTCCAGGGGCTATAACTCGAAAACTAAAGAACGAGAATTTTTGGCACATATGGTCAATTGAATGTTTATCCCAACCCTCTCATTTGGCACTAGTTTCAGCCTGAATTGTGCAAGTCACCTAAGGTCACGAATCGTCCCGAACGTGTAGCCCAAATTGTGAAAATTTCAAACCGCTACTGCTTGCTTGTTTGAGTAGGTAGCCATCTGAAACTTGGCATATATAAAGGTCATTAACATGTCTACATGCATGCACAATCTTATGTCAACTGATTACATAACTTGCGAACTATAGGCCATCGAAATTTTTGTAAACAAAAGTTTGTGCGACTTTAGCTCCCAAACGGAATAAAAGCTAAAGCTGAAATAGCCTTCATTCTATTTCACTTATTTGTGTCTACACATGTATATGTTTTGCAGAGACTCAAAGCTCTTGAGAATGGAGAAAATGAGGTGTCAATTTTGCATTGGACCCTATGGGAAAATGCATTAAACGCCTACTGCTCCGACGTTCAGCGGCCGATAACATCCATCTTTACACTGTAAACGGTAATTACATAGGTACATGCCTGGGGCAAATAACAGCGCAAATAATTGTCCATGTGCAGAGTAATAAAGGAGCAAACTTTTATATATGGGCCTGCAGTGGAAGTTATTCTTAAAAGGTGACTTTCACGAATCGTTCTGAAACTGTGCTAAATTACAGATAATTCCCATATATTTCTTGGGAGAAAATGCCCTGAAATTCTCCTTTCTCCGTTGTCGAGATATTCGAGGGCAAAGTCGTGCAGTTTTCGACTTCCAGGGGCTATAACTCGAAAACTAAAGAACGAGAATTTTTGGCACATATGGTCAATTGAATGTTTATCCCAACCCTCTCATTTGGCACTAGTTTCAGCCCGAATTGTGCAAGTCACCTAAGGTCACGAATCGTCCCGAACGTGTAGCCCAAATTGTGAAAATTTCAAACCGCTACTGCTTGCTTGTTTGAGTAGGTAGCCATCTGAAACTTGGCATATATAAAGGTCATTAACATGTCTACATGCATGCACAATCTTATGTCAACTGATTGCATAACTTGCGAACTATAGGCCATCGAAATTTTTGTAAACAAAAGTTTGTGCGACTTTAGCTCCCAAACGGAATAAAAGCTAAAGCTGAAATAGCCTTCATTCTATTTTACTTATTTGTGTCTACACATGTATATGTTTTGCAGAGACTCAAAGCTCTTGAGAATGGAGAAAATGAGGTGTCAATTTTGCATTGGACCCTATGGGAAAATGCATTAAACGCCTACTGCTCCGACGTTCAGCGACCGATAACATCCATCTTTACACTGTAAACGGTAATTACATAGGTACATGCCTGGGGCAAATAACAGCGCAAATAATTGTCCATGTGCAGAGTAATAAAGGAGCAAACTTTTATATATGGGCCTGCAGTGGAAGTTATTCTTAAAAGGTGACTTTCACGAATCGTTCTGAAACTGTGCTAAATTACAGATAATTCCCATATATTTCTTGGGAGAAAATGCCCTGAAATTCTCCTTTCTCCGTTGTCGAGATATTCGAGGGCAAAGTCGTGCAGTTTTCGACTTCCAGGGGCTATAACTCGAAAACTAAAGAACGAGAATTTTTGGCACATATGGTCAATTGAATGTTTATCCCAACCCTCTCATTTGGCACTAGTTTCAGCCCGAATTGTGCAAGTCACCTAAGGTCACGAATCGTCCCGAACGTGTAGCCCAAATTGTGAAAATTTCAAACCGCTACTGCTTGCTTGTTTGAGTAGGTAGCCATCTGAAACTTGGCATATATAAAGGTCATTAACATGTCTACATGCATGCACAATCTTATGTCAACTGATTGCATAACTTGCGAACTATAGGCCATCGAAATTTTTGTAAACAAAAGTTTGTGCGACTTTAGCTCCCAAACGGAATAAAAGCTAAAGCTGAAATAGCCTTCATTCTATTTCACTTATTTGTGTCTACACATGTATATGTTTTGCAGAGACTCAAAGCTCTTGAGAATGGAGAAAATGAGGTGTCAATTTTGCATTGGACCCTATGGGAAAATGCATTAAACGCCTACTGCTCCGACGTTCAGCGACCGATAACATCCATCTTTACACTGTAAACGGTAATTACATAGGTACATGCCTGGGGCAAATAACAGCGCAAATAATTGCCCATGTGCAGAGTAATAAAGGAGCAAACTTTTATATATGGGCCTGCAGTGGAAGTTATTCTTAAAAGGTGACTTTCACGAATCGTTCTGAAACTGTGCTAAATTACAGATAATTCCCATATATTTCTTGGGAGAAAATGCCCTGAAATTCTCCTTTCTCCGTTGTCGAGATATTCGAGGGCAAAGTCGTGCAGTTTTCGACTTCCAGGGGCTATAACTCGAAAACTAAAGAACGAGAATTTTTGGCACATATGGTCAATTGAATGTTTATCCCAACCCTCTCATTTGGCACTAGTTTCAGCCCGAATTGTGCAAGTCACCTAAGGTCACGAATCGTCCCGAACGTGTAGCCCAAATTGTGAAAATTTCAAACCGCTACTGCTTGCTTGTTTGAGTAGGTAGCCATCTGAAACTTGGCATATATAAAGGTCATTAACATGTCTACATGCATGCACAATCTTATGTCAACTGATTGCATAACTTGCGAACTATAGGCCATCGAAATTTTTGTAAACAAAAGTTTGTGCGACTTTAGCTCCCAAACGGAATAAAAGCTAAAGCTAAAATAGCCTTCATTCTATTTCACTTATTTGTGTCTACACATGTATATGTTTTGCAGAGACTCAAAGCTCTTGAGAATGGAGAAAATGAGGTGTCAATTTTGCATTGGACCCTATGGGAAAATGCATTAAACGCCTACTGCTCCGACGTTCAGCGACCGATAACATCCATCTTTACACTGTAAACGGTAATTACATAGGTACATGCCTGGGGCAAATAACAGCGCAAATAATTGTCCATGTGCAGAGTAATAAAGGAGCAAACTTTTATATATGGGCCTGCAGTGGAAGTTATTCTTAAAAGGTGACTTTCACGAATCGTTCTGAAACTGTGCTAAATTACAGATAATTCCCATATATTTCTTGGGAGAAAATGCCCTGAAATTCTCCTTTCTCCGTTGTCGAGATATTCGAGGGCAAAGTCGTGCAGTTTTCGACTTCCAGGGGCTATAACTCGAAAACTAAAGAACGAGAATTTTTGGCACATATGGTCAATTGAATGTTTATCCCAACCCTCTCATTTGGCACTAGTTTCAGCCCGAATTGTGCAAGTCACCTAAGGTCACGAATCGTCCTGAACGTGTAGCCCAAATTGTGAAAATTTCAAACCGCTACTGCTTGCTTGTTTGAGTAGGTAGCCATCTGAAACTTGGCATATATAAAGGTCATTAACATGTCTACATGCATGCACAATCTTATGTCAACTGATTGCATAACTTGCGAGCTATAGGCCATCGAAATTTTTGTAAACAAAAGTTTGTGCGACTTTAGCTCCCAAACGGAATAAAAGCTAAAGCTGAAATAGCCTTCATTCTATTTCACTTATTTGTGTCTACACATGTATATGTTTTGCAGAGACTCAAAGCTCTTGAGAATGGAGAAAATGAGGTGTCAATTTTGCATTGGACCCTATGGGAAAATGCATTAAACGCCTACTGCTCCGACGTTCAGCGACCGATAACATCCATCTTTACACTGTAAACGGTAATTACATAGGTACATGCCTGGGGCAAATAACAGCGCAAATAATTGTCCATGTGCAGAGTAATAAAGGAGCAAACTTTTATATATGGGCCTGCAGTGGAAGTTATTCTTAAAAGGTGACTTTCACGAATCGTTCTGAAACTGTGCTAAATTACAGGTAATTCCCATATATTTCTTGGGAGAAAATGCCCTGAAATTCTCCTTTCTCCGTTGTCGAGATATTCGAGGGCAAAGTCGTGCAGTTTTCGACTTCCAGGGGCTATAACTCGAAAACTAAAGAACGAGAATTTTTGGCACATATGGTCAATTGAATGTTTATCCCAACCCTCTCATTTGGCACTAGTTTCAGCCCGAATTGTGCAAGTCACCTAAGGTCACGAATCGTCCCGAACGTGTAGCCCAAATTGTGAAAATTTCAAACCGCTACTGCTTGCTTGTTTGAGTAGGTAGCCATCTGAAACTTGGCATATATAAAGGTCATTAACATGTCTACATGCATGCACAATCTTATGTCAACTGATTGCATAACTTGCGAACTATAGGCCATCGAAATTTTTGTAAACAAAAGTTTGTGCGACTTTAGCTCCCAAACGGAATAAAAGCTAAAGCTGAAATAGCCTTCATTCTATTTCACTTATTTGTGTCTACACATGTATATGTTTTGCAGAGACTCAAAGCTCTTGAGAATGGAGAAAATGAGGTGTCAATTTTGCATTGGACCCTATGGGAAAATGCATTAAACGCCTACTGCTCCGACGTTCAGCGACCGATAACATCCATCTTTACACTGTAAACGGTAATTACATAGGTACATGCCTGGGGCAAATAACAGCGCAAATAATTGTCCATGTGCAGAGTAATAAAGGAGCAAACTTTTATATATGGGCCTGCAGTGGAAGTTATTCTTAAAAGGTGACTTTCACGAATCGTTCTGAAACTGTGCTAAATTACAGATAATTCCCATATATTTCTTGGGAGAAAATGCCCTGAAATTCTCCTTTCTCCGTTGTCGAGATATTCGAGGGCAAAGTCGTGCAGTTTTCGACTTCCAGGGGCTATAACTCGAAAACTAAAGAACGAGAATTTTTGGCACATATGGTCAATTGAATGTTTATCCCAACCCTCTCATTTGGCACTAGTTTCAGCCCGAATTGTGCAAGTCACCTAAGGTCACGAATCGTCCCGAACGTGTAGCCCAAATTGTGAAAATTTCAAACCGCTACTGCTTGCTTGTTTGAGTAGGTAGCCATCTGAAACTTGGCATATATAAAGGTCATTAACATGTCTACATGCATGCACAATCTTATGTCAACTGATTGCATAACTTGCGAACTATAGGCCATCGAAATTTTTGTAAACAAAAGTTTGTGCGACTTTAGCTCCCAAACGGAATAAAAGCTAAAGCTGAAATAGCCTTCATTCTATTTCACTTATTTGTGTCTACACATGTATATGTTTTGCAGAGACTCAAAGCTCTTGAGAATGGAGAAAATGAGGTGTCAATTTTGCATTGGACCCTATGGGAAAATGCATTAAACGCCTACTGCTCCGACGTTCAGCGACCGATAACATCCATCTTTACACTGTAAACGGTAATTACATAGGTACATGCCTGGGGCAAATAACAGCGCAAATAATTGTCCATGTGCAGAGTAATAAAGGAGCAAACTTTTATATATGGGCCTGCAGTGGAAGTTATTCTTAAAAGGTGACTTTCACGAATCGTTCTGAAACTGTGCTAAATTACAGATAATTCCCATATATTTCTTGGGAGAAAATGCCCTGAAATTCTCCTTTCTCCGTTGTCGAGATATTCGAGGGCAAAGTCGTGCAGTTTTCGACTTCCAGGGGCTATAACTCGAAAACTAAAGAACGAGAATTTTTGGCACATATGGTCAATTGAATGTTTATCCCAACCCTCTCATTTGGCACTAGTTTCAGCCCGAATTGTGCAAGTCACCTAAGGTCACGAATCGTCCCGAACGTGTAGCCCAAATTGTGAAAATTTCAAACCGCTACTGCTTGCTTGTTTGAGTAGGTAGCCATCTGGAACTTGGCTTATATAAAGGTCATTAACATGTCTACATGCATGCACAATCTTATGTCAACTGATTGCATAACTTGCGAACTATAGGCCATCGAAATTTTTGTAAACAAAAGTTTGTGCGACTTTAGCTCCCAAACGGAATAAAAGCTAAAGCTGAAATAGCCTTCATTCTATTTCACTTATTTGTGTCTACACATGTATATGTTTTGCAGAGACTCAAAGCTCTTGAGAATGGAGAAAATGAGGTGTCAATTTTGCATTGGACCCTATGGGAAAATGCATTAAACGCCTACTGCTCCGACGTTCAGCGACCGATTACATCCATCTTTACACTGTAAACGGTAATTACATAGGTACATGCCTGGGGCAAATAACAGCGCCAATAATTGTCCATGTGCAGAGTAATAAAGGAGCAAACTTTTATATATGGGCCTGCAGTGGAAGTTATTCTTAAAAGGTGACTTTCACGAATCGTTCTGAAACTGTGCTAAATTACAGATAATTCCCATATATTTCTTGGGAGAAAATGCCCTGAAATTCTCCTTTCTCCGTTGTCGAGATATTCGAGGGCAAAGTCGTGCAGTTTTCGACTTCCAGGGGCTATAACTCGAAAACTAAAGAACGAGAATTTTTGGCACATATGGTCAATTGAATGTTTATCCCAACCCTCTCATTTGGCACTAGTTTCAGCCCGAATTGTGCAAGTCACCTAAGGTCACGAATCGTCCCGAACGTGTAGCCCAAATTGTGAAAATTTCAAACCGCTACTGCTTGCTTGTTTGAGTAGGTAGCCATCTGAAACTTGGCTTATATAAAGGTCATTAACATGTCTACATGCATGCACAATCTTATGTCAACTGATTGCATTACTTGCGAACTATAGGCCATCGAAATTTTTGTAAACAAAAGTTTGTGCGACTTTAGCTCCCAAACGGAATAAAAGCTAAAGCTGAAATAGCCTTCATTCTATTTCACTTATTTGTGTCTACACATGTATATGTTTTGCAGAGACTCAAAGCTCTTGAGAATGGAGAAAATGAGGTGTCAATTTTGCATTGGACCCTATGGGAAAATGCATTAAACGCCTACTGCTCCGACGTTCAGCGACCGATTACATCCATCTTTACACTGTAAACGGTAATTACATAGGTACATGCCTGGGGCAAATAACAGCGCAAATAATTGTCCATGTGCAGAGTAATAAAGGAGCAAACTTTTATATATGGGCCTGCAGTGGAAGTTATTCTTAAAAGGTGACTTTCACGAATCGTTCTGAAACTGTGCTAAATTACAGATAATTCCCATATATTTCTTGGGAGAAAATGCCCTGAAATTCTCCTTTCTCCGTTGTCGAGATATTCGAGGGCAAAGTCGTGCAGTTTTCGACTTCCAGGGGCTATAACTCGAAAACTAAAGAACGAGAATTTTTGGCACATATGGTCAATTGAATGTTTATCCCAACCCTCTCATTTGGCACTAGTTTCAGCCCGAATTGTGCAAGTCACCTAAGGTCACGAATCGTCCCGAACGTGTAGCCCAAATTGTGAAAATTTCAAACCGCTACTGCTTGCTTGTTTGAGTAGGTAGCCATCTGAAACTTGGCATATATAAAGGTCATTAACATGTCTACATGCATGCACAATCTTATGTCAACTGATTGCATAACTTGCGAACTATAGGCCATCGAAATTTTTGTAAACAAAAGTTTGTGCGACTTTAGCTCCCAAACGGAATAAAAGCTAAAGCTGAAATAGCCTTCATTCTATTTTACTTATTTGTGTCTACACATGTATATGTTTTGCAGAGACTCAAAGCTCTTGAGAATGGAGAAAATGAGGTGTCAATTTTGCATTGGACCCTATGGGAAAATGCATTAAACGTCTACTGCTCCGACGTTCAGCGACCGATAACATCCATCTTTACACTGTAAACGGTAATTACATAGGTACATGCCTGGGGCAAATAACAGCGCAAATAATTGTCCATGTGCAGAGTAATAAAGGAGCAAACTTTTATATATGGGCCTGCAGTGGAAGTTATTCTTAAAAGGTGACTTTCACGAATCGTTCTGAAACTGTGCTAAATTACAGATAATTCCCATATATTTCTTGGGAGAAAATGCCCTGAAATTCTCCTTTCTCCGTTGTCGAGATATTCGAGGGCAAAGTCGTGCAGTTTTCGACTTCCAGGGGCTATAACTCGAAAACTAAAGAACGAGAATTTTTGGCACATATGGTCAATTGAATGTTTATCCCAACCCTCTCATTTGGCACTAGTTTCAGCCCGAATTGTGCAAGTCACCTAAGGTCACGAATCGTCCCGAACGTGTAGCCCAAATTGTGAAAATTTCAAACCGCTACTGCTTGCTTGTTTGAGTAGGTAGCCATCTGAAACTTGGCATATATAAAGGTCATTAACATGTCTACATGCATGCACAATCTTATGTCAACTGATTGCATAACTTGCGAACTATAGGCCATCGGAATTTTTGTAAACAAAAGTTTGTGCGACTTTAGCTCCCAAACGGAATAAAAGCTAAAGCTGAAATAGCCTTCATTCTATTTCACTTATTTGTGTCTACACATGTATATGTTTTGCAGAGACTCAAAGCTCTTGAGAATGGAGAAAATGAGGTGTCAATTTTGCATTGGACCCTATGGGAAAATGCATTAAACGCCTACTGCTCCGCCGTTCAGCGACCGATAACATCCATCTTTACACTGTAAACGGTAATTACATAGGTACATGCCTGGGGCAAATAACAGCGCAAATAATTGTCCATGTGCAGAGTAATAAAGGAGCAAACTTTTATATATGGGCCTGCAGTGGAAGTTATTCTTAAAAGGTGACTTTCACGAATCGTTCTGAAACTGTGCTAAATTACAGATAATTCCCATATATTTCTTGGGAGAAAATGCCCTGAAATTCTCCTTTCTCCGTTGTCGAGATATTCGAGGGCAAAGTCGTGCAGTTTTCGACTTCCAGGGGCTATAACTCGAAAACTAAAGAACGAGAATTTTTGGCACATATGGTCAATTGAATGTTTATCCCAACCCTCTCATTTGGCACTAGTTTCAGCCCGAATTGTGCAAGTCACCTAAGGTCACGAATCGTCCCGAACGTGTAGCCCAAATTGTGAAAATTTCAAACCGCTACTGCTTGCTTGTTTGAGTAGGTAGCCATCTGAAACTTGGCATATATAAAGGTCATTAACATGTCTACATGCATGCACAATCTTATGTCAACTGATTGCATAACTTGCGAACTATAGGCCATCGAAATTTTTGTAAACAAAAGTTTGTGCGACTTTAGCTCCCAAACGGAATAAAAGCTAAAGCTGAAATAGCCTTCATTCTATTTCACTTATTTGTGTCTACACATGTATATGTTTTGCAGAGACTCAAAGCTCTTGAGAATGGAGAAAATGAGGTGTCAATTTTGCATTGGACCCTATGGGAAAATGCATTAAACGCCTACTGCTCCGACGTTCAGCGACCGATAACATCCATCTTTACACTGTAAACGGTAATTACATAGGTACATGCCTGGGGCAAATAACAGCGCAAATAATTGTCCATGTGCAGAGTAATAAAGGAGCAAACTTTTATATATGGGCCTGCAGTGGAAGTTATTCTTAAAAGGTGACTTTCACGAATCGTTCTGAAACTGTGCTAAATTACAGATAATTCCCATATATTTCTTGGGAGAAAATGCCCTGAAATTCTCCTTTCTCCGTTGTCGAGATATTCGAGGGCAAAGTCGTGCAGTTTTCGACTTCCAGGGGCTATAACTCGAAAACTAAAGAACGAGAATTTTTGGCACATATGGTCAATTGAATGTTTATCCCAACCCTCTCATTTGGCACTAGTTTCAGCCCGAATTGTGCAAGTCACCTAAGGTCACGAATCGTCCCGAACGTGTAGCCCAAATTGTGAAAATTTCAAACCGCTACTGCTTGCTTGTTTGAGTAGGTAGCCATCTGAAACTTGGCATATATAAAGGTCATTAACATGTCTACATGCATGCACAATCTTATGTCAACTGATTGCATAACTTGCGAACTATAGGCCATCGAAATTTTTGTAAACAAAAGTTTGTGCGACTTTAGCTCCCAAACGGAATAAAAGCTAAAGCTGAAATAGCCTTCATTCTATTTCACTTATTTGTGTCTACACATGTATATGTTTTGCAGAGACTCAAAGCTCTTGAGAATGGAGAAAATGAGGTGTCAATTTTGCATTGGACCCTATGGGAAAATGCATTAAACGCCTACTGCTCCGACGTTCAGCGACCGATAACATCCATCTTTACACTGTAAACGGTAATTACATAGGTACATGCCTGGGGCAAATAACAGCGCAAATAATTGTCCATGTGCAGAGTAATAAAGGAGCAAACTTTTATATATGGGCCTGCAGTGGAAGTTATTCTTAAAAGGTGACTTTCACGAATCGTTCTGAAACTGTGCTAAATTACAGATAATTCCCATATATTTCTTGGGAGAAAATGCCCTGAAATTCTCCTTTCTCCGTTGTCGAGATATTCGAGGGCAAAGTCGTGCAGTTTTCGACTTCCAGGGGCTATAACTCGAAAACTAAAGAACGAGAATTTTTGGCACATATGGTCAATTGAATGTTTATCCCAACCCTCTCATTTGGCACTAGTTTCAGCCCGAATTGTGCAAGTCACCTAAGGTCACGAATCGTCCCGAACGTGTAGCCCAAATTGTGAAAATTTCAAACCGCTACTGCTTGCTTGTTTGAGTAGGTAGCCATCTGAAACTTGGCATATATAAAGGTCATTAACATGTCTACATGCATGCACAATCTTATGTCAACTGATTGCATAACTTGCGAACTATAGGCCATCGAAATTTTTGTAAACAAAAGTTTGTGCGACTTTAGCTCCCAAACGGAATAAAAGCTAAAGCTGAAATAGCCTTCATTCTATTTCACTTATTTGTGTCTACACATGTATATGTTTTGCAGAGACTCAAAGCTCTTGAGAATGGAGAAAATGAGGTGTCAATTTTGCATTGGACCCTATGGGAAAATGCATTAAACGTCTACTGCTCCGACGTTCAGCGACCGATAACATCCATCTTTACACTGTAAACGGTAATTACATAGGTACATGCCTGGGGCAAATAACAGCGCAAATAATTGTCCATGTGCAGAGTAATAAAGGAGCAAACTTTTATATATGGGCCTGCAGTGGAAGTTATTCTTAAAAGGTGACTTTCACGAATCGTTCTGAAACTGTGCTAAATTACAGATAATTCCCATATATTTCTTGGGAGAAAATGCCCTGAAATTCTCCTTTCTCCGTTGTCGAGATATTCGAGGGCAAAGTCGTGCAGTTTTCGACTTCCAGGGGCTATAACTCGAAAACTAAAGAACGAGAATTTTTGGCACATATGGTCAATTAAATGTTTATCCCAACCCTCTCATTTGGCACTAGTTTCAGCCCGAATTGTGCAAGTCACCTAAGGTCACGAATCGTCCCGAACGTGTAGCCCAAATTGTGAAAATTTCAAACCGCTACTGCTTGCTTGTTTGAGTAGGTAGCCATCTGAAACTTGGCATATATAAAGGTCATTAACATGTCTACATGCATGCACAATCTTATGTCAACTGATTGCATAACTTGCGAACTATAGGCCATCGGAATTTTTGTAAACAAAAGTTTGTGCGACTTTAGCTCCAAACGGAATAAAAGCTAAAGCTGAAATAGCCTTCATTCTATTTCACTTATTTGTGTCTACACATGTATATGTTTTGCAGAGACTCAAAGCTCTTGAGAATGGAGAAAATGAGGTGTCAATTTTGCATTGGACCCTATGGGAAAATGCATTAAACGCCTACTGCTCCGCCGTTCAGCGACCGATAACATCCATCTTTACACTGTAAACGGTAATTACATAGGTACATGCCTGGGGCAAATAACAGCGCAAATAATTGTCCATGTGCAGAGTAATAAAGGAGCAAACTTTTATATATGGGCCTGCAGTGGAAGTTATTCTTAAAAGGTGACTTTCACGAATCGTTCTGAAACTGTGCTAAATTACAGATAATTCCCATATATTTCTTGGGAGAAAATGCCCTGAAATTCTCCTTTCTCCGTTGTCGAGATATTCGAGGGCAAAGTCGTGCAGTTTTCGACTTCCAGGGGCTATAACTCGAAAACTAAAGAACGAGAATTTTTGGCACATATGGTCAATTGAATGTTTATCCCAACCCTCTCATTTGGCACTAGTTTCAGCCCGAATTGTGCAAGTCACCTAAGGTCACGAATCGTCCCGAACGTGTAGCCCAAATTGTGAAAATTTCAAACCGCTACTGCTTGCTTGTTTGAGTAGGTAGCCATCTGAAACTTGGCATATATAAAGGTCATTAACATGTCTACATGCATGCACAATCTTATGTCAACTGATTGCATAACTTGCGAACTATAGGCCATCGAAATTTTTGTAAACAAAAGTTTGTGCGACTTTAGCTCCCAAACGGAATAAAAGCTAAAGCTGAAATAGCCTTCATTCTATTTCACTTATTTGTGTCTACACATGTATATGTTTTGCAGAGACTCAAAGCTCTTGAGAATGGAGAAAATGAGGTGTCAATTTTGCATTGGACCCTATGGGAAAATGCATTAAACGCCTACTGCTCCGACGTTCAGCGACCGATAACATCCATCTTTACACTGTAAACGGTAATTACATAGGTACATGCCTGGGGCAAATAACAGCGCAAATAATTGTCCATGTGCAGAGTAATAAAGGAGCAAACTTTTATATATGGGCCTGCAGTGGAAGTTATTCTTAAAAGGTGACTTTCACGAATCGTTCTGAAACTGTGCTAAATTACAGATAATTCCCATATATTTCTTGGGAGAAAATGCCCTGAAATTCTCCTTTCTCCGTTGTCGAGATATTCGAGGGCAAAGTCGTGCAGTTTTCGACTTCCAGGGGCTATAACTCGAAAACTAAAGAACGAGAATTTTTGGCACATATGGTCAATTGAATGTTTATCCCAACCCTCTCATTTGGCACTAGTTTCAGCCCGAATTGTGCAAGTCACCTAAGGTCACGAATCGTCCCGAACGTGTAGCCCAAATTGTGAAAATTTCAAACCGCTACTGCTTGCTTGTTTGAGTAGGTAGCCATCTGAAACTTGGCATATATAAAGGTCATTAACATGTCTACATGCATGCACAATCTTATGTCAACTGATTGCATAACTTGCGAACTATAGGCCATCGAAATTTTTGTAAACAAAAGTTTGTGCGACTTTAGCTCCCAAACGGAATAAAAGCTAAAGCTGAAATAGCCTTCATTCTATTTCACTTATTTGTGTCTACACATGTATATGTTTTGCAGAGACTCAAAGCTCTTGAGAATGGAGAAAATGAGGTGTCAATTTTGCATTGGACCCTATGGGAAAATGCATTAAACGCCTACTGCTCCGACGTTCAGCGACCGATAACATCCATCTTTACACTGTAAACGGTAATTACATAGGTACATGCCTGGGGCAAATAACAGCGCAAATAATTGTCCATGTGCAGAGTAATAAAGGAGCAAACTTTTATATATGGGCCTGCAGTGGAAGTTATTCTTAAAAGGTGACTTTCACGAATCGTTCTGAAACTGTGCTAAATTACAGATAATTCCCATATATTTCTTGGGAGAAAATGCCCTGAAATTCTCCTTTCTCCGTTGTCGAGATATTCGAGGGCAAAGTCGTGCAGTTTTCGACTTCCAGGGGCTATAACTCGAAAACTAAAGAACGAGAATTTTTGGCACATATGGTCAATTGAATGTTTATCCCAACCCTCTCATTTGGCACTAGTTTCAGCCCGAATTGTGCAAGTCACCTAAGGTCACGAATCGTCCCGAACGTGTAGCCCAAATTGTGAAAATTTCAAACCGCTACTGCTTGCTTGTTTGAGTAGGTAGCCATCTGAAACTTGGCATATATAAAGGTCATTAACATGTCTACATGCATGCACAATCTTATGTCAACTGATTGCATAACTTGCGAACTATAGGCCATCGAAATTTTTGTAAACAAAAGTTTGTGCGACTTTAGCTCCCAAACGGAATAAAAGCTAAAGCTGAAATAACCTTCATTCTATTTCACTTATTTGTGTCTACACATGTATATGTTTTGCAGAGACTCAAAGCTCTTGAGAATGGAGAAAATGAGGTGTCAATTTTGCATTGGACCCTATGGGAAAATGCATTAAACGCCTACTGCTCCGACGTTCAGCGACCGATAACATCCATCTTTACACTGTAAACGGTAATTACATAGGTACATGCCTGGGGCAAATAACAGCGCAAATAATTGTCCATGTGCAGAGTAATAAAGGAGCAAACTTTTATATATGGGCCTGCAGTGGAAGTTATTCTTAAAAGGTGACTTTCACGAATCGTTCTGAAACTGTGCTAAATTACAGATAATTCCCATATATTTCTTGGGAGAAAATGCCCTGAAATTCTCCTTTCTCCGTTGTCGAGATATTCGAGGGCAAAGTCGTGCAGTTTTCGACTTCCAGGGGCTATAACTCGAAAACTAAAGAACGAGAATTTTTGGCACATATGGTCAATTGAATGTTTATCCCAACCCTCTCATTTGGCACTAGTTTCAGCCCGAATTGTGCAAGTCACCTAAGGTCACGAATCGTCCCGAACGTGTAGCCCAAATTGTGAAAATTTCAAACCGCTACTGCTTGCTTGTTTGAGTAGGTAGCCATCTGAAACTTGGCATATATAAAGGTCATTAACATGTCTACATGCATGCACAATCTTATGTCAACTGATTGCATAACTTGCGAACTATAGGCCATCGAAATTTTTGTAAACAAAAGTTTGTGCGACTTTAGCTCCCAAACGGAATAAAAGCTAAAGCTGAAATAGCCTTCATTCTATTTCACTTATTTGTGTCTACACATGTATATGTTTTGCAGAGACTCAAAGCTCTTGAGAATGGAGAAAATGAGGTGTCAATTTTGCATTGGACCCTATGGGAAAATGCATTAAACGTCTACTGCTCCGACGTTCAGCGACCGATAACATCCATCTTTACACTGTAAACGGTAATTACATAGGTACATGCCTGGGGCAAATAACAGCGCAAATAATTGTCCATGTGCAGAGTAATAAAGGAGCAAACTTTTATATATGGGCCTGCAGTGGAAGTTATTCTTAAAAGGTGACTTTCACGAATCGTTCTGAAACTGTGCTAAATTACAGATAATTCCCATATATTTCTTGGGAGAAAATGCCCTGAAATTCTCCTTTCTCCGTTGTCGAGATATTCGAGGGCAAAGTCGTGCAGTTTTCGACTTCCAGGGGCTATAACTCGAAAACTAAAGAACGAGAATTTTTGGCACATATGGTCAATTGAATGTTTATCCCAACCCTCTCATTTGGCACTAGTTTCAGCCCGAATTGTGCAAGTCACCTAAGGTCACGAATCGTCCCGAACGTGTAGCCCAAATTGTGAAAATTTCAAACCGCTACTGCTTGCTTGTTTGAGTAGGTAGCCATCTGAAACTTGGCATATATAAAGGTCATTAACATGTCTACATGCATGCACAATCTTATGTCAACTGATTGCATAACTTGCGAACTATAGGCCATCGGAATTTTTGTAAACAAAAGTTTGTGCGACTTTAGCTCCCAAACGGAATAAAAGCTAAAGCTGAAATAGCCTTCATTCTATTTCACTTATTTGTGTCTACACATGTATATGTTTTGCAGAGACTCAAAGCTCTTGAGAATGGAGAAAATGAGGTGTCAATTTTGCATTGGACCCTATGGGAAAATGCATTAAACGCCTACTGCTCCGCCGTTCAGCGACCGATAACATCCATCTTTACACTGTAAACGGTAATTACATAGGTACATGCCTGGGGCAAATAACAGCGCAAATAATTGTCCATGTGCAGAGTAATAAAGGAGCAAACTTTTATATATGGGCCTGCAGTGGAAGTTATTCTTAAAAGGTGACTTTCACGAATCGTTCTGAAACTGTGCTAAATTACAGATAATTCCCATATATTTCTTGGGAGAAAATGCCCTGAAATTCTCCTTTCTCCGTTGTCGAGATATTCGAGGGCAAAGTCGTGCAGTTTTCGACTTCCAGGGGCTATAACTCGAAAACTAAAGAACGAGAATTTTTGGCACATATGGTCAATTGAATGTTTATCCCAACCCTCTCATTTGGCACTAGTTTCAGCCCGAATTGTGCAAGTCACCTAAGGTCACGAATCGTCCCGAACGTGTAGCCCAAATTGTGAAAATTTCAAACCGCTACTGCTTGCTTGTTTGAGTAGGTAGCCATCTGAAACTTGGCATATATAAAGGTCATTAACATGTCTACATGCATGCACAATCTTATGTCAACTGATTGCATAACTTGCGAACTATAGGCCATCGAAATTTTTGTAAACAAAAGTTTGTGCGACTTTAGCTCCCAAACGGAATAAAAGCTAAAGCTGAAATAGCCTTCATTCTATTTCACTTATTTGTGTCTACACATGTATATGTTTTGCAGAGACTCAAAGCTCTTGAGAATGGAGAAAATGAGGTGTCAATTTTGCATTGGACCCTATGGGAAAATGCATTAAACGCCTACTGCTCCGACGTTCAGCGACCGATAACATCCATCTTTACACTGTAAACGGTAATTACATAGGTACATGCCTGGGGCAAATAACAGCGCAAATAATTGTCCATGTGCAGAGTAATAAAGGAGCAAACTTTTATATATGGGCCTGCAGTGGAAGTTATTCTTAAAAGGTGACTTTCACGAATCGTTCTGAAACTGTGCTAAATTACAGATAATTCCCATATATTTCTTGGGAGAAAATGCCCTGAAATTCTCCTTTCTCCGTTGTCGAGATATTCGAGGGCAAAGTCGTGCAGTTTTCGACTTCCAGGGGCTATAACTCGAAAACTAAAGAACGAGAATTTTTGGCACATATGGTCAATTGAATGTTTATCCCAACCCTCTCATTTGGCACTAGTTTCAGCCCGAATTGTGCAAGTCACCTAAGGTCACGAATCGTCCCGAACGTGTAGCCCAAATTGTGAAAATTTCAAACCGCTACTGCTTGCTTGTTTGAGTAGGTAGCCATCTGAAACTTGGCATATATAAAGGTCATTAACATGTCTACATGCATGCACAATCTTATGTCAACTGATTGCATAACTTGCGAACTATAGGCCATCGAAATTTTTGTAAACAAAAGTTTGTGCGACTTTAGCTCCCAAACGGAATAAAAGCTAAAGCTGAAATAGCCTTCATTCTATTTCACTTATTTGTGTCTACACATGTATATGTTTTGCAGAGACTCAAAGCTCTTGAGAATGGAGAAAATGAGGTGTCAATTTTGCATTGGACCCTATGGGAAAATGCATTAAACGCCTACTGCTCCGACGTTCAGCGACCGATAACATCCATCTTTACACTGTAAACGGTAATTACATAGGTACATGCCTGGGGCAAATAACAGCGCAAATAATTGTCCATGTGCAGAGTAATAAAGGAGCAAACTTTTATATATGGGCCTGCAGTGGAAGTTATTCTTAAAAGGTGACTTTCACGAATCGTTCTGAAACTGTGCTAAATTACAGGTAATTCCCATATATTTCTTGGGAGAAAATGCCCTGAAATTCTCCTTTCTCCGTTGTCGAGATATTCGAGGGCAAAGTCGTGCAGTTTTCGACTTCCAGGAGCTATAACTCGAAAACTAAAGAACGAGAATTTTTGGCACATATGGTCAATTGAATGTTTATCCCAACCCTCTCATTTGGCACTAGTTTCAGCCCGAATTGTGCAAGTCACCTAAGGTCACGAATCGTCCCGAACGTGTAGCCCAAATTGTGAAAATTTCAAACCGCTACTGCTTGCTTGTTTGAGTAGGTAGCCATCTGAAACTTGGCATATATAAAGGTCATTAACATGTCTACATGCATGCACAATCTTATGTCAACTGATTGCATAACTTGCGAACTATAGGCCATCGAAATTTTTGTAAACAAAAGTTTGTGCGACTTTAGCTCCCAAACGGAATAAAAGCTAAAGCTGAAATAGCCTTCATTCTATTTCACTTATTTGTGTCTACACATGTATATGTTTTGCAGAGACTCAAAGCTCTTGAGAATGGAGAAAATGAGGTGTCAATTTTGCATTGGACCCTATGGGAAAATGCATTAAACGCCTACTGCTCCGACGTTCAGCGACCGATAACATCCATCTTTACACTGTAAACGGTAATTACATAGGTACATGCCTGGGGCAAATAACAGCGCAAATAATTGTCCATGTGCAGAGTAATAAAGGAGCAAACTTTTATATATGGGCCTGCAGTGGAAGTTATTCTTAAAAGGTGACTTTCACGAATCGTTCTGAAACTGTGCTAAATTACAGATAATTCCCATATATTTCTTGGGAGAAAATGCCCTGAAATTCTCCTTTCTCCGTTGTCGAGATATTCGAGGGCAAAGTCGTGCAGTTTTCGACTTCCAGGGGCTATAACTCGAAAACTAAAGAACGAGAATTTTTGGCACATATGGTCAATTGAATGTTTATCCCAACCCTCTCATTTGGCACTAGTTTCAGCCCGAATTGTGCAAGTCACCTAAGGTCACGAATCGTCCCGAACGTGTAGCCCAAATTGTGAAAATTTCAAACCGCTACTGCTTGCTTGTTTGAGTAGGTAGCCATCTGAAACTTGGCATATATAAAGGTCATTAACATGTCTACATGCATGCACAATCTTATGTCAACTGATTGCATAACTTGCGAACTATAGGCCATCGAAATTTTTGTAAACAAAAGTTTGTGCGACTTTAGCTCCCAAACGGAATAAAAGCTAAAGCTGAAATAGCCTTCATTCTATTTCACTTATTTGTGTCTACACATGTATATGTTTTGCAGAGACTCAAAGCTCTTGAGAATGGAGAAAATGAGGTGTCAATTTTGCATTGGACCCTATGGGAAAATGCATTAAACGCCTACTGCTCCGACGTTCAGCGACCGATAACATCCATCTTTACACTGTAAACGGTAATTACATAGGTACATGCCTGGGGCAAATAACAGCGCAAATAATTGTCCATGTGCAGAGTAATAAAGGAGCAAACTTTTATATATGGGCCTGCAGTGGAAGTTATTCTTAAAAGGTGACTTTCACGAATCGTTCTGAAACTGTGCTAAATTACAGATAATTCCCATATATTTCTTGGGAGAAAATGCCCTGAAATTCTCCTTTCTCCGTTGTCGAGATATTCGAGGGCAAAGTCGTGCAGTTTTCGACTTCCAGGGGCTATAACTCGAAAACTAAAGAACGAGAATTTTTGGCACATATGGTCAATTGAATGTTTATCCCAACCCTCTCATTTGGCACTAGTTTCAGCCCGAATTGTGCAAGTCACCTAAGGTCACGAATCGTCCCGAACGTGTAGCCCAAATTGTGAAAATTTCAAACCGCTACTGCTTGCTTGTTTGAGTAGGTAGCCATCTGAAACTTGGCATATATAAAGGTCATTAACATGTCTACATGCATGCACAATCTTATGTCAACTGATTGCATAACTTGCGAACTATAGGCCATCGAAATTTTTGTAAACAAAAGTTTGTGCGACTTTAGCTCCCAAACGGAATAAAAGCTAAAGCTGAAATAGCCTTCATTCTATTTCACTTATTTGTGTCTACACATGTATATGTTTTGCAGAGACTCAAAGCTCTTGAGAATGGAGAAAATGAGGTGTCAATTTTGCATTGGACCCTATGGGAAAATGCATTAAACGCCTACTGCTCCGACGTTCAGCGACCGATAACATCCATCTTTACACTGTAAACGGTAATTACATAGGTACATGCCTGGGGCAAATAACAGCGCAAATAATTGTCCATGTGCAGAGTAATAAAGGAGCAAACTTTTATATATGGGCCTGCAGTGGAAGTTATTCTTAAAAGGTGACTTTCACGAATCGTTCTGAAACTGTGCTAAATTACAGGTAATTCCCATATATTTCTTGGGAGAAAATGCCCTGAAATTCTCCTTTCTCCGTTGTCGAGATATTCGAGGGCAAAGTCGTGCAGTTTTCGACTTCCAGGGGCTATAACTCGAAAACTAAAGAACGAGAATTTTTGGCACATATGGTCAATTGAATGTTTATCCCAACCCTCTCATTTGGCACTAGTTTCAGCCCGAATTGTGCAAGTCACCTAAGGTCACGAATCGTCCCGAACGTGTAGCCCAAATTGTGAAAATTTCAAACCGCTACTGCTTGCTTGTTTGAGTAGGTAGCCATCTGAAACTTGGCATATATAAAGGTCATTAACATGTCTACATGCATGCACAATCTTATGTCAACTGATTGCATAACTTGCGAACTATAGGCCATCGAAATTTTTGTAAACAAAAGTTTGTGCGACTTTAGCTCCCAAACGGAATAAAAGCTAAAGCTGAAATAGCCTTCATTCTATTTCACTTATTTGTGTCTACACATGTATATGTTTTGCAGAGACTCAAAGCTCTTGAGAATGGAGAAAATGAGGTGTCAATTTTGCATTGGACCCTATGGGAAAATGCATTAAACGCCTACTGCTCCGACGTTCAGCGACCGATAACATCCATCTTTACACTGTAAACGGTAATTACATAGGTACATGCCTGGGGCAAATAACAGCGCAAATAATTGTCCATGTGCAGAGTAATAAAGGAGCAAACTTTTATATATGGGCCTGCAGTGGAAGTTATTCTTAAAAGGTGACTTTCACGAATCGTTCTGAAACTGTGCTAAATTACAGATAATTCCCATATATTTCTTGGGAGAAAATGCCCTGAAATTCTCCTTTCTCCGTTGTCGAGATATTCGAGGGCAAAGTCGTGCAGTTTTCGACTTCCAGGGGCTATAACTCGAAAACTAAAGAACGAGAATTTTTGGCACATATGGTCAATTGAATGTTTATCCCAACCCTCTCATTTGGCACTAGTTTCAGCCCGAATTGTGCAAGTCACCTAAGGTCACGAATCGTCCCGAACGTGTAGCCCAAATTGTGAAAATTTCAAACCGCTACTGCTTGCTTGTTTGAGTAGGTAGCCATCTGAAACTTGGCATATATAAAGGTCATTAACATGTCTACATGCATGCACAATCTTATGTCAACTGATTGCATAACTTGCGAACTATAGGCCATCGAAATTTTTGTAAACAAAAGTTTGTGCGACTTTAGCTCCCAAACGGAATAAAAGCTAAAGCTGAAATAGCCTTCATTCTATTTCACTTATTTGTGTCTACACATGTATATGTTTTGCAGAGACTCAAAGCTCTTGAGAATGGAGAAAATGAGGTGTCAATTTTGCATTGGACCCTATGGGAAAATGCATTAAACGCCTACTGCTCCGACGTTCAGCGACCGATAACATCCATCTTTACACTGTAAACGGTAATTACATAGGTACATGCCTGGGGCAAATAACAGCGCAAATAATTGTCCATGTGCAGAGTAATAAAGGAGCAAACTTTTATATATGGGCCTGCAGTGGAAGTTATTCTTAAAAGGTGACTTTCACGAATCGTTCTGAAACTGTGCTAAATTACAGATAATTCCCATATATTTCTTGGGAGAAAATGCCCTGAAATTCTCCTTTCTCCGTTGTCGAGATATTCGAGGGCAAAGTCGTGCAGTTTTCGACTTCCAGGGGCTATAACTCGAAAACTAAAGAACGAGAATTTTTGGCACATATGGTCAATTGAATGTTTATCCCAACCCTCTCATTTGGCACTAGTTTCAGCCCGAATTGTGCAAGTCACCTAAGGTCACGAATCGTCCCGAACGTGTAGCCCAAATTGTGAAAATTTCAAACCGCTACTGCTTGCTTGTTTGAGTAGGTAGCCATCTGAAACTTGGCATATATAAAGGTCATTAACATGTCTACATGCATGCACAATCTTATGTCAACTGATTGCATAACTTGCGAACTATAGGCCATCGAAATTTTTGTAAACAAAAGTTTGTGCGACTTTAGCTCCCAAACGGAATAAAAGCTAAAGCTGAAATAGCCTTCATTCTATTTCACTTATTTGTGTCTACACATGTATATGTTTTGCAGAGACTCAAAGCTCTTGAGAATGGAGAAAATGAGGTGTCAATTTTGCATTGGACCCTATGGGAAAATGCATTAAACGCCTACTGCTCCGACGTTCAGCGACCGATAACATCCATCTTTACACTGTAAACGGTAATTACATAGGTACATGCCTGGGGCAAATAACAGCGCAAATAATTGTCCATGTGCAGAGTAATAAAGGAGCAAACTTTTATATATGGGCCTGCAGTGGAAGTTATTCTTAAAAGGTGACTTTCACGAATCGTTCTGAAACTGTGCTAAATTACAGATAATTCCCATATATTTCTTGGGAGAAAATGCCCTGAAATTCTCCTTTCTCCGTTGTCGAGATATTCGAGGGCAAAGTCGTGCAGTTTTCGACTTCCAGGGGCTATAACTCGAAAACTAAAGAACGAGAATTTTTGGCACATATGGTCAATTGAATGTTTATCCCAACCCTCTCATTTGGCACTAGTTTCAGCCCGAATTGTGCAAGTCACCTAAGGTCACGAATCGTCCCGAACGTGTAGCCCAAATTGTGAAAATTTCAAACCGCTACTGCTTGCTTGTTTGAGTAGGTAGCCATCTGAAACTTGGCATATATAAAGGTCATTAACATGTCTACATGCATGCACAATCTTATGTCAACTGATTGCATAACTTGCGAACTATAGGCCATCGAAATTTTTGTAAACAAAAGTTTGTGCGACTTTAGCTCCCAAACGGAATAAAAGCTAAAGCTGAAATAGCCTTCATTCTATTTCACTTATTTGTGTCTACACATGTATATGTTTTGCAGAGACTCAAAGCTCTTGAGAATGGAGAAAATGAGGTGTCAATTTTGCATTGGACCCTATGGGAAAATGCATTAAACGCCTACTGCTCCGACGTTCAGCGACCGATAACATCCATCTTTACACTGTAAACGGTAATTACATAGGTACATGCCTGGGGCAAATAACAGCGCAAATAATTGTCCATGTGCAGAGTAATAAAGGAGCAAACTTTTATATATGGGCCTGCAGTGGAAGTTATTCTTAAAAGGTGACTTTCACGAATCGTTCTGAAACTGTGCTAAATTACAGATAATTCCCATATATTTCTTGGGAGAAAATGCCCTGAAATTCTCCTTTCTCCGTTGTCGAGATATTCGAGGGCAAAGTCGTGCAGTTTTCGACTTCCAGGGGCTATAACTCGAAAACTAAAGAACGAGAATTTTTGGCACATATGGTCAATTGAATGTTTATCCCAACCCTCTCATTTGGCACTAGTTTCAGCCCGAATTGTGCAAGTCACCTAAGGTCACGAATCGTCCCGAACGTGTAGCCCAAATTGTGAAAATTTCAAACCGCTACTGCTTGCTTGTTTGAGTAGGTAGCCATCTGAAACTTGGCATATATAAAGGTCATTAACATGTCTACATGCATGCACAATCTTATGTCAACTGATTGCATAACTTGCGAACTATAGGCCATCGAAATTTTTGTAAACAAAAGTTTGTGCGACTTTAGCTCCCAACCGGAATAAAAGCTAAAGCTGAAATAGCCTTCATTCTATTTCACTTATTTGTGTCTACACATGTATATGTTTTGCAGAGACTCAAAGCTCTTGAGAATGGAGAAAATGAGGTGTCAATTTTGCATTGGACCCTATGGGAAAATGCATTAAACGCCTACTGCTCCGACGTTCAGCGACCGATAACATCCATCTTTACACTGTAAACGGTAATTACATAGGTACATGCCTGGGGCAAATAACAGCGCAAATAATTGTCCATGTGCAGAGTAATAAAGGAGCAAACTTTTATATATGGGCCTGCAGTGGAAGTTATTCTTAAAAGGTGACTTTCACGAATCGTTCTGAAACTGTGCTAAATTACAGATAATTCCCATATATTTCTTGGGAGAAAATGCCCTGAAATTCTCCTTTCTCCGTTGTCGAGATATTCGAGGGCAAAGTCGTGCAGTTTTCGACTTCCAGGGGCTATAACTCGAAAACTAAAGAACGATAATTTTTGGCACATATGGTCAATTGAATGTTTATCCCAACCCTCTCATTTGGCACTAGTTTCAGCCCGAATTGTGCAAGTCACCTAAGGTCACGAATCGTCCCGAACGTGTAGCCCAAATTGTGAAAATTTCAAACCGCTACTGCTTGCTTGTTTGAGTAGGTAGCCATCTGAAACTTGGCATATATAAAGGTCATTAACATGTCTACATGCATGCACAATCTTATGTCAACTGATTGCATAACTTGCGAACTATAGGCCATCGAAATTTTTGTAAACAAAAGTTTGTGCGACTTTAGCTCCCAAACGGAATAAAAGCTAAAGCTGAAATAGCCTTCATTCTATTTCACTTATTTGTGTCTACACATGTATATGTTTTGCAGAGACTCAAAGCTCTTGAGAATGGAGAAAATGAGGTGTCAATTTTGCATTGGACCCTATGGGAAAATGCATTAAACGCCTACTGCTCCGACGTTCAGCGACCGATAACATCCATCTTTACACTGTAAACGGTAATTACATAGGTACATGCCTGGGGCAAATAACAGCGCAAATAATTGTCCATGTGCAGAGTAATAAAGGAGCAAACTTTTATATATGGGCCTGCAGTGGAAGTTATTCTTAAAAGGTGACTTTCAAGAATCGTTCTGAAACTGTGCTAAATTACAGATAATTCCCATATATTTCTTGGGAGAAAATGCCCTGAAATTCTCCTTTCTCCGTTGTCGAGATATTCGAGGGCAAAGTCGTGCAGTTTTCGACTTCCAGGGGCTATAACTCGAAAACTAAAGAACGAGAATTTTTGGCACATATGGTCAATTGAATGTTTATCCCAACCCTCCCATTTGGCACTAGTTTCAGCCCGAATTGTGCAAGTCACCTAAGGTCACGAATCGTCCCGAACGTGTAGCCCAAATTGTGAAAATTTCAAACTGCTACTGCTTGCTTGTTTGAGTAGGTAGCCATCTGAAACTTGGCATATATAAAGGTCATTAACATGTCTACATGCATGCACAATCTTATGTCAACTGATTCCATAACTTGCGAACTATAGGGCATCGAAATTTTTGTAAACAAAAGTTTGTGCGACTTTAGCTCCCAAACGGAATAAAAGCTAAAGCTGAAATAGCCTTCATTCTATTTCACTTATTTGTGTCTACACATGTATATGTTTTGCAGAGACTCAAAGCTCTTGAGAATGGAGAAAATGAGGTGTCAATTTTGCATTGGACCCTATGGGAAAATGCATTAAACGCCTACTGCTCCGACGTTCAGCGACCGATAACATCCATCTTTACACTGTAAACGGTAATTACATAGGTACATGCCTGGGGCAAATAACAGCGCAAATAATTGTCCATGTGCAGAGTAATAAAGGAGCAAACTTTTATATATGGGCCTGCAGTGGAAGTTATTCTTAAAAGGTGACTTTCACGAATCGTTCTGAAACTGTGCTAAATTACAGATAATTCCCATATATTTCTTGGGAGAAAATGCCCTGAAATTCTCTTTTCTCCGTTGTCGAGATATTCGAGGGCAAAGTCGTGCAGTTTTCGACTTCCAGGGGCTATAACTCGAAAACTAAAGAACGAGAATTTTTGGCACATATGGTCAATTGAATGTTTATCCCAACCCTCTCATTTGGCACTAGTTTCAGCCCGAATTGTGCAAGTCACCTAAGGTCACGAATCGTCCCGAACGTGTAGCCCAAATTGTGAAAATTTCAAACCGCTACTGCTTGCTTGTTTGAGTAGGTAGCCATCTGAAACTTGGCATATATAAAGGTCATTAACATGTCTACATGCATGCACAATCTTATGTCAACTGATTGCATAACTTGCGAACTATGGGCCATCGAAATTTTTGTAAACAAAAGTTTGTGCGACTTTAGCTCCCAAACGGAATAAAAGCTAAAGCTGAAATAGCCTTCATTCTATTTCACTTATTTGTGTCTACACATGTATATGTTTTGCAGAGACTCAAAGCTCTTGAGAATGGAGAAA
The DNA here is from genome assembly GCA_963989385.1 of Ctena decussata. Lineage (NCBI taxonomy): Eukaryota > Metazoa > Mollusca > Bivalvia > Lucinida > Lucinidae > Ctena > Ctena decussata. The sequence continues at coordinate 5,443 of CAXDIV010000112.1, read as the reverse complement.
ATGAGGTGTCAATTTTGCATTGGACCCTATGGGAAAATGCATTAAACGCCTACTGCTCCGACGTTCAGCGACCGATAACATCCATCTTTACACTGTAAACGGTAATTACATAGGTACATGCCTGGGGCAAATAACAGCGCAAATAATTGTCCATGTGCAGAGTAATAAAGGAGCAAACTTTTATATATGGGCCTGCAGTGGAAGTTATTCTTAAAAGGTGACTTTCACGAATCGTTCTGAAACTGTGCTAAATTACAGATAATTCCCATATATTTCTTGGGAGAAAATGCCCTGAAATTCTCCTTTCTCCGTTGTCGAGATATTCGAGGGCAAAGTCGTGCAGTTTTCGACTTCCAGGGGCTATAACTCGAAAACTAAAGAACGAGAATTTTTGGCACATATGGTCAATTGAATGTTTATCCCAACCCTCTCATCAAACAAGCAAGCAGTAGCGGTTTGAAATTTTCACAATTTGGGCTACACGTTCGGGACGATTCGTGACCTTAGGTGACTTGCACAATTCGGGCTGAAACTAGTGCCAAATGAGAGGGTTGGGATAAACATTCAATTGACCATATGTGCCAAAAATTCTCGTTCTTTAGTTTTCGAGTTATAGCCCCTGGAAGTCAAAAACTGCACGACTTTGCCCTCGAATATCTCGACAACGGAGAAAGAAGAATTTCAGGGCATTTTCTCCCAAGAAATATATGGGAATTATCTGTAATTTAGCACAGTTTCAGAACGATTCGTGAAAGTCACCTTTTAAGAATAACTTCCACTGCAGGCCCATATATAAAAGTTTGCTCCTTTATTACTCTGCACATGGACAATTATTTGCGCTGTTATTTGCCCCAGGCATGTACCTATGTAATTACCGTTTACAGTGTAAAGATGGATGTTATCAGTCGCTGAACGTCGGAGCAGTAGGCGTTTAATGCATTTTCCCATAGGGTCCAATGCAAAATTGACACCTCATTTTCTCCATTCTCAAGAGCTTTGAGTCTCTGCAAAACATATACATGTGTAGACACAAATAAGTGAAATAGAATGAAGGCTATTTCAGCTTTAGCTTTTATTCCGTTTGGGAGCTAAAGTCGCACAAACTTTTGTTTACAAAAATTTCGATGGCCTATAGTTCGCAAGTTATGCAATCAGTTGACATAAGATTGTGCATGCATGTAGACATGTTAATGACCTTTATATATGCCAAGTTTCAGATGGCTACCTACTCAAACAAGCAAGCAGTAGCGGTTTGAAATTTTCACAATTTGGGCTACACGTTCGGGACGATTCGTGACCTTAGGTGACTTGCACAATTCGGGCTGAAACTAGTGCCAAATGAGAGGGTTGGGATAAACATTCAATTGACCATATGTGCCAAAAATTCTCGTTCTTTAGTTTTCGAGTTATAGCCCCTGGAAGTCGAAAACTGCACGACTTTGCCCTCGAATATCTCGACAACGGAGAAAGGAGAATTTCAGGGCATTTTCTCCCAAGAAATATATGGGAATTACCTGTAATTTAGCACAGTTTCAGAACGATTCGTGAAAGTCACCTTTTAAGAATAACTTCCACTGCAGGCCCATATATAAAAGTTTGCTCCTTTATTTCTCTGCACATGGACAATTATTTGCGCTGTTATTTGCCCCAGGCATGTACCTATGTAATTACCGTTTACAGTGTAAAGATGGATGTTATCGGTCGCTGAACGTCGGAGCAGTAGGCGTTTAATGCATTTTCCCATAGGGTCCAATGCAAAATTGACACCTCATTTTCTCCATTCTCAAGAGCTTTGAGTCTCTGCAAAACATATACATGTGTAGACACAAATAAGTGAAATAGAATGAAGGCTATTTCAGCTTTAGCTTTTATTCCGTTTGGGAGCTAAAGTCGCACAAACTTTTGTTTACAAAAATTCCGATGGCCTATAGTTCGCAAGTTATGCAATCAGTTGACATAAGATTGTGCATGCATGTAGACATGTTAATGACCTTTATATATGCCAAGTTTCAGATGGCTACCTACTCAAACAAGCAAGCAGTAGCGGTTTGAAATTTTCACAATTTGGGCTACACGTTCGGGACGATTCGTGACCTTAGGTGACTTGCACAATTCGGGCTGAAACTAGTGCCAAATGAGAGGGTTGGGATAAACATTCAATTGACCATATGTGCCAAAAATTCTCGTTCTTTAGTTTTCGAGTTATAGCCCCTGGAAGTCGAAAACTGCACGACTTTGCCCTCGAATATCTCGACAACGGAGAAAGGAGAATTTCAGGGCATTTTCTCCCAAGAAATATATGGGAATTACCTGTAATTTAGCACAGTTTCAGAACGATTCGTGAAAGTCACCTTTTAAGAATAACTTCCACTGCAGGCCCATATATAAAAGTTTGCTCCTTTATTTCTCTGCACATGGACAATTATTTGCGCTGTTATTTGCCCCAGGCATGTACCTATGTAATTACCGTTTACAGTGTAAAGATGGATGTTATCGGTCGCTGAACGTCGGAGCAGTAGGCGTTTAATGCATTTTCCCATAGGGTCCAATGCAAAATTGACACCTCATTTTCTCCATTCTCAAGAGCTTTGAGTCTCTGCAAAACATATACATGTGTAGACACAAATAAGTGAAATAGAATGAAGGCTATTTCAGCTTTAGCTTTTATTCCGTTTGGGAGCTAAAGTCGCACAAACTTTTGTTTACAAAAATTCCGATGGCCTATAGTTCGCAAGTTATGCAATCAGTTGACATAAGATTGTGCATGCATGTAGACATGTTAATGACCTTTATATATGCCAAGTTTCAGATGGCTACCTACTCAAACAAGCAAGCAGTAGCGGTTTGAAATTTTCACAATTTGGGCTACACGTTCGGGACGATTCGTGACCTTAGGTGACTTGCACAATTCGGGCTGAAACTAGTGCCAAATGAGAGGGTTGGGATAAACATTCAATTGACCATATGTGCCAAAAATTCTCGTTCTTTAGTTTTCGAGTTATAGCCCCTGGAAGTCGAAAACTGCACGACTTTGCCCTCGAATATCTCGACAACGGAGAAAGGAGAATTTCAGGGCATTTTTTCCCAAGTAATATATGGGAATTATCTGTAATTTAGCACAGTTTCAGAACGATTCGTGAAAGTCACCTTTTAAGAATAACTTCCACTGCAGGCCCATATATAAAAGTTTGCTCCTTTATTACTCTGCACATGGACAATTATTTGCGCTGTTATTTGCCCCAGGCATGTACCTATGTAATTACCGTTTACAGTGTAAAGATGGATGTTATCGGTCGCTGAACGTCGGAGCAGTAGGCGTTTAATGCATTTTCCCATAGGGTCCAATGCAAAATTGACACCTCATTTTCTCCATTCTCAAGAGCTTTGAGTCTCTGCAAAACATATACATGTGTAGACACAAATAAGTGAAATAGAATGAAGGCTATTTCAGCTTTAGCTATTATTCCGTTTGGGAGCTAAAGTCGCACAAACTTTTGTTTACAAACATTTCGATGGCCTATAGTTCGCAAGTTATGCAATCAGTTGACATAAGATTGTGCATGCATGTAGACATGTTAATGACCTTTATATATGCCAAGTTTCAGATGGCTACCTACTCAAACAAGCAAGCAGTAGCGGTTTGAAATTTTCACAATTTGGGCTACACGTTCGGGACGATTCGTGACCTTAGGTGACTTGCACAATTCGGGCTGAAACTAGTGCCAAATGAGAGGGTTGGGATAAACATTCAATTGACCATATGTGCCAAAAATTCTCGTTCTTTAGTTTTCGAGTTATAGCCCCTGGAAGTCGAAAACTGCACGACTTTGCCCTCGAATATCTCGACAACGGAGAAAGGAGAATTTCAGGGCATTTTCTCCCAAGAAATATATGGGAATTATCTGTAATTTAGCACAGTTTCAGAACGATTCGTGAAAGTCACCTTTTAAGAATAACTTCCACTGCAGGCCCATATATAAAAGTTTGCTCCTTTATTACTCTGCACATGGACAATTATTTGCGCTGTTATTTGCCCCAGGCATGTACCTATGTAATTACCGTTTACAGTGTAAAGATGGATGTTATCGGTCGCTGAACGTCGGAGCAGTAGGCGTTTAATGCATTTTCCCATAGGGTCCAATGCAAAATTGACACCTCATTTTCTCCATTCTCAAGAGCTTTGAGTCTCTGCAAAACATATACATGTGTAGACACAAATAAGTGAAATAGAATGAAGGCTATTTCAGCTTTAGCTTTTATTCCGTTTGGGAGCTAAAGTCGCACAAACTTTTGTTTACAAAAATTCCGATGGCCTATAGTTCGCAAGTTATGCAATCAGTTGACATAAGATTGTGCATGCATGTAGACATGTTAATGACCTTTATATATGCCAAGTTTCAGATGGCTACCTACTCAAACAAGCAAGCAGTAGCGGTTTGAAATTTTCACAATTTGGGCTACACGTTCGGGACGATTCGTGACCTTAGGTGACTTGCACAATTCGGGCTGAAACTAGTGCCAAATGAGAGGGTTGGGATAAACATTCAATTGACCATATGTGCCAAAAATTCTCGTTCTTTAGTTTTCGAGTTATAGCCCCTGGAAGTCGAAAACTGCACGACTTTGCCCTCGAATATCTCGACAACGGAGAAAGGAGAATTTCAGGGCATTTTCTCCCAAGAAATATATGGGAATTATCTGTAATTTAGCACAGTTTCAGAACGATTCGTGAAAGTCACCTTTTAAGAATAACTTCCACTGCAGGCCCATATATAAAAGTTTGCTCCTTTATTACTCTGCACATGGACAATTATTTGCGCTGTTATTTGCCCCAGGCATGTACCTATGTAATTACCGTTTACAGTGTAAAGATGGATGTTATCGGTCGCTGAACGTCGGAGCAGTAGACGTTTAATGCATTTTCCCATAGGGTCCAATGCAAAATTGACACCTCATTTTCTCCATTCTCAAGAGCTTTGAGTCTCTGCAAAACATATACATGTGTAGACACAAATAAGTGAAATAGAATGAAGGCTATTTCAGCTTTAGCTTTTATTCCGTTTGGGAGCTTAAGTCGCACAAACTTTTGTTTACAAAAATTTCGATGGCCTATAGTTCGCAAGTTATGCAATCAGTTGACATAAGATTGTTTATGCATGTAGACATGTTAATGACCTTTATATATGCCAAGTTTCAGATGGCTACCTACTCAAACAAGCAAGCAGTAGCGGTTTGAAATTTTCACAATTTGGGCTACACGTTCGGGACGATTCGTGACCTTAGGTGACTTGCACAATTCGGGCTGAAACTAGTGCCAAATGAGAGGGTTGGGATAAACATTCAATTGACCATATGTGCCAAAAATTCTCGTTCTTTAGTTTTCGAGTTATAGCCCCTGGAAGTCGAAAACTGCACGACTTTGCCCTCGAATATCTCGACAACG